>JAKFHT010004513.1:0-202119 GCA_023783455.1 Erythrocebus patas
GTTTCACAGATAGTTTCATTCCAGTTTTACAGTGGAATATTTGTGTTTTGTTTTGTTTTGTTTTGTTTTTCCTTAGGCCTCAAAGGGTTCCAAAATGTGTCTTCATAGATTCCACAAGAAGTGTTTCCAACCTACTGAATGAAAAGAAGGTTTAACTCCTGAGAGGAATCCACAAATCTCAAAGCAGTTTCACAGATAGATTGCTTCTAGTTTTTTGTGGGATATTCATTTTTTTCCTGTAGGTGTAAATGAACTCCCTATTGTCTCTTTGTAGATTCCACAGAAGCAGTGGTTCTAACACACTTAATCAAAAGAAAGGTTAAACTCTGTGAGATGACTCCACACATCACTAAATGGTTCAACAGATAGCTTCTTTCTAGTTTTTATTGTGAGATATTTGGTTTTTCACCATTGGCCTCAATGGGCTCTGAAATGTCCTTCATAGTTTCCACAGAAAGTGTGTTTCCAACCTGCTGAGTCAAAAGAAAGGTTTAACTCTGTGAGATGAATCCACACATCACAAAGAAGTTTCACAGAGAGCCTCTTTCTAGTTTTTATCATGCAATATTCAATTTTTCACCATAGGCCTCAATGGGCTCTGAAATGTCCCTTCATAGTTTCCACAGAAAGTGTGTTTCCAACCTCCTGAATCAAAAGAAAGGTTTAGCTCTGTGAGATGAATCTGCACATCACAAATCAGTTTCAGGGATAGCATCTTTCTAGTTTTTAACTGAGGTTATTTGGTTTTTCACCATTGACCTCAATGGGCTCCAAAATAATTCTTTGTATATTCCACAAAGTGCATATTTCTAAACTGGTTAATCAAATGAAAAGTTTAACTCTGTGAGATGAATCCACACATCACCAAGCAGTTTCACAGATAGCTTCTTTCCAGTTTTTATCACAGCATATTCATTTTTTTTCTATAGGCCTCAATGCACTGGGAAATGTCCCCTTGTTGTTTCTACTAAAACAGTGTTTCCAACCTGCTGAAACAATAGAAAGGTTTAACCCTGTGCAGTGAATTCACACATCGCAAAGTAGTTTCACAGATGCTTCTTTCTACTTTTTATCACCAGATATTCAGTATTTTCCTATTGGCCTCAATGGGCTTAGAAATATCCCTTTGCAGATTCTAAAAAAAGAGTGTTTCCAACCTGCTGAATCAAAAGAAAAGTTTAGCTCTGTGAGATAAATCCACACATAGAAAAGAGGTTTCATACATACCTTCTTTCATGTTTTTATCACAAGATTTTCAGTTATTCCCTATAGTCCTCGATGGGCTCTGAAATGGCCCTTCACACATGCTACACAATGAGTGTTTCCAAACTGCTGAATCAAAAGAAAGATTTAGCTCTGTGAGATGAATCCACACATAGCAAAGCAGTTTCACAGATAGCTTCTTTCAAGGTTTATCGCGAGATTTTCAGTTATTCCCTATAGTCCTTGATGGACTCCGAAATGACCCTCACACATGCTACACAATGTTTCCAAACTGCTAAATCAAAAGAAAGGTTTACCTCTGTGAGATGACTCCACACATAACACAGTGGTTTCACAGGTCATTTCTTCCTAGTTTTTACCATGGGATATTTGGTTTTTCTGTGCAGGCCTCGATGGGCTCTGAAATGTACCTTCACAGATTCTTCAAAAAGAGTTTTGAGAATGTGCTAAAGCAGAGGAATAGTTTAGCTCTATGAGATGAATCCAGACATCACTGAGCAGTTTCACAGATAGCTTTATTCAGGTTTTTATTGTGGGATATTCTGTTCTTCTCTATAGGCCTCAAAGGTCTCTGAAATGTTCCTTCACAGATTCTACAAAAAGTGTTTCCAACTCGCTGAATCAAAAGAAAGGTTAAGCTCTGTGAGATAACTCCACATGTCACAAAGCGGTTTCAAAGATGGGTTCTTTCCAGTTTCCATCCTGGATTATTCTGTATTTCTTTATAGGCCTCAATGGATTCTGAAATGTCCTTTTGCAGATTCTACACAAAGAGTATTTCCAACTTGCTGAATCAAAAGAAAGATTTAACTCTGTAAGCTGAATCCACACATCAACTCTGTAAGCTGAAGGAAGTTTCACAGATAACTTCTTTCCAATTTTTATCGTGAAGTATTTTATTTTTTCCTATAGTCCTCGATGGTCTCTAAAATGTTTCTTTGCATATTCAAAAAAAAGAGTGTTTCCAACCTGTTGAATTAAAAGAAAGGTTCTTCTCTGTGAAATGAATCCACACATCACAAAACAGTTTTGCAGATAGCTTCTTTCTAGTTTTGGTCACAGCATATTTAGTTTTTGCCTATAGGCTTCATTGGGCTTTGAAATGTCCCTTTGCAGATTCTAGAAAAAGAATGTTTTCAACCTGCTGAATAAAAAGAAAGATTTAACTCTGTGAGCTGAATTTACACATCACAAAGCAGTTTTAGAGATAGGCCCTTTCTAGTTTTTATCACGAGATATTTGCTTTTTCCTTATAGGCCTGTATGGGCTCCAAAATATTCCTTTGCAGATTCTATAAAAAGAGTGTTTGCAAAACGCTGACTGAAAAGAAAGGTTTAGCTCTGTGAGATGAATCCACATATCTCTTAGCAGTTTCACAGATAGCATCTTTCCAGTATTTATTGCATAATATTCCATTTTTCCATAATGGCCTCAATGGGCTCTGAAAAGTCCTTTTGCAGATTCTACAAAATAGTGCTTTTAATATGCTGAATCAAAAGAAAAGTTTAGCTCTTTCAGATAAATCCGCATGTCTTAAAAAGCTTTCATCGATATTTTCTTTCCAGTTTTGTGGGATATTCGTTTTTTGCCTATGGTTCTCAATGGCATCCAAAATGCCCCTTCATAGTTTCTACAAATAAGTATTCCCACCTGCATAATAAAAATAAACATTTACCTCTGTGAGATGATTCCACACATTGCAAAGAGTTTTCACAGATAACTTCTTTCTAGTTTTTATTGCTGTGTATTTGGTATTTTCCTAAAGGCTTCAATGGGCTCCAAAATATTCCTTCACAAACTTCACAAAAAGAGTGCTTCCAACCTGCTGAATCAACAGAAAAGTTTAACTGTATGAGATCAATTTACTTAACACAAAGCTATTTGACAGATAACTTCTTTCTAGTTTTTATCGCAGGATATTCGGTTTTTCTCTATAGACCTCAATGGGCTGCAAAATGTTTCTTCGCAGTTTCTTCAAAAAGAGTGTTTCTAATCTGCTGAATCAAAAGAAGGGTTTGACTCTGTGAGATGAATCCACACATCACAAGGCTGTTTTGCAGATAGATCTTTCCTAGTTCTTATTACAGATTATTTAGTTTTTTTTCCCTATAGGTTTCAATAGGCTTAGACATGCCACCTCTCAGATTCTACAAAAAGAGTATTTCCCACCTGTTGATTCAAAACATAGCGTTAGCTCTGTGAGATGAATCCACATATCGCCAAGCAATGTCACAGATAGCCTCTTTATAGTTTTTATCCCATGATATTCAATTTTTATCTATTGGCTTCAATGGGCTCCAAAGTTTCCCTTTGCAGATTCTTCAAAAAGAGTCTCTCCACTCTGCTGAATCAAAGAAAGTTTTAAGTTTGTGAGATGAATCCATGGATCACAGAACCATTTCACAAAGAGCTTCTTTCTATTTTTTATTGTGGGATATATAGGTTTTTCCTATAGGCTTCAATGGGCTTCAAAATGTCCCTTCATAGATTCCACAAAAAGAGTGTTTCCAACCTGTTGAACAAATAAAGGTTTAACTCTGTGAAATAAGTTCACACATCGCAAATTGGATTAACAGATAGCTTCTTTCTATTGTTTTTGCGGGATATTCTTTTTCCCTATAGGCCTTGATAGGCCCTGAATTGTCCCTTTGCAGGTTCCACAAAAGAGTGTTACTAACCTGTTGAAATAAAAGTAAGGTTTAGTTCTGTGAAATGAGTCCACATATCGCAAAGCAATTTCACAGATATCTTCTTTCTAGTTTTCATTGTGGGATATTCTGTATTGCCCTCTAGACCTCAATGGTCTCTGAAATGTCCCTTTGTAGATTCTACAAAAAGAGTGTTTCCAACTTGCAGAATCAAAAGAAAGGTTTAACTCTGTGAGAAAAATCCACATTTTACAAAGCAGTTTCACAAATAGGTTCTTTCTAGTTGCTATCATAGGTTATTCTGTATTTTTTTATAGGCCCAATAGGTTCCAAAATGTCCCTTTTCATATTCTACAAAGAGAGTGTTTCCAAACTGCTAAATCAAAAGAAAGGTTAAATTCTGTGAGCTGAATCCACACATCACAAAGTGGTTTCACAGATAGCTTCTTTCAAGTTTTTATTGTGGAATATTTGGGTTTTTCCTGTAGGTCTCAATGGTCTCTAAAATGTCCTTTCACAGAGTCTACAAAAAGAGTGTTTCCAATATGCAGAATTAAAAGAAAGTTTCTTCTCTGTGAGATGAATTCACACATCGCAAAGTGGTTTCAACAGATAGCGTTTTTCTCGGTTTTATCACAGCATATTTGGTTTTTATAGGCCCCAATGCACTAGGAAATGTCAATTCACAGATCCTACAAAAACAGTGTTTTCAACCTGCTGAAACAAAAGAAAGGTTTAGCTCTGTGTGATGAATCTACACATCACCAAGCAATTTCACAGATAGCTTCTTTCTAGTTTTATAGCAGGATATTTGGCTTTTCCCTATGGGCCTCAACAAGGTCCTAAATGTCCCCTCTCAGATTCCACACAAAGAGTGTTTCCCACCTAATTCATTGAATGAAAAGTTTAACTCTGTGAGATGAATCCACACATCACAAAGCAGTTTACACACACAGCTTCTTTCCAGTTTTTATCCCAGGATATTTGGTGTTACCCAATAGGCCTCAGTGGTCTCCGAAATTTCCCTTTGCAGATTCTACACCAAAAGTGTTTCCAACCTGTTGATTTGAAAGAAATATTTAGCCCTATGAGAAATATCCAGATAAGGCAAAGCAGTTCCACAATCACTTATTTCTAGTCTTTATCACCTGATACTCGTTTTTTTCCTGTAAGCCTCAATGAGCTCTGAAATACACCTTCACAGATTCTACAAAAAGAGTGTTTCCAATGTGCTCAATCGAAATAATTATTTAACTCTTTGAGATGAATCCACACCTCACAAAGTGGTTTCACACATAGCTTCTTTCTAGTTTTTATCATGAGATATTCAATTTTTCTCCTATAGGATTCAATAAGCTGCAAAATGTCCCTTCACAGATTCTACAAAAAGAGTGATTCCAAGCTGCTGAATCACAAGAAAAGTTTAACTCTCTGACTGAATCCACACATCGCAAAGCAGCTTCAGAGATAGCTTCTTTGAATTTTTTATTTAGGATACTCTGTTCTTCTCTATAGGTCTCAAAGGGCTCCGAAATTGTCCTTCTCAGATTTTATTAAAAAAGCATTTCCAACTTGCTGAATCAAAAGAATGGTTTAACTCTATGACATAAATTCACATGTCACAAAGTGATTTCACAGATAAGTATTTTTCTAATTTTTATCACGGGTTATTCTGTATTTCATTATAGGCCTCAACAGGTTCTGAAATGTCCTTTTGCATATTCTACACAAAGAGTGTTTCAACCTGCTGAATCTAAAGAAAGGTTTAGCTCTATGAGATGAATCCACACAATGCAAAGACGGTTTCACAGATAGCTTCTTTCTTGTTTGTATAGATGTATATTCCTTTTTCCAGCATAGGCCTCTATGATCTCTGAAATGTTTCTTCACAGAATGTACAAAAGGAGTGTTTCCAACATGCTGAATTGAAAGAAAATTTAGCTATGTGAGATTAATCCACACATTACAAAGTGGTTTCACTGATAGTGATAGCTCCTTTCTAGTTTTTATTGTGCGATGTTCTGTTTTTCCCTGTTGGACTTAATGGGGTATAAAATGTTTATTTGCAGATTCTACAAAAAGAGTTTTTCCAACCTGCTGAATCAAAGTAAAGGTTTAATTCTGTGACATTAATCCACACATCATAAAGCCGTTTCATAGATAGCTTCTTTCTAGTTTTTACCACAAAATATTTGCTTTTTCTCTATAGGCCTCAATGGACTCTGAAATGATTGTTCACAGATCCTTCAAAAAGAGTGTTTCCAACCTGCTGAACGAAAAGAAGGATTTAAAATTTGAAATGAATCTACACATCACAAAGCAGTTTTACAGATAGCTACTTTCTAGTTGTTATTGCAGGATATTCTATTTTGCCTAATACATATCAGTGGATGCTGAAATGTCCCTTCATAGATTCTATTAGAAGATGTGTCTAACCTGCTGAATATAAAGAAAGGTTTAACTCTGTGACATGAATTCACACATCCCAAAGCAGTTTCATAGATAGCTTCTTTCTAGTTTTTATCACAGGATATTCTCTTTCCCTATAGCCTCAACGGACTCCGAAATGTCCCTTTACAGATTCTACTCAAAGAGTATTTGCAAGCTGCTGAAACAAAAGAAATGTTTAGGTTTGTGACATGTACCTACATATCAAAATGCAGTTTCACAATAGCTTCTTTCTCATTTTAATCATGGTATATTCTGTATTGCCCTATAGGCCTGAGCTGGCTTTGAAATATTCCTTCACAGATTTTGCAAAAAGAATTTTTCCAACCTGCTGTATCAAAAGAAAGTTTTAACTCTGTGAGATGAATTCACACTTCACAAATCAATTTCACAGATAGCTTCTTTCTAGGTTTTTGCTGCTGGATATTTGTTTATTCCATATAGGCTTCAATTGGCTATGAAACATTTTCTGGCAGATTATGCACAAAGAGTGTTTCCAACCTGCTGAGTGAAAGAAAGGTTTAATTCTATGAGATGAATCTGCACATTGCAAGGCAGTTTCATAGATAGATTCTTTCTAGTTTTCATTGTGGGATATTCTGTGTTTCTATATAGGCCTCAATGGGCTCCAAAATTCTCCTTTGCAGATTCTACACAAAGCATGTTTCCAATCTGCTGAATCAAAACAAAGGTTTAGCTCTATGAGGTAAATCCACACATCACAAAGTAGTTTCACACATAGCTTCTTTCTAGTTTTTATCACTGGATATTTGGCTTCACTTTAAATGCTCCAGTGGGCTCTGAAATGTAACATTGCAGATTCTATAAAAAGTGTTTCTCACCTGCTGATTCAAAAGAAAGCTTTAGCTCTGTGAGTTGAATCCATATATCACCAAGGAATTTCACAGATAGCCTCTTTCTAGTTTTTATCATGGAATATTCAGTTTTTCCTTATAGGCATTAATGGATTCTGAAAATTTCTTCACAGATTCTACAAAAAGATTGTTTTCAACCTGCTGAATCAAAAAGAAGGTTTAGCTCTTTGAGATGAACCCACACATCACAAAGCCATTTCACACATACCTTCTTTCTAATTTTTATCACTGGATATTCAGTATTCCCTAGATAACTCAAAGGGTTCTGAAATTTCCCTTCACAGATTATATAAAAAGAATGTTTTCAAACTTCTGTAGAGAAAGAATGGTTTAAATGTTTGAGGCGAATCCACCTATTGCAAAGGAGAGTCACAAATACGTTCTTTCTAGTTTTCATTGTGGGTTATTTGGTTTTTTCCCTGTAGACCTCAATGGGCTCAGAAATCTCCTTTGCAGATTCTACACAAACAGTGTTTCCAACCTGCTGGATTGAAGCAAAGCTACATATCTGTTAGACGTATCCACATATTGTGACACAGTATCACAGATAGCTTCTTTCTAGTTTTTATTGCCGAATATTCTGTTTTTCCCTATAGGCCTCAATAGGGTCCGAAATATCCCTTTACAGATTCTACACAAAGGGTGTATTCAACCTGATGAATCAAATGAAAGGTTTAGCTCTGTGTGGTGAACATCACAAGACTGTTTCACAGATGGCTTCTTTCTAGTTTTCATCACAAGATAGGATTTTTCCTATAGGCCTCGATGGGCTTTAAAATGTCCCTTTGCAGATTCTGCAAAGAGAGTTCTTCCAAAATGCTGAATAGAAAGAAAACTTGAACTCTGTGAGATGAATTTGCATATAGCAATGCTGTTTCACGTATAGCTTCTTTCCAGTATTTTTTGCAGGATATTTGGTTTTTCCGGAAGCCTAAAAGGGCTCTGAAATGTCTCTTCACAGATTCTACAACAGGTTTTATTTTAACCTGCTGAATTAAAAGAAAGGTTTAATTCTGTGAGATTAATCCACACATCACAAAGAAGTTTCACAGATATTTTCTTTATAATTTTTTCCCGAAATATTCATTTTTTTCTATTGGCCTCATTGGGTTCCCGAATGTCCCTTCGCAGACTTTACAAAAACAGTAAACAGTGTTTCCAACTTATTGAATTAAGAGGATAGTTTATCTCTGTGAGGTGAATCCACACATTTCAAACGAGATTCACAGATAACTTCTTTCTAGTTTTTATCATGGGATATTCTGTTTTGCCCTATAGGTCTCAATGGGCTCCAAAATGTTTTCTCGCTGATGCTACAAAAAGAGTGTTTCAAACCTGCTGAATCAAAAGAGAGGTTTATCTCTGTGAGATGCATCCATATATTGCAAAGTGGTTTCACAGATAGATTCTTTCTAGTTTTTTTCACTGGATATTCAGGTTTTTCTTATAGGTTTCAATGGACTCCGAATTGTCCCTTTACAGATTCTACAAAATCAGTGTTTCCAACATACTGAATCTAAAGAAAAGTTTTAATATATTGAGATTAATCCACACATCATTAAGCGATTTCACAGATAGATTCTTTTTAGTTTTTATCACAAGATATTTGTTTTTTCCCTATAGGCCTCAATGGGTTCTGAAATGTTTCTTTGCAGATTCTACACAAATAGTGTTTCCAATCTGTTAACTCAAAAGAGAGGTTTTACTCTATGAGATGAATCCACGCATCACAAAGGGGTTTCACAGAGAGCTTCTGTCTAGTTTTATCCCGGGGTATTTGATTTTTCTTTATTGGCCTCAATGGACTTTTAAATGTCCCTTCAAAGATTCTACAAAAAGAATGTTTACAACCTATTGAATCAAAATGAATGTTTATGTATGTGAGGGGAATCCACACATCATACATCAGTTTCACAGATAGCTTTTTTCTAGTTTTTATTTTGAGATATTTGGATTTTTCCTGTAGGCCTCAATAGGATCAGAAATATTCCTTTGCAGATTCTACAGAACGAGTGTTTCCAACATACTGATTGGAAAACAAACAAACAAACAAAAGATTTAGCTCTGTGGAATGAATCCACACTTTGGAAAGCGATTTCACATATAGCTTCTTTCTTTTTTTGTTGTGGGATATTCATTTTTCCCTATAGGTCTCAATATGCTGTGAAATTTCCCTTTGCAGATTCTAAAAAAAGAGTGTAACCAACATGCTGAAGCAAGAGAGTGGTTTAACTCTGTGAGAGGAATCCACACATTGCAAAGTGGTTTCACAAATAACTTTTTCTACTTTTTATTTTGGGATATTTGGTTTTTCCCCTACAGGTGCCTTTGCAGATCCTACAAAAAGAGCATTCACAACCTGCTGTATAAAAATACAGGTTTAACTATGTGAGATGAGCCGACACATCACAAAGCCATTTCAAAAATAGCTTCTTGATAGTTTTTATTGTGGAATATTTGGTTTTTCCTATAAGCCACGATAGATTTTGTAATGTCCCTTTCCAGACTGTAGACAAAGAGTGTTTCTAACCTGTTGAATACAAAAAGTATTTAACTCTGTGAGACATTTTTTTCGTGTTTTTTTTCTACAAAATATTCGATTATCTCCTATAGGCCTCAATGGACTACGAAATGTCCTATTGCAGATTCTACTAAAAGAATGTTTCCTACCTGCTGAATAGAAAGAAAAAAAATAACTGTGAGATGAATTCATATATAGAACAACTGTTTTGTAGATAGTTTCTTTCTAGTTATTTTAGTGGGATATTTGGTTTTTCTTTATAGAATACAATGGGCTCTGAAATGTCCCTGACAGATTCTACAAAAACAGTGTTTCCAACCTGGTAACCCAAAGGAAAGTTTTAACTCTGGGTGATGAATCCAAAAATTGCTCATTGAGGCCTATGGAGAAAAATCAAATGTCCAATTATAAAAACTAGAAAGAACCTCTCCATGAAACTGCTTTGTGATGTGTGGATTGGTCTCAAAGAATTAAACCTTTCTTTTAATTCAGCATGTTGGAGACACTTTTGTGTACAATTGATGAACAGACAGTTCAGAGCCCATTGAGGCCTATGGAAAAGAACACAAAATCCCCAGATTTAAAAAAAAAAGATAGAAGCTTACATTTGATTCAGCAGGTTGGAAATACTATATTCAGATACTCTGTGAAGGAACATTTGGGAGCCCTTTGAGGCTAATAGGAAAATATGGAATATCCTTAGGTAAAAATTGGAAAACCCTATCTGTGAAACTGCTTTGTGATGTGTGCATTCATCTCACAGAGTTAAAACTTTCTTTTCATTCACCAAGTTGGAAACACTTTTTTCAGACAGTCTGTGAAGGAACATTTGGGAGTCAATTGAGACCTATGAGGAATAACCAAATATCCCCAGATAAAAACTAGAAAGGAGGGGGTGGAGCAAGATGGCCGAATAGGAACAGCTCCAGTCTCCAACTCCCAGCCCAATGCTACACAGAAGACAGGTGATTTCTGCATTTTCAACTGAGGTACTAGGTTCATCTCACAAGGGAGTGCCAGACAATTGGTGCTGGTCAGCTGCTGCAGCCCGACCAGTGAGAGCTGAAGCAGGGCAAGGCATCGCCTCACCTGGAAAGCTCAAGGGGGAAAGGAATCCCTTTTCCTAGCCAGGGGAACTGAGACACACAACACCTGGAAAATCGGGTAACGCCCACCCCAATACTGTGCTTTACCAAGGGTCTTAGCAAACGGGCACTCCAGGAGATTATATCCCACACCTGGCCAGGAGGGTCCCATGCCCACAAGCCTCCCTCATTGCTAGTACAGTGGTCTGCAAACTAACGGCAAGACAGCAGCGAGGCTGGGGGAGGGGTGCCCGCCATTGCTGAGGCTTAAGTAAGTAAACAAAGCCACTGGGAATCTCGAACTGGGTGGAGCTCACAGCAGCTCAAGGAGGCCTGCCTGTCTCTGTAGACTCCACCTCTGGGGACAGGGCACAGCTAAACAACAATGTCCCTCAGATTCTACAAAAAGTGTTTCCAACCTGTTGAATCAAAAGAAAGGTTTAACTCTGTGAGATGAATCCACACATCACAAAGCAGTTTAACAGATAGCTTCTTTCTAGTTTTTATCTGGGATATTCAGTTTTTCCTATAGGCCTCAATGGGCTCCAAATGTCCCTTCACAGATTCTACAAAAGAGTGTTTCCAACCTGTTGAATCAAAAGAAAAGTTTAACTCTGTGAGATGAATCCACATCACAAAGCAGTTTCACAATAGATTCTTCTGCAGCCTCTGCTGCTGATACCCAGGCAAACAGGGTCTGGAGTGGACATCAATGTCTCTTCACAGATTCTACAAAAGAGTGATTCCAAACTGCTGAATCAAAAGAAAGGTTTAACTCTGTGAGATGAATCCACACATCACAAAGCAGTTTCACAGATAGCTTCTTTCTAGTTTCATCAAAGACCAGAGGCAGATAAAACCACAAAGATGGGGAAAAAGCAGGGCAAACACCAAACACCGCATGTTCTCACTCACAGGTGGGTACTGAACAATGAGATCAGTTGGACTCAGGAAGGGAACATCACACACCGGGGCCTATCATGGGGAGGGGCAAGGAGGGAGGGATTGCATTGGGAGTTATACCTGATGTAAATGATGAGTTGATGGGTGCTGATGAGTTGATGGGTGCAGCATACCAACATGGCACAAGTATACATATGTAACAAACCTGCACATTATGCAATGTACAAACTTAAAGTATAATAATTCTGAATCAAAACAAAAGAAGGTTTAATCTGTGAGATGAATCCAGACATCCAAATCTGTTTCACAGCTAGCTTCATTCTAGTTTTTAATGCAGGAAATTCAGTATTTTCTTATAGGCCTTAATGGGCTTTAAAATGTCTCTTCACAGATTCTACAAAAACAGATTTTCCAATCCGCTGAATAAAAAGAAAGGTTTAGCTCTGAGAGATGAATCAAGACATTGCATAGCAGATTCACAGACATCCGCTTTCTAGTTTTATCACGAGATATTCAATTTTTTCCTATAGGCCTCAAAGGGCTTTAATATGTCCCTTCTCAGATTCTACAAAAAGAGCATTTCCAACCTGCTGAATGTAAAGAAAGTTTTAACTCTGTGAGATGAATCCACACATAGCAAAATGGTTTCTGAGATAGCTTCTTTCTTGTTCTTATCATGGGATATTCAATTGTTCCCTATAGGTCCCATTGGGATCTGAAACATCCCTTTGCAGATTCTACAAAAAGAGTGTTCCAACCTGCTGAACAAAAGAGAAGTTTAACTCGATGAGATGAACCTACACATTACAAAGTGGTTTTGCAGATAGCTTCTTTCTAGTTTTTATGGTGGGATATTAGTTTTTTCCTTAGATCTGAATGGGCTCCACAACGTCCCTTTACATTTTCTACCTAAAGAATGTTTAACATCTGTTGAATCAAAAGGAAGATTTACCTCAGTGAGATAAATCCACACATCACAAACCAGTTTCACAGATAGCATCTTTCTAATTTTTATCTGGGGATATTCAGTTTTTTTCCTATAGGCCTCAATGGGCTCTGAAATGTACCTTTGCAGATTCTACAAAATCGTGTTTTCAACCTGCTGAATTCAAAGAAAAGTTTAATTTTTTGATTTGGGCCCACACATAGCAAAACTGTTTCACAGATAGCTTCTTTCTAATTTTTATCATGGGATATTTGGTTTTTCCTATAGGCCTCAATGGGCTCAAATGTCCTTCACAGATTCTACAAAAGAGTGTTTCCAACTGCTGAATCAAAAGAAAGGTTTAACTCTGTGAGATGAATCACACATCACAAAGCAGTTTCACAGATAACTTCTTTCTAGTTTTTATTGTGGGATATTCTGTTTTTCCCTATAGGCCTCAATGGGCTCAAATGTCCTTTGCAGATTCTAAAAAAGAGTGTTTCCAACCTGTTGAATCAAAAGAAAGGTTTAACTCTGTGAGATGAATCCACACATCACAAAGTAGTTTCACAGATACATTCTTTCTAGTTTTTATTGCAGGATATTAATTTTTTTCCTATAGGCCACAATGGGCTCCAAATGTCCTTCACAGATTCTACAAAATAGTGTTCCAACCTGCTGAATCAAAAGAAAAGTTTAACTCTGTGAGATGAATCCACACATCACAAAGTGGTTTCACAGATAGCTTCTTTCTAGTTTTTATCACTGGATATTTGTTTTTTTTCCTGTAGGCCTCAATGGGCTCCAAATGTCCTTGCAGATTCTACAAAAGAGTGTTTCCAACCTGCTGAATCAAAAGAAAGGTTTAATTCTGTGAGATGAATCCACACATCACAAAGCAGTTTCAGAGATAGCTTCTTTCTAGTTTTTATTGCGAGATATTCCGTTTTTCCCTATAAGCCTCAATAGGCTCTGAAATGTACCTTTGCAGATTCTACAAAATCGTGTTTTCAACCTGCTGAATTCAAAGAAAAGTTTAATTTTTTGATTTGGGCCCACACATAGCAAAACTGTTTCACAGATAGCTTCTTTCTAATTTTTATCAAAGGATATTTGGTTTTTCCCTGTAGTCCTAAATGGGCTCTGATATTTTCCTTCATAGGTTCTACAGCAAGGGTTTCTCCCATCTATTGAATCAAAAGAAGGGTTTAACTCTGTGAGATGAATGCACTCATCACAAAGCAGTTTTATATACAACTTCTTTCTAGTTTTTATTGTGGGATATTCTGTTTTCCCTTATAGACCTCAATGGGCTGTAAAATGTCCCTTCTCAGATTCTACAAAAAGAGTGTTTCCAACCTGCTGAACGTAAAGAAAGACTTAACTCTGTAAGACGAACCCGCACAATACAAAGTGGTTTCACAGATACATTCTTTCTAGTTTTTATTGCAGGATATTAATTTTTTTCCTATAGGCCACAATGGGCTCCAAAATGTTCCCACGCACATTCTACACAAAGAGTGTTCCCAACCTGCTGTATCAAAATAAAGTTTAACTCTGTGAGATGAGTCCACACATCACAAAATGGTTTCACAGATAGCTTCTTTCTAGTTTTTATCACTGGATATTTGTTTTTTTTCCTGTAGGCCTCATTGGACTTCAAAATGTTTCTTTGCAGATTTCACTAAAAAAAGCGTTTCCAATCTGCTGAATCAAGAGAGAGGTTTAATTCTGTGAGATGAATCCACATCACAAAGCAGTTTCACAGATAGCTTCTTTCTAGTTTTTATCATGGGATATTTGGTTTTTCCCTATAGGCCTCAATGGGCTCTGAAATGTCCATTTGTAGAGTCTACAAAAACAGTTTTTCCAACATGCTGAATCAAAAGAAAGTTTTAACTCTGTGAGATGATTCTAGACATCACAAAGCAGTTTCACATAAAACTTCTTTCTAGTTTTTCTTGTGAAACATTTGGTTTTTCCCTATAGGTCTCAATGGGCTCTGAAATGTCCCTTCACAGATTCCACAAAAGGAGTGTTTCCAACCTGCTAAATCAAAAGAAAGGTTTAACTATGTGAGATACATCCACAAGTGGCAAAGTAATTTAACAGATAACTTCTTTCTCGTTTGTGTTGTGGGATATTTGGAAATTTCCTATATGCCTCAATAGGCTCTGAAATGTCCCTTCACAGATTCCACAAAAAGAGGTTTTCCAGCCTGCTCAATCAAAACAAAGTTTTAACTATGTGAGATGAAACTACACATTGCAAAGCAATTTCACAGATACCTTCTTTGTAGTTTTACGTGGAGATATTCGGTTTTTCCTCTAGGCTTCAAGGGGCTCCCAAATGTCTCCTCACAGATTCTACAAAA
The DNA here is from genome assembly GCA_023783455.1 of Erythrocebus patas. Taxonomy (NCBI): domain Eukaryota; kingdom Metazoa; phylum Chordata; class Mammalia; order Primates; family Cercopithecidae; genus Erythrocebus; species Erythrocebus patas. The sequence continues at coordinate 15,004 of JAKFHT010004513.1, forward strand.
AGTGTTTCCAACCTGCTGAATCAAAAGAAAGGTTTAGCTCTGTGAGATGAATCCACACATCACAAAGCAGTTTCACAGATAGCTTCTTTGTAGTTCTTTTCTCTGGATATTTGGTTTTTCCCTAAAGACCTCAATGGGCCCTGAAATGTCCCCTTGCAGATTGTACAAAAAGAACGTTTCCAACCTGATGAACCTAAAGAAACATTTATTCCTGTGAGATGAATCCACACATCATGAAGCAGTTTCACATACGGGTTTATTCTAGTTTTTATCATGGGATATTCAATTTTTCCTATAGGTCTCAATGGGCTCCCAAATGCTTCTCTGCAGATTCTACAAAAAGAGTTTTTCCAATCTGCTGATTCAAAAGAAAGGTAACTCTGTGAAATGAATCAACACATTGCAAAGCAGTTAGCTTCTTTTCCATTTTCATCACAGAATTTTTGGTTTTTCACTATAGGCCTCAATGGGTTCTGAAATGTCACTTTACAGATTCTTAAAAAAAGGATGTTTCCAACCTGCTGAATCAAAAGAAAAGTTTACTTCTGTGAGATAAATCCACACACGGCAAAGAAGTTTCACAAACAGCTTCTTTCTACTTTTATCGAAGTATGTTTAGTTTTTTCCTATAGGTCTCAATGGGCTCTGAAATGTTTATTCATAGATTCTACAAAAACAGTATTGCCAACCAGCTGAATCAAAATAAAGCTTTAACTCTGTGAGATGAATTTACACAACGCAAAGCATTGAACAGATAGCTTCTTTTTAGTTTATTTAGCAGAATATTGAGTTTTTCCCTACAGGTTTCAATGGGCATCCTAACGTCCCATTGCAGATTCTACACAGAGTCTTTCGAACTTACTGAATGAAAAGAAAGGTTTCACTCTGTTAGCTGAATCCACACATTGCAAAAAAGTTTCATAAGTAGCTACTTTCTAGTTTTTATCATGGGATATTAGTTTTTTTCCATTAAGCCACAATGAGCTCTGTAATGTTCCATTGCAGATTCTACAAAAAGAGTGTTTCAAACCTGCTGAACCAGAATACAAATTTAACTCTGTGAGATGAATCGACACATTGCAAAGTGCTTTCACACAGAGCTTCTTTATAGTTTTTATCATGGGATATTCAGTTTTTCCATATAGACTTCAATGAGCTCCTAAATGTCCCTCACAGATTCTACACAGTTTTTACAACCTGTTGAATTGAAAGAAACATTTAGTTCTGTGAGATGAATCCATACATAAAAATCGGTTTCACAGCTAACTTCTTTCTAGTTTTTATCACAGGATATTCAGGTGTTCCCTATAGGCCTAAATAGGCTTTTAATTGTCCCTTCAAAGATTCTACAAAAATAGTGCTTCCAACCTGCCGAACAAACAAACAAACAAACAAACAAAACAGTTTAGCTCTGTGAGATGAATCCACACATCACAAAGTGGTTTCACAGATAGCTTCTTTCTAGTTTTTATCACAGGATATTTGTTTTTTCCCTATAGGCCTCAATGGGCTCCGAAATGTCCCTTCACAGATACTACACAAATAATGTTTCCAATCTGCTGAATCAAAAGAAATGCTTACTCTGTGATATGAATTCACACACAGCAAAGCAGTTTCACAGATAGCTGTTTTCTAGCTTTTATCCTGGGATATTCGATTTTTCCCTTTTCACTTCAATAGGGTTTGAAATGTCCCTTTGAAGATTATACAAAAAAAGTGTTTACAGCCTACTGAATTGCAAGAGAAGTTTAAGTAAGTTGGATAAATCCACATATTACAAATCAGTTTCACAGATAGCTTCTTTCTAGTTTTTGTTGTGGCATATTCTGTTTGTCTCTATAGGCCTCAATAGTATTCAAAATGTCCCTTCACAGATTCTACACAAACAATGTTTCTAACCTGCTGATTCAAAAGAAAGATTTAGCTCTGAGGGATGAATACACATGTCACAAAGCAATTTCACATACAGATTCTTTCTAGTTTTTATCATGGGACATTCATTTTTTCCTATAGGTCTCAATGTGCTTTGAAATGTTCCTTCACACATTCTACAAAAATAGTGTATACAACCTGCTGAATCAAAAGAAAGTTTTATATCTGTGAGATGAATCCACACATTGCAAAGTAGATTTACATGTAGCATTTTCCTGCGTTTTATCATGGGAATTTTGGCTTTTCCTTACAGGCCCCAGTGGGTTCTGAAATGTCCCTTTGCAGATTCTAAAAAGAGAGGGTTCCCAACCTGCTGTATAAAAACAAAGGTTTAACTTTGTGAGATGAATTCACACATCACAAAGCAGTTTCAAAGATAACTTCTTTCTAGTTTTTATCATGGGATATTCTGTTTTTCCTATAGGCCTCAATAGACTTTAAAATGTCCCTTCACAGATTCTACAAAAAGAGTGTTTCCAACCTGCTGAATCAAAAGAAAGTTTTAATTCTGTGAGATGAATTCACACATCACAAAACATTGTCCCAGACAGTTTCATTCTAGTTTTTATCACAGCATATTTGCTTTTTTCCTATTGGCCTCAATAGGCTTCGAAATGTCCTATTCACAGATTCTACAAAAAGAGTGTTACCTACCTGTTGGATGAAAAGAAAGGTTTAGCTCTGTGAACTGAATGCAGACATCACAAAGCAGTTTTACATATAGATTCTTACTTGTTTTCATTGTGGGATAAACATTTTTTTTTTTGTGGACTCTGAAATGTCCCCTTGCATATTCTACACAGAGTGTTTACAACTTGCTGAATCAAAAGAAAGGTTTAACTCTGTGAGATGAATCCACACATCACAAAGCAGTTACATACATAACTTCTTTCTAGTTGTTATCATGGGATATTCTGTTTTTCCCTATAGGCCTCAATAGACTTTAAAATGTCCCTTCGCAGGTTCTACACAAAGAATGTTTTCAATCTGTTGAATGAAAATAAGTGTTTAACACTGAGATGAATCTACACATTGCAATGCAGTTTCACACATAGCTTCTTTCTAGTTTTTATCTTGGGATATTTATTTTTTCCCTATAAGTCTCAATGGGCTCTGAAATGTTGCCTCACAGATTCTACAAAAAGAGTGTGTCTAAGCTGCTGAATCAGGAAAAAAGTTTAACTCTGTGAGATTCATTCACACATCACAATGCTGTTTAACAGGTCACTTCCTTCTATGTTTTATCACAGGATATTCATATTTACCCTACTGGTCTCAATGGGCTCTGAAATATCCCTTCAGAGATTCTACAAGCAGAGTGTTTTCAACATGCTGAATCAGTAGAAAAGTTTAGTTGTGTGATATGAATCCATATATCATAAAGCAGTTTCACAGATAGTTTTCTTCTAGTTTTTATTGTGGGATATTCAGTTTTTTCCTGTAGGCCTCAAACAGCTTTAAAATGTCCCTTCACAGATTCTATGAAAAGAGTGTTTCTAACCTGCTACATCAAAAGAAAGGTTTAGTTCAGTGAGATGAATCAACACATTGCAAAGTGGTTTCACAGGTATCTTCTTTCTACATTTTATGTCAGAATAATTGGTTTTTCCCTATAGAATTCAGTGGGGTCTGAAACAAATCCTTGCAGATTCTATAGCAATAGTGTTTCCAACCTGCTAAATCAAAAGAAAGGTTTAGCTCTGTGAGATAAATCCACCCACTCCAAAATTGTTGGACAGAAAGCCTCTTTCTAGTTTTTATCATGGGATATTTGTTTTTTCCCTATAGAACTCTATGGGTTCTGAAATGTCCCATAAAAAAAAAAAAAGCTATCTGTGAAGCTGGTTTGCAAAGTGTTGATTCATCTCGCAGAGTTAAACCTTTCATTTGATTTTACAAAGAGTGTTTCCAACCTGCTGAATCAAAAGAAAGACTTAACTCTGTGAAATGAATCCAAGCATCTCAAAGAGGTTTCTTTCTATTTTTTATTGTGGGATATTCGGGTTTTCCTTACAGGCCTCAATTGGCTCTTCATAGATTCTACACAAAGAGTGTTCCCAACCTACTGAATCAAAAGAAAATATTAACTCTGTGTGATGAATCCACACACCGCCAAGCAGTTTCACAAGTACTTCTAGTTTTAATGCAGGATATTGAGTGTTATCCATATAATTCTCAATTAACTCTGAAATCTCCCATCGACATTTATTAAAAAAAGAGTGTTTTCAACCAGCAAAATCAAAAGAAAAGTTTAAATCTGTGAGATAACTTCACACATCACAAATCAGTTTCACCAACAGCTTCTTCTTAGTTTTTGTCGTGGGACATTGGACTTTTCCCTATAGGACTCAATGGACTCCGAAACGTTTCATCTCAGATTCTACAAAATGAATGTTTTTAACCAGTAGAAAAAAAGAAAGGTTTAACTCTGAGAGATGAATCCACACATTTCAAAGGGGTTTCAGAAATAGCTTCTTTCTAGTTTTTGTAGCAAGATATTCGGCTTTTCCCTGTGTGCTTCAATGGGCTTCGAAATGTCTTTTTGCAGATTGTACAAAAAGAGTGTTTTCAACCTGCTGAATAAAAAAAACAGTCGTCTGTTTGAGATGAATCCACACATCACAAAGTGTTTTCAGAGATAGTTTCTTTCCAGTTATTATTACAGGATATTCGTTTTTTTCCCATAGGCCTAAGTGGGTTTTGAAATGTCCCTTTGCAGATTCTACAATAAGAGTGCTTGCAACCTGCCGAATCAAAGTAAAGGTTTAACTCTGTGAGATGAATCCAAACATCACAACGTGGTTTCATGATAGCTATTATATAGTTTTTATCATGGGGCATTCGGTTTTTCCCTATAGGCCTCAATGGTCTCCAAAATGTCCCTTTGCAGATTCAACAAAAAAAGTGTTTCCAACCTTTTTAATCAAAAGAATGGTTTAACTCTGGGAGATAAATCCACACCTTGCAAAGCAGATCATTTCTTTCTGGTTTTTATCATGTGATATTCTGTTTTTCTCTTTAGGCCTCAATGGGCTCCAAAAATGTAACTTTGCAGATTCTACACAAAGATTATTTCTAACTTGCTGAATCAAAATAAATGCTTAACTGTGTGAGATGAATTCACACATTACAAAGCAGTTTAATAGATCAATTTTTTCTAGTTTTCATGCTGGAATATTCAGTTTTTCTCTTTAGTCCTCAATGGGATTTGAAATGGCCCTTCACAGATTGTACACAAAAAGTGTTTCTAATGTGCTGAATTAATAGAAAGGTTTAGCTCTGTGAGAGGAATCCACACATCTCAAAGCAGTTTCAAAGACAGTTTCTTTCTACTTTTTGTCATGGGATATTCAGTTTTTTCCTATAAGCCTCAATGGCCTCCGAAATGCTGCTTCGCAGATTCTATAAAATGAATGTTTGCAATTCATTGAGTAAAAAGAAAGGTATCATTCTGTGCGATGGATCCGTAAATCTAGAAGTGGTTTCACGGATAGCTTCTTTGTAGTTCTTATTGCTGGATATTCGGTTTTTCCCTATAGGTCTCAATCAGCTTTGAAATGTCCCTATGAAGATTATACAAAAAGAGTGTTTCCAACCTGCTGATTCAGAAGAAAGTTTTAGCTCTCAGAGATGAATCCACGTATCAAAAAGCGGTTTAACAGATATATTTTTGTAGTTTTTATTTCCAGATATTCTATATTCCCTGGTAGGCCTCAATGGGCTATGAAATATCCCATCACAGATTCTACAAAAGAAGTGTTTCTAACCTGCTGAATCAAAACAGGTTTAGCTCTCTTAGATGAATTGACATATCGCATAGTTGTTTCACAGATAATTTCTTTCTAGTTCTTATCACTGGGTATTCAGTTATTCTCTATAGGACTTAAGGGCTCTGAAATGTCCCTTCACAGATTCTACAAAAAAAGTGGTTACAACCTGCTGAACGAAAAGAAAGATTTTTCTCTCTCAGATGAATTCACATATCACAAAGCCATTTCACTAATAACTCTTCAAAATTTTAGTTCTTTGACATGAATCCACACATCTCAAAGTGGTTTCACAGACAACTTCTTTCTAGTTTTTATTGTGAAATTTTAGGTTTTTCCCCATAGGCCTCAATGAGTTCCGAAATGTCTTTTTGCAGATTTTACAAGAAGATTGTTTCCAACATGAATCAAAAGAAAGTTTTTGCTCTTTGAGATGAATCCATGTATCACAAAGCAGTTTACAGATAGTTTCTTTGCAATTTTTATTGCAAAATATTTTATTTTTCCCTATTGCTGTCAATGGACTGTGAAATGTACCTTTGCAGATTCTACAAAGAGTGTTTCCAAACTGCTGAATCAAAAGGAAATTTAACTCTATCAGGTGAATATACACATTGCAAAGCACTTTAACATATATCTTCGTTCTAGTTTTTATCTCAGGAATTTGGTTATTCCATATAGGCCCCAGTGGGGCCCGAAATGTCTCTTCACAGATTCCACACAAAGAATTTCCAATCTGAAGAATCAACAGAAATGTGAGGTGAATCCACACATCACAAAGCATTTTCACAGGTAGCTTATTTCTAGTTGTTATCGCAGGATATTCTGTTTTTCGCTCTAGGCCTCAATGGGCACTACAAAGTCACCTTGCAGATTCTACAAAAAGAGTGTTTCAAAACTGCTGAATCAAAAAAAAAAAAAAAAGTTTACTCTGTGACATGAATCCCCACATTGCAAAGAGGGTTCACAGATAGCCTCTTTCTAGTTTTTGTTGAAGAATATTTGACTTTTCTCTATAGGCCTCATTGGGCTCCTAAATGTTCTTTCGCAGATTCTACAAAAGAGTGTTTCCAACCTGCTGAATCAAAAGAAAGGTTTAACTCTGTGAGATGAATCCACACATCACAAAGCAGTTTCACAGATAGCTTCTTTCTAGTTTTTATGTTTGAATATTCAGTTTTTCACTATAGGCCTCAATGGGCTCCCAAATGTCCCTTCACAGATTCTACAAAAAGAGGGTTTTAGATCTGGAGAATAAAAAAATAAAAATAAAACGTTTCACTCTGTGAAATGAATCCTCAGATCACAAAGCAGTCTCACAGAGAGACTCTTTCTAGTTTTTATAGAGAAATATTTGGCTTTTCACTGTAGGCCCCAAAGGGTTTTCAAATGTCCCTTCACAGATTCGATAAAAGGACTTTCCATCCACCAGGTTGAATAAACAAAAATGTTTAAGTCTGGGAGCTGAATCGACACATTGTAATGCAGTTTCACAGATAGTTTCTTTTTAGCTTTTGCTGGGAATATTCATTTTCTCACTATAGGAATCAATAGGCCCTCAAGTGTCCCCTCTCAGATTCTACAAAAAAGAGTGTTCCCAACCTACTGTATTAAAAGAAAGTTTTAATTCTGTGAGCTGAATTGACATATTGCAAAGCAGTTTCACAGAGAGCTTCTTTCTAGTTTTTATGGTGGGATATTCAGTTTTTAACTATAGGCACCAGTGGGCTCTAAAATGTCTCTTAGGATATTCTACAAAAAGGGGGCTTCTATCCTTCTGAATCAAAAGAAAGGTTTAACTCTGAGAGATGAACCCACACATCACAAAGCAGCATCAAAGTTGGCTTCTTTCAAGTTTTTATTGTGGAAGATTCAGTTTTTTCACTGTGTGCCTCAGTGGGCTGCAAAATATCCCTGTGCAGATTATACAAAATGAGTGTTTCTAACCTGCTGAATCAAAAGAAAGATGTAACTTTGTCAGTTGAATCCACACATCACAAAGCAGTTTCACTGATAGATTCTTTCTAGTTTTTATGGTGGGATATTTGGTTTTTCACTATAGGCCTCCATGGGTTCCAAACTGTCCATTCATAGATTTTACAAAAAGAGTGTTTCTGACCTGCTGAATCAAAAGAAAGGTCTTATTCTGTGAGCTGAATGCACACATCACAAAGCAGTTTCACAGAAAGCTTATTTATACTTTTTATTGTGGGATATTCGGATTTTCACTGTAATCCTCAGTAGATTCTGAAAAGTACCTTTGCAGATTCTCCAAAAAGGATGTTTCCAACCTGCTGAATCAAAAGAAAGTTTTAACTCTGTGAACTGAAACCACACATCAGAAATCAGTTTCACAGATAGATTCTTTCCAGTTTTTATCACAGGATATTCAGTTTTTCACTATAGGCCTCAATATGCTACCAAACGTCCATTCGCAGATACTACAAAAAGAATATTTCCAACCTGCTGATTCAAAAGAAAGGTTTAACTCTACAACGTGAATCCAAACATCAGAAAGTGGTTTGACAGGTAGCTTATTTCTACTATTTATTGGAAGGTATTCACTTTTTCACTTTAGACCTCAATTGGCTCCCAAATGTCCATTTGCGGATTCTATAAAAAGAGGGTTACCAACCTGTTAAATCAAAACAAAGGTTTAAATCAGTGAGATAAGTCTACACATCACAAATTGGTTTCACAGATAGCTTCTTTTGTGTTTTTATCCAGGGATATTTGGCTTTTGTCTATAGCACTCAATGGGCTCCCAAATGTCCCTTTGCATATTCTCCAAAAGGAGTGTTTCCAACCTCATGAATCAAATGAAAGGTTTAACTCTGCGAGATGAATCAACACTTTGCAAACCAGCTTCACAGATAGCTTTTTTTTTTAGATTTTGTCAGTGGATATTTCAGTTTTTCACCTCACTGGGCTCACAAATGTCTCTTTGCAGATCCTACAAAAGCAGTGTTTCCAACCTGCTGAATCAAAATAACAGTTTACCTTTATTAGATGAATCCATACATTGCAGAATGGTTTCACAAATAACTTCTTTCTAATTTTTGTGGAAGGATATTTGGTTTTTTACTTTAGGCTTAAAGGGTTCCAGAAAATCCCTTCAAAGATTCTACAAAAGGAGTTTTTACACCAGCAAAATCAACAGAAAGGTTTAACTTCATGAAGTGAATCCAGTATCACAAAACAATTTCACAGATAGCTTCTTTTTAGTTTTTGCTAGGAATATTTGGTTTCTCACTATAGGACCCAACAGATCCCAAAAATATCCCTTCATAGATTCTACAAAAGAGGGTTTCCATCTTGTGAATCAAAAGAAAGGTTAAACTCTGTTATATGAATCCACACATCATAATGCGGTTTCACAGATTGCTTCTTTCTTATTTTCAACAGGGGATATTTGGTTTTTCAATATAGGCCTTAATGGACTCCCTAATATCTCTTTGCAGATACTAAAAAAAGAGTGTTTCCAACCTACAAAAGTAAAAGAACAGTTTGCAAAGTTGTTTCACATGTAGCTTTTTTCTAGTTTGTATCAGAGGATATTCTGTTCTTCACTATAATCCTCAATGGGCTCCCAAATGTCCATTCGCAGATTGTATGAAAAGAGTGTTTCCAGCCTGCTGAATTAAAAGAAAGGTTTATCTCTGTGAGATAAATCCACATATCATGATATGGTTTCACACGTAACTTTTTTCTAGCTTTTATTGAGGGATATTCGGTTTTTCACTATAGGCCTCAATGGGCTCCTAAATGTCCCTTTGCAGATTATACAAAATGTGTGTCTCCAACCTGTTGAATAATAAAAAAGGTTTAACTCTGTGAGATGAATCCACACATCACAAAGTTGTTTCATAGAGAATGTTTTTCTAGTTTTTACGGTTAATATTTTGTTTCTCCCTATAGGACACAATGGACTCCCAAATGTCCCTTCGCAAATTCTAAATAAAGAGTGTTTCCAACCTGCTGAATCAAAAGAAAGGTTTAACTCTGAGATTAATCCACACATAGTGAAACAGTTTCACGAATACCTTCTTTCTAGTTTTCATCAGGAGACATTCCATTTTTCACTATAGGCCTCAATGGGCTCCCAAATGTACCTTTGTAGATTCCACAAAAAACGTGTTTCCAACCTGATGAATCAAAAGAAAGGTTTAATTCTGTGAAATGAATCCACACATCACAAAGCAGTTTCACAGATAGAATCTTTCTAGTATTTATCCTGGGGTATCCAGTTTTTGCTACAGGCCTCAAAGAGCACCCAAAGATCCCTTTACAGATTTCACAAAAAGAGTATTTCCTACCTTCTGAATCAAAAGAAAGATATAACTCTGTGAGATAAATCCAAACATCACAAAGTGGTTTCACAGATTGCTTCTTTCTATTTTTTTTTTTCTGCAGGATATTCAGTTTTACACTATATCCTCAATGGGCTCCTAAATAACCCTCTGGAGATTCTACAAAAGCCGTGTTTACAATCTGCTGAATCAAAATAAAATTTTAATTCTATGAGATGAATCCACACATCACCAAGTGGTTTAACGGAGAGATTATTTTTAGTTTTTATCTGGGGATATTCTGTTTTTCACTACAGGCCTAAGTGGGTTCCCAAATATCCCTTCGCGGATTTTACAAAAGAGTGTTTCCAACCTGCTGAATCAAAAGAAATGTTTAACTCTGTGAAGTGAATCCACATATCACAAAATGGTTTGACAGATAGCTTCTTTATACTTTTTATTAGAAGATGTTCTGTTTTCCACTACAGGCCTAAGTGGGTTCCCAAATATCCCTTCGCGGATTTTACAAAAGAGTGTTTCCAACCTGCTGAATCAAAAGAAATGTTTAACTCTGTGAAGTGAATCCACATATCACAAAATGGTTTGACAGATAGCTTCTTTATACTTTTTATTAGAAGATGTTCTGTTTTCCACTACAGGTCTCAATGGGCTCACACATTTCCCTTTGAAGATTCTACTAAGTGAGTGCTTCCAACAGCCTGAATCAACAACATTGTTTAAATCTGGGAGATGAATTGACACATCACAAAGCAGTTTAACGGATAGCTTTTTTTTTTTTTTTAAATCAAAGAATATTCAGTTTCTCACCTAGGACCCAATGGGCCCTGAAATGTCCCTTCGCAGATTCTACCAGAAAAGTGTTTCAAACCTGCTGAGTCAAAAGAACGGTTTATATCTGTGGGAAGAATACACATATAGCAAAGCAGTTTTACAGATAGCTTCTTCATAGTTTTTAATTGGGGAATATTCAGTTTTTCACTACAGGCCTCAGTGGGCTCCCAAATGTACCTTCGCAGATTCTGCAAAAACGGTATTTCCAGTCTGTTGTATCAAAAGAAAGATTGAACTCTGTGAGATGAATCCTCACATCATTGAGTGGTTTCACAGATAGCTTCTGTCTAGTTTTTATAGCAGGACACTTGTTATTTCACTACAGAACACAATGGGCTACAAAATGTACCTGCATAGATTCTACAAAGAGTGTTTTCAACCTGCTGAATCAAAAGAAAGGTTTACCTTTATGAGGTTAATCTACACATTGCAAAGCACTTTCACAGCTAGACTCCTGAAAACTTTTTATTCAATTTTTCAATGTATTCCTTATGGGTTATCAAATGTTCATTCGCAGATTCTACAAAATGAGTGTTTCCAACCTCCTGAATCAAATGAAAGGTTTCACTCTGTGAGTTGAGTCCACACATCACAAAGTAGTTTTACAGGTAGCTTCTTTCTACTTTTTATTGGAAGATATTCAATTTTTTCACAATAGATTTCAAATTTCTATTTGCAGATTCTACTAAATGAGTGTTTCCAATAGGCTGAATCAAAAGAAGTTTTACCTCTGGGAGATGAATCCACACAATGCAAAGCAGTTTCACAGACAGCTGCATTTTTTTTTTATCAAGACATATTCAGTTTCTCACCTAGAACTTGAAGGGCCCCCAAATGTCCCTTTGCATATGCTACAAAAAGTGTATTTCCAACATGCTGAATCAAAAGAACCGTTTAACTCTGTGAGATGACTTCACACATTCAATTTTTCACTACAGTCCTCAAAGGACTCCCAAAAGACCAATTCTACCAAATAAGTGTTTCTAACCTGCTGAACTGAAAAAACAGGTTTAACTCTGTGAAGTGAATCCATACATAGCAAAGCAGTTTGACAGATACCTACTTTCTGCTTGTTATCAGAAGATATTTAGTTTTTCACTATAGGTTTCAATAAGCTCCCAGATATCCCTCCAGATTCTACAAAAATAGTTAATTTGCTTTTCTCTACATTTTCAATGGGATTCCAAATATCCCTCTTGAAATTCTGCAAAAACAATATTTCCAAACTGATGAATCCAAAAAGCAGTTTAATTCTGTGAGATGAATACACACATCACAAACTAGTTTCACAGATAACTTCTTTCCAGTTTTTATCATGGGATATTCTGTTTTTCACCATAGGCCTCAGGGGGCTCTGAAATGTCCCTTTGCAGATTCTACAAAGAGTATTTCCAACAGCTGAATCAAAAGAAAAGGTTAACACTGTGAGCTGAATTCACACATCAAAGAGCAGTTTCACAGACAGCTTCTTTCCAGTTTTTATTGTGAGATATTAGGATTTTCACTATAGGCTGCAGTGGGCTTTGAAATGCCCAGGCACAGATTCTACAAAGAGGGTGCTTTCTACCTGTTGTATAAAGAGAAAGGATTAACTCTGTGAGCTGAATCCACACATTAGAAAGCAGTTTTACAGACAGTTTCTTTCTAGTTTTTATCACAGGATATTCCATTTTCACTATAGGCTGCAGTGGGCTTTGAAATGCCCAGGCACAGATTCTACAAAGAGGGTGCTTTCTACCTGTTGTATAAAGAGAAAGGATTAACTCTGTGAGCTGAATCCACACATTAGAAAGCAGTTTTACAGACAGTTTCTTTCTAGTTTTTATCACAGGATATTCCATTCTTCACTATAGGCCTCAGAGTGCTCAGAAATATCCCATCACAGATTCTATAAAAAGAGTCTTTCAAACTTGCTAATCTTTTTTATTTTTTATTTTACTTATTTATTTATTATTATTATTATTATACTTTAAGTTCTAGGGTACATGCGCATAATGTGAAAGTTTGTTACATATGTATACTTGTGACATGTTGGTGTGCTGCACCCATCAACTTGTCAGCACCCATCAATTCATCATTTACATCAGGTATAACTCCCAATGCAATCCCTCCCCCCTCCCCCCTCCCCATGATAGGCCCCAGTGTGTGATGTTCCCCTTCCCGAGTCCAAGTGATCTCATTGTTCAGTTCCCACCTATGAGTGAGAACACGTGGTGTTTGGTTTTCTGTTCTTGTGATAGTTTGCTAAGAATGATGGTTTCCAGCTGTATCCCTGTCCCTACAAAGGACACAAACTCATCCTTTTTTATGGCTGCATAGTATTCCATGGTGTATATGTGCCACATTTTCTTAATCCAGTCTATCACTGATGGACATTTGGGTAGATTCCAAGTCTTTGCTATTGTAAATAGTGCCACAATAAACATATGTGTGCATGTGTCTTTATAGCAGCATGATTTATAATCCTTTGGGTATATACCCAGTAATGGGATGGCATATATGGTACATCTAGTTCTAGATCCTTGAGGAATCGCCATACTGTTTTCCATAATGGTTGAACTAGTTTACAATCCCACCAACAGTGTAAAAGTATTCTATTTCTCCACATCTTCTCCAGCACCTGTTGTTTTCTGACTTTTGAATGATTGCCATTCTAACTGGTGTGAGATGGTATCTCATTGTGGTTTTGATTTGCATTTCTCTGATGGCCAGTGATGATGAGCATTTTTCATGTGTCTGTTGGCTGTATGAATGTCTTCTTTTGAGAAATGTCTGTTCATATCCTTTGCCCACTTTTTGATGGGGTTGTTTGTTTTTTTCTTGTAAATTTGTTTGAGTTCTTTGTAGGTTCTGGATATTAGCCCTTTGTCAGATGAGTAGATTGCAAAAATTTTCTCCCATTCTGTAGGTTGCCTGTTCACTCTGATGGTAGTTTCTTTTGCTGTGCAGAAGCTCTTTAGTTTAATGAGATCCCATTTGTCAATTTTGGCTTTTGTTGCCGTTGCTTTTGGTGTTTTAGACATGAAGTCTTTGCCCATGCCTATGTCCTGAATGGTACTACCTAGGTTTTCTTCTAGGGTTTTTATGGTATTAGGTCTAACATTTAAGTCTCTAATCCATCTTGAATTAATTTTCGTATAAGGAGTAAGGAAAGGATCCAGTTTCAGCTTTCTACTTATGGCTAGCCAATTTTCCCAGCACCATTTATTAAATAGGAATCCTTTCCCCATTTCTTGTTTCTCTCAGGTTTGTCAAAGATCAGATGGCTGTAGATGTGTGGTATTATTTCTGAGGACTCTGTTCTGTTCCATTGGTCTATATCTCTGTTTTGGTACCAGTACCATGCTGTTTTGGTTACTGTAGCCTTGTAGTATAGTTTGAAGTCAGGTAGCGTGATGCCTCCAGCTTTGTTCTTTTGACTTAGGATTGTCTTGGAGATGCGGGCTCTTTTTGGTTCCATATGAACTTTAAAGCAGTTTTTTCCAATTCTGTGAAGAAACTCATTGGTAGCTTGATGGGGATGGCATTGAATCTATAAATTACCTTGGGCAGTATGGCCATTTTCACGATATTGATTCTTCCTATCCATGAGCATGGTATGTTCTTCCATTTGTTTGTGTCCTCTTTATTTCACTGAGCAGTGGTTTGTAGTTCTCCTTGAAGAGGTCCTTTACATCCCTTGTAAGTTGGATTCCTAGGTATTTTATTCTCTTTGAAGCAATTGTGAATGGAAGTTCATTCATGATTTGGCTCTCTGTTTGTCTGTTACTGGTGTATAAGAATGCTTGTGATTTTTGCACATTAATTTTGTATCCTGAGACTTTGCTGAAGTTGCTTATCAGCTTAAGGAGATTTTGGGCTGAGACAATGGGGTTTTCTAAATATACAATCATGTCATCTGCAAACAGGGACAATTTGACTTCTTCTTTTCCTAACTGAATACCCTTGATTTCTTTCTCTTGCCTGATTGCTCTAGTCAGAACTTCCAACACTATGTTGAATAGGAGTGGTGAGAGAGGGCATCCCTGTCTTGTGCCAGTTTTCAAAGGGAATTTTTCCAGTTTTTGCCCATTCAGTATGATATTGGCTGTGGGTTTGTCATAAATAGCTCTTATGATTTTGAGGCATTCCATCAATACCGAATTTATTGAGCTGCTTAGCATGAAGGGCTGTTGAATTTTGTCAAAAGCCTTTTCAGCATCTATTGAGATAATGATGTGGTTCTTGTCTTTGGTTCTGTTTATATGCTGGATTACGTTAATTGATTTGTGAATGTTGAACCAGCCTTGCATCCCAGGGATGAAGCCCACTTGATCATGGTGGATAAGCTTTTTGATGTGCTGCTGAATCCAGTTTGCCAGTATTTTATTGAGGATTTTGCATCGATGTTCATCAGGGATATTGGTCTAAAATTCTCTTTTTGTTGTGTCTCTGCCAGGCTTTGGTATCAGGATGATGTTGGCCTCATAAATGAGTTAGGAGGATTCTCTTTTCTATTGATTGGAATAGTTTCAGAAGGAATGGTACCAGCTCCTCCTTGTACCTCTGGTAGAATTCAGCTGTGAATCCATCTGGTCCTGGACTTTTTGGTTGGTAGGCTATTAATTATTGCCTCAATTTCAGAGCCTGCTATTGGTCTATTCAGGGATTCAACTTCTTCCTGGTTTAGTCTTGAAGAGTGTAAGTGTCCAGGAAATTATCCATTTCTTCTAGATTTTCTAGTTTATTTGCATAGAGGTGTTTATAGTATTCTCTGATGGTAGTTTGTATTTCTGTGGGGTCGGTGGTGATATCCCCTTTATCATTTTTTATTGCATCTATTTGATTCTTCTCTCTTTTCTTCTTTATTAGTCTTGCTAGCGGTCTGTCAATTTTGTTAATCTTTTCAAAAAACCAACTCCTGGATTCATTGATTTTTTGGAAGGTTTTTTGTGTCTCTATCTCCTTCAGTTCTGCTCTGATCTTAGTTATTTCTTGCCTTCTGCTGGCTTTTGAATGTGTTTACTCTTGCTTCTCTAGTTCTTTTAATTGCAATGTTAGAGTGTCAATTTTAGATCTTTCCAGCTTTCTCTTGTGGGCATTTAGTGCTATAAATTTCGCCCTACACACTGCTTTAAATGTGTCCCAGAGATTCTGTTATATTGTATCTTTGTTCTCATTGGTTTCAAAGAACATCTTTATTTCTGCCTTTATTTCATTATGTACACAGTAGTCATTCAGGAGCAGGTTGTTCAGTTTCCACGTAGTTGAGCGGTTTTGATTGAGTTTCTTAGTCCTGAGTTCTAGTTTGATTGCACTGTGATCTGATAGACAGTTTGCTATAATTTCTATTCTTGTACATTTGCTGAGGAGTGCTTTACTTCAAATTATGTGGTCAATTTTGGAATAAGTGCGATGTGGTATTTTGAGTTTTTTCTGTTGATTTGGGGTGGAGAGTTCTATAGATGTCTATTAGGTCTGCTTGCTGCAGAGATGAGTTCAATTCCTGGATATCCTTGTTAACTTTTTGTCTCATTGATCTGTCTAATATTGGCAGTGGAGTGTTGAAGTCTCCCATTATTATTGTATGGGAGTCTAAGTCTCTTTGTAAGTCTCTAAGGACTTGCTTTATGAATCTGGGTGCTCCTGTATTGAGTGCATATATATTTAGGAGAGTTAGCTCTTCCTGTTGAATTGATCCCTTTACCATTATATAATGGCCTTCTTTGTCTCTTTTGATCTTTGATGGTTTAAAGTCTGTTTTATCAGAGACTAGGATTGCAACCCCTGCTTTTTTTTGTTCTCCATTTGCTTGGCAAATCTTCCTCCATCCCTTTATTTTGAGCCTATGTATGTCTGTGCATGTGAGATGGGTCTCCTGAATACAGCAGACTGATGGGTTTAATATTGTTGTGTGTGAACTTGATCCTGCCATTATGATATTAACTGGTTATTTTGCTCGTTAGTTGATGCAGTTTCTTCCTAGCCTAAATGGTCTTTACATTTTGGCATGTGTCTTGGAGTTGCTCTTCTCGAGGGGTATCTTTGTGGTGTACTCTGCATTTCCTGGATTTGAATGTTGGCCTGCCCTACTAGGTTGGGGAAGTTCTCCTGGATGATATCCTGAAGAGTGTTTTCCAACTTGGTTCCATTTTCCCCCTCAGTTTCAGGCACCCCAATCAGACGTAGATTTGGTGTTTTTACATAATCCCATACTTCTTGCAGGCTTTGTTCATTTCTTTTTCTTCTTTTTTCTTTTGGTTTCTCTTCTCACTTCATTTCATTCATTTGATCCTCAATCGCTGATACTCTTTCTTCCAGTTGATCGAGTCAGTTACTGAAGCTTGTGCATTTGTCACATATTTCTCGTGTCATGGTTTTCATCTCTTTCATTTCATTTATGACCTTCTCTGCATTAATTACTATAGCTATCAATTCTTCCACTCTTTTTTCAAGATTTTTAGTTTCTTTGCGCTGGGTACGTAATTCCTCCTTTAGCTCTGAGAAGTTTGATGGACTGAAGCCTTCTTCTCTCATCTCGTCAAAGTCATTCTCCGTCCAGCATAGATCCATTGCTGGCAATGAGCTGCGTTCCTTTGCAGGGGAGAGATACGCTCTTATTTTTTGAATTTCCGGCTTTTCTGCCCTGCTGTTTCTCCATCTTTGTAGTTTTATCTGCCTCTGGTCTTTGATGATGGTGACGTACTGATGGGGTTTTGGTGTAGGTGTCCTTCCTGTTTGATAGTTTTCCTTCTAACAGTCAGGACCCTCAGCTGTAGGTCTGTTGGAGATTGCTTGAGGTGCACTCCAGACTCTGTTTGCCTGGGTATCAGCAGCAGAGGCTGCAGAAGATAGAATATTGCTGAACAGCGGGTGTACCTGTCTGATTCTTGCTTTGGAAGCTTCCTCTCAGGGGTGTACTCCACCCTGTGAGGTGTGGGGTGTCAGACTGCCCCTAGTGGGGGATGTCTCCAGTTAGGCTACTCAGGGGTCAGGGACCCACTTGAGCAGGCAGTCTGTCCCTTCTCAGATCTCAACCTCTGTGTTGGGAGATCTTCTGCTCTCTTCAAAGCTGTCAGACAGAGTCATCTGCCTCTGCAGAGGTTTCTGCTGCTTTTTGTTGTTGTTGTTGTTGTTTAGCTGTGCCCTGTCCCCAGAGGTGGAGTCTACAAAGACAGGCAGGTTTCCTTGAGCTGCTGTGAGCTCCACCCAGTTCGAGCTTCCCAGCGGCTTTGTTTACCTACTTAAGCCTCAGCAATGGTGGGCACCCCTCCCCCAGCCTCGCTGCTGCCTTGCTGTTAGATTTCCCACTGCTGTGCTAGCAATGAGGGAGGCTCCATGGGCGTGGGATCCTCCCGGCCAGGTGTGGGATATAATCTCCTGGTGTGCCCGTTTGCTTAAAGCACAGTATTGGGGTGGGCGTTACCCGATTTTCCAGGTGTTGTGTGTCTCAGTTCCCCTGGCTAGGAAAAGGGATTCCCTCCCCACTTGCACTTCCCAGGTGAGGTGATGCCTCCCCCTGTTTCAGCTCTCGCTGGTCGGGCTGCAGCAGCTGACCGGCACCGATTGTCCGACACTCCCTAGTGAGATGAACCCAGTACCTCAGTTGAAAATGCAGAAATCACCGGTCTTCTGTGTCCCTCGCGCTGCGAGTTGGAGACTGGAGCTCTTCCTATTCGGCCATCTTGCTCCGCCCCTCCAACTTGCTAATCTAAAAGAAAGTTTTAACTTTTGAGTTGAATCGACACATCTCAAAGCAGTTTCACAAATGACTTCTTCTTGACTTTTATATTGTGATATTCGGTTTTTCACTACAGGCTTCCGTGCACTCTGAAATGTCTTTTTGCAGCACAAAGCAGTTTCACAGACAGCTTCTTTCTAGATTTTATCGAGGGATATTTGATTTTTGACTGTAGACCTCAAAGGGCTTTGTAATATTTCTCTGCAGATTCTAGAAAAAGAGTTTCCAACCTGTTGAATCAAAACAGAAGGTTTTCCATTACTCCCTGCAGGCCTCAGAGTGCTCAGAAATATCCCTTCACAGATTCTATAAAAAGAGTGTTTCCAACTTGCTAATCTAAAAGAAAGTTTTAACTTTTGAGCTGAACTGACATATCACAAAGCAGTTTCACAAATGGTTTCTTCTTGGCTTTTGTATTGTGATATTGGACTTTTCACTATAGGCTTCTGTGAGCTGTGAAGTGTCCTTTCACAGCATGAAGCAATTTCACAGACAATTTCTTCCTAGATTTTATAGAGGGATACTTGATTTTTGACTATAGACCTCAATGGTCTTTGTAATATTTCTCTGAAGATTCTACAAAAAGTGTGTTTCCAATCTATTGAATCAAAAAAAAGAGTTTAACTCTGTGAGCTGAATCCATATATCACAAAGAAATTTCACATTTATTTCTCTCTAGTTTTTATCATGGGATATTCAGATTTTCATGATAGGGCTCTCTGGATCCCAAAATATCACTGCAAAGATTATACAAAAAAAATATTTTCCAACTGCCAAATCAAAAGAAAGTTCAACCATCTGAGTTGAATACACATATCAAAAAGCAGTTTCACAAATAATATCCTTCTAGTTTTTATCACAGGATATTCAGTTTTTCAGTTTTAGCCTCAGTGGGATCTGAAATAACCTATTGCAGATGCTACAAAAAGATTGTTTCCAAACTACTGAACTAGAGGAAAAATTAATTATCTGAGCTGAATCCACACATCACAATGCGGTTTCACAGATCGCTTCTTTCTAGTTTTTATCATAGGATATTCAGTAATTGACATAGGCTTCGGTGGGTTCAGAAATGTCCCTTCGCAGATTCTACAGAAAGAGTGCTTCCAACCTGCTGAATCAAAAAAACACTTTAACTGTGTGAGATGAATCCACACATCAGAAAGCAGATTCACAGATAACTTCTCTCTAGTTTTTATTGTGAAATATTTGGTTTTTCACTATACGCCTCATGCACATTGAAATGTCCCTTTACAGATTCCACAAATGAAGTGTTTCTAACCTGCTGAATCAAAAGAAATATTTAACTTTGTGAGCTGAACCCACACATCCCAAAGCAGTTTCACAGATAGCTTCTTTCTAGTTTTCATTGCAAGAAATTTGGGTTTCCACTCTAGGCCAGAGTGCATTCTGAAAAATCTTTTTGTAGATTATACAAAAAAAAACTCTTTCCAACTTGTTGAAGTATAGAAATGCTTAACTCTGTGGGCTGAATCCTCACATCACAAAGCAGTTTCACAGATAGCTCCTTTCTTGTTTTATCACAGGGTATTCGGTTTTTCACTGTAAAACTCAGTGGACTCTGAAATCTCCTGTTGCCGACTCTACAGAAAGAGGGCGTTTCCAATCTGCACAATCAAAACAAAGGTTTAACTCAGAGAGTTGCATCCACACACGAAAAGGCAGTTTTAACTGATAGCTTCTTTATAATTTACACCACGGGAAATTCGTGTTTTCACTTTAGGCCATAGTGGATTGTGAAATGTCCCCTTGCAGAGTCTACAAAAAGTGTTTTTCCAACCTTCTGAAGCAAAAGAAAATTTTATAAACTTGAGATGAATCCCCAGATCACAAGCAGTTTCACAGATAGCTTTTTCCTAGTTTTATTGCAAGATATTCCATTTTTTCCTATAGGACTCAGCTGAGTTCTAAATGTCCCTTCACAGATTCTACAAAAAAATGTTTCCCATATGCATAGTGAAAAGAAAGGTTTAACTGTGAGCTAAATCCACACATCACAAAGCAGTTTCTCATATAGCTTCTCTCTATTTTTTATTGAGAGATATTCTGTTTTTCACTATAGGCATCAGCGCACTCCAAAATGTCCTTTCACGGATTCTACAAAAAGAGTATTTCCCACCTACTGAATAAAAAGAAAGATTTACCTCTGTGAGCTGAATCAATACATCACAAAGCAGTTTCTCAAATAGCTTCTTTCTATTTTTTATTGCGGGATATTCGGTTTTTCGCTTTGGGCCTCATTGGGCTCCGAAATTTTCCTTCGCAGATTCTTCAAAAAGAGTTTCTCTAACCTGCTGAATCAAGAGAGAGTTTTAACTCTGTGAGATGAATCCACACATCAGAAAGCAGTTTCACAGATAGCTTCATTCTAGTTTTTATCTATAGGCCTCAGTGGGCTCTGAAATGTCCATTTGCAGATACTACAAAAATAATGTTTGAAACCTGCTCAATGAAAAGAAGGCTTTAACTCTGTGAGCTGAATCTGAATGTCACAAAGCAATTAAACAGATAGCTACTTTCTAGTTTTTATGGTGGGATATTTGGTTTTTCACTCCTGGCCTCAGTGCGCTCCTAAATGCCCCATTGCAGATTCTACAAAAAGACTGTTTCCAACCTGCAGAATCTAAAGAAATATTTAACTCTGATAGCTGAATTCATTCATCACAATGCAGTTTCATAAACAGCTTCTTTGTAGTTTTTATTGTGGGATATTCAGCTTTTCACTATTGGCCTCCTTGGGATTTCAAATGTGCCTTTGCAGATTCTATAAAAAGAGTGTTTCCAACCTGCTGAATGACAAGAAAGGTTTATCTCTGTGAGTTGACTCCACACATCACAAATCAGATTCACAGAGAGATTCTTTCTAGTTTTTATCATGTAATATTCAGTTTTTCACTATTGGTCTCAGTGGGCTTTGAAATGCCCCTTTGCAGATTCTACAAGCTTCTGAGTAAAAAGAAAGGTTTAACTCTGTGAGCCGAATCCACACATCAGAAAACAGATTCACAGATAGCTTCTTCCTAGTTTTTATGATGAGATAATTGGTTTTCCATAATAAACAAGAGTGGGCACCAAAATGTGCCTACGCAGACACTAAAAAAAAGAGTGCTTCCTACCTGTTGAATCAAAAAAAGCTGTTTAATTCTGTGAGTTGAATCCATATATCACAAAGCTGTTTCACAGATAGTTTCCTTCTAGTTTCTATCACAGGATATTCGGTTTTCACTATAGGTTTCAGTGGCCTCCAAAATGTCCCTTCACCAATTGCACAAAAAAAGTGTTTCCAACCTGCTGAATAAAAGAAAGATTTAACCCTGTGAGCTGAATCCACATATCACAAACAGTTTCACAGATAGCTTCTTTCTAGTTTTACGGCAAGATGTTTGGTTTTTCACTATAGGCTTCAGTGGGCTCTGAAATGTCCCTTCACATATTCTACAAAAAGTGTTTCCAACCTGCTGAATCAAAAAAAGGTTTAACTCTGAGAGTTGTATCCTTAAAGTAGTTTAATTGGTAGCTTCTTTCTAGTTTTATCATGTAATATTCAGTTTTCACTATTGGTCTCAGTGGGCTTTGAAATGCCCTTTGCAGATTCTAAAAAGAGTTTTTCCAATATGCTGAATCAAAAGAAAGGTTTAACTCTAAGTTGAATCCACATATCACAAACAGTTTCACAGATAGCTTTTTTCCAGTTTCTAATCAAAATATATTTATTTTTCCTATAGACCTCAGTGGACTTGGAAATATCCCTTCACAGATTCTTAAAAAAAAAAAAGTTTACCATCTTCTGAGAGAAAAGAAAGTTTAACTCTGTGAGCTGAATCCACACACCACAAAGAAGTTTCACATATAGCTTCTTTCTAGTTTCTATCACAGGATATTCGGTTTTCACTATAGGTTTCAGTGGCCTCCAAAATGTCCCTTCACCAATTGCACAAAAAAAGTGTTTCCAACCTGCTGAATAAAAGAAAGATTTAACCCTGTGAGCTGAATCCACATATCAGAAGCCTGTTTCACAAATAGTTTCTTACTAGTTTTACGGCAAGATGTTTGGTTTTTCACTATAGGCTTCAGTGGGCTCTGAAATGTCCCTTCACATATTCTACAAAAAAGTGTCTCCCACCGGCTCAATCAAAATAAGGGTTTAACTCTGAGAGTTGTATCCTTAAAGTAGTTTAATTGGTAGCTTCTTTCTGATTTTTATCATGTGACAATCCAGTTTTCACTATAGGCCGTAGTGGGCTCTGAAGAGACCCTTTGCAGATTCTAAAAAAGAGTTTTTCCAATATGCTGAATCAAAAGAAAGGTGTAACTCTCTAAGTTGAATCCACATATCACAAACAGTTTCACAGATAGCTTTTTTTCCAGTTTCTAATCAAAATATATTTATTTTTTCCTATAGACCTCAGTGGACTTGGAAATATCCCTTCACAGATTCTTAAAAAAAAAAAAAAAAGTTTACCATCTTCTGAGAGAAAAGAAAAGTTTAACTCTGTGAGCTGAATCCACACACCACAAAGAAGTTTCACATATAGCTTCTCTCTATTTTTCATCACAGGATATTCTGTTTCTCATTACAGGCCTCAATGAGCTCTGAAATGTCTCTTCACAGATTTGAAAACAGAATGTTTCCAACTGGTTGGATCAAAAGAAAAGTTGAACTCCATGAGCTGAATCCACACATCACAAAGCAGTTTCACAGATAGCTTCTTTCTATTTTTAATCATGGGATATGTGGTTTTTGCTTGTAGACCTCAGTGAGCTGTGAAACGTCCCTTAGCAATTTATACAAAAACAGTGTTTCCAATCTGCTGAACATAAAGGAAGGTTTAACTCTGTGAGCTGAATCCACACATAACAAAGTGGTTTCACAGATAACTTCTTTCTAACTTTTATTGTGGGATATTTGGTTTTTCACTATAGGCCTTAGTGAGGTTTGAAATGTCTCTTCGTAGATTCCACAAAAAGTTTCCAAACTGATAAATTTTAAAAAAAGATTTAACTCTCTCAGTGAATCCACACATCACAAAGCAGTGTCATAGATAGCTTCTTGTTAGTTTTCATTGCTAGATATTTTGATTTTCAAGATAGGACTCAATGACCTCAGAAATGTCCCTTCATAGATTACAAAAAAAAAAAAAAAAAACCGTTTCCAACCTTTTGAATGTAAAGAGAGGTTTAACTCTGTGAGCTGAACCCACACAACACAAAGCAGTTTACAGATAGCTTTTTTCTTGATTTTACCGTGAGATATTCAGTTTCTCACTGTAGGCCTCAGTGAGCTCCGAAATGTTTCTTCACAGATTATACAAAAACAGTTATTCCAACCTGTAGAATGTAACAATGTTTAACTCTGTGAGCTGAATCCACACAACACAAAGCAGTTTCACAGATGGCTTCTTTCTAGTTTGTATTGTGGGATATTCCATTTTTCAAAATATGCCTCAGTGAGTTCCGAAATGTCTCTTCACAGATTCTATAAAAACACTGTGTCCAATCTGTTGAATGTAAAGAAAGGTTTAACTCTTTGAGCTGAATCCACACATCACAAAGCAGTTTCACTGATAGCTTCTTTCTAGTTTATATCATGGTATATTCAGTTTTTCACTATAGGCCACAGTGAGATTTGAAGTGTTCCTTTGCAGATTCTACAAAAACAGTGTTTCCAACCTGCTGAATGTAATGAAAAGGTTAACTGTGTGAGCTGAATCTAAACATCACAAAACAGTTTCAGACACTTTCTCTCTAGTTTTTATCACGGGATATTCTGTTTTTCACTGTAGGTCTCAGTTAGCTCTGAATTGTACCATTGCAGATTCTACAAAAATAGTGTTTCCAACCTGCTCAATGTAAAGAAAGGTTTAGCTCTGTGGCCTGAATCACACATCACAAAGTAGTTTAACAGACAGCATTTTTCTAATTTTTATTGTGGGATATTCGGGTTTTCTCTATAGGTCTCAGCGAGCTCCAAAATGCCCCTTCACAGATACTGGAAAAACAGAGTTTCCTACCTGCTGAATGTAAAGAAAGGTTTATTCCTGTGAGCTGAATTCACTCACCGCAAAGTGGTTTCACACATAACTTCTTTCTAGTTTTTATTGTGGGATATTTGGTTTTTTATAATAGGCCTCTGTGAGCTCCAAAATGTCCCTTTACAGATTTTACAAAAACAGTGATTCCAACCTGCTGAATGTAAAGAAAGTTTTACCTCTCTGAGCTGAATCAACACATCACAAAGCAGTTTCACAAATAGTTTCTTTCTAGTTTGTATCACAGGATATTCTGTTTTTCAAAATAGGCCTCAGTGAGTTCCGAAATATCCCTTCACAGATTCTAAAAATACAACGTTTCCAATCTGGTGAATGGGAAAAAAAAGTTTAACTCTGTGAGCTGAACCCACACATCTCAACGTGGTTTCACAGATAGCTTCTTTATAGTTTTTATTACTAGATATTCAGTATTTCACTATAGGCCTCAGTGAGCTCTGAAATGTACCTTTGCAGTTTTTACAAAAACAATGTTTTCCAGGCTGGTCAATGTAAAGAAAGGTTTAACTCTGTAAGCTCAATGCACACTTTACAAAGCCATGTCACAGATAGGCTCTTTCTAGTTTTTGTTGCAGCATATTCAGTTTGTCTCATTGAGCTCAGAATTGTCCCTTTGCAGATTCTACAAAAACAGTGTTTCCAACCTGCTGAATGTAAAGAAATTTTTAATTCTGTTAGCTGAATCCACACATCACAAAGTCATTTCACTGATAGTTTCTTTCTAGTTTTTATCTAGAAATATTCAGTTTTTCACTATAGGCCTCAGGAAACTTTGAAATGTCCCTTTGCAGATTTTCCAAAAACAATGCTTCCAACCTGGTGAATGGGAAAAAAAATGTTCAATGTTGTGAGATGAACCCACACATCACAACATGGTTTCACAGATAGCTTCTCTGTAGTTTTTATTACTAGATATTCAGTTTTTCACTCCATGAGCTCCGAAATGTACCTTTAAAGTTTTTACAAAAACAGGATTTCAAACCTGGTCCATGTAAAGAAAGGTTTAACTCGGTGATCTAAATCTATACATCACAAATTGGTTTCACAGATAGTTTCTTTCTAGTTTTTATCTTGGAATATTTTATTTTGCACTATAGGCCTCAGTGAGCTCAGAAATGTCCCTTTGCAGATTCTACACAAACAGTGTTTTCAACCTGCTAAATGTAAAGGAAAATTTAACTCTGTGAGCTGAATCCACACATCACAAAGCAAGTTCACAGATAGCAAGTTCACAGATTTCTAATTTTTATCACGGGATATTCAGTTTCTCACTATAGGCCTATGTGGACTTGGAAAAGTCCCTTACAGATTTTACAAAAACAGTGTTTGCAACTGGTTGAATGTAAAGAAAGGTTTAACTCTGAGCTGAATTGACATATCACAAATGGAATCACAGATAGTTTCTTTCTAGTTTTTATCTTGGGATATTTTGTTTCTCACCATAGGCCTCAATGAGCATTGAAATGTCCTGTTGCAGAGTCTCAAAAACAGTGTTTCCAACCTGCTGAATGTAAATAAATGTTTAATGCTATGAACTGAATCTACACATCTCAAAGAGGTTTCTCAGACAGCTTCTCTCTAGTTTTTATCTCAGGATATTTGATTTTTCACTACAGGCCTCAGGAAGCTCCAAAATGTCCCTTCACAGATTCTACAAAAACAATGCTTCCAACCTAGTTAATGTAAAGAAATGTTTAACTTTTTGAGCTGAATCCACATATCACAAAGTAGTCTCACAGACAGCTGTATCACTGGATATTCAGCTTTTCAGTATAGGCCTCATTGAGCTCCAACATGTATCTTTGTCATTTTTACAAAAACAATGTTTCCAACCTGCTGAATTCAAAGAAACGTTTAACTCAGTGAGGTGAATCCACACATCACAGATTGATTTCACAGATAACTTTATTCTAGTGTTTATCACAAGGTAGTCCATTTTTCACTACAGGCCTCAGTGATCTTTGAAATGTCTCTTTGCAGATTTTATAAAGGCGATGCTTCCAACCTGCTTAATGTAAAGAAAAGTTTAACTCTGTGAGATGAATCAAAAAATCACAAAGTGGTTTCACAGATGGTTTCTTTTCAGTTTTTGTCTCAGGATATTAGGTTTCTCACTATAGGCCTCAGTGCGCTTTGAAATGTCCCTTTTCAGATTCTACAAAAATAGTGTTTCCAACCTGTTGAATGTAAAGAAACATTTAATTCTGTGAGCTAAATCCACACATCACAAAGCAGTTGGACAGATGACTTCTTTCTAGGTTTTATCCTGGGATATTCTGTTTTTCAATATAGGCCTGATTGTGCTCAATGTCCCATTGCAGATGCTACAAAAACAGTGTTTCCAATCTGTTGAATGTAAAGAAAGGTTTAACTCTGTGTGCTGAATCTACACATCACAAAGTGGTTTCACTGAAAGTTTCTTTCTAGTTTTTATCTCAAAATATTTTGTTTTTCACTATTGTCCTCAGTAACATTTAAATTTCCCTCTAAAGACTCTGCAAAAACAGTGTTTCCAACTTGCTGCATGTAAAGAAAGTTTTAACACTGTGAGTTGAATCCACACATCTTGCTGTCTTGGCAATTAGCTGGGTGTGGTGGCACATGCCTGTAGTCCCAGCTACTTCGGAGGTCAAGTCAGGAGAATCACTTGAACCAGGGGTCCAGAGATTGCAGTGAGCCAAGATAATGCCACAGCACTCCAGCCTGGTGACAGAGAGAGACTCTGTCTTGAAAGAAAGAAAGAAAGAAAGAAAGAAAGAAAGAAAGAAAGAAAGAAGAAAGGAAGAAAGAAACTGCAATCCAGGCTTGGCCACCATCCCATGTACCCCTCACACTGGATCTACCAATTTGTCAATGCTGAGATATACATTTTCTCTCTTTCTTTCTTCTTTCTTTCTTTTCTTTCTTTCTTTCTTTCTTTCTTTCTTTCTTTCTTTCTTTCTTTCTTTCTTTCTTTCTTTCTTTCTTTCTTCTTTCTTTCTTTCTCTCTCCTTCCTTCCTTCCTTCCTTCCTTCCTTCCTTCCTTCCTTCCTTCCTTCCTTCCTTCCTTCCTTCCTTCCTTCCTTCTTTCTTTCTTTCTTTCTTTCTTTCTTTCTTTCTTTCTTTCTTTCTTTCTTTCTTTCTTTCTTTCTTTCTTTCTTTCTTTCTTCTTTCTTTTCTTTCTTTCTTTCTTTCTCTCTTTCTCTCTCTTTCTCTTTCCTTCCTTTTTTCTTTCTTCTTTATTTGACGGAGACTCCCTCTGTCACCCAGGCTGGAGTGCAGTGGTGTGACCTTGGCTCACTGCAACCTCTGCCTCCAGGGTTCAAGTGATTCTCCTGTCTCAGCAGCCTGAGCAGCTTGGACTACAGGCATGTACAACCATGCCCAGCTAATTTTTGTATTTTTAATAGAGATGGGGTTTTACCATATTGACCAGGCTAGTCTCTAACTCCTGACATCCTGATCCACCTTCCTTGGCCTCCCAAAGTGCTGGGATTACAGGGTTGAGCCACCATGCCCAACCTCATCTTTTAAAATTTTTATTTATTTATTTATTTTTGAGACAGGGTCTCACTCTGTCACGCATGCCAGAGTGCTGTGGCATGAATTTGGCTCACTGCTACCTCTGCCTTACAGGCTCAAGCAATTCTTATCCCTCAGCTTCCCTGAGTAGATGGGATTGCAGGCACATGCCACCATGCCCATCTGATATTTATATTTTTAGTAGGGATGGATGGGATTTCATCATGTTGGCCAGGCTTGTCCTCTCATCTCTATTTATTTTTTTAATTCTTTCTTTTTTTTTTTCTGGAGACAGAGTCTTGCTCTGTCACCCAGGCTAGAGTGCAGTGGTGTGATCTTGGCACACTGCAAACTCTGCCTCCCTGGTTCAAGTGATTCTCTTGCCTCAGCCTTCCAAATACTGGAAATTACAGGCTACAGCCACCACACCCATTTGACTTTTTAATTTTTTTATTTTTATTACAGACGGAGTTTCACCATCTTGGCCAGGCTGTTCTTGAACTCCTGGCCTCCCAAAGTGCTGGAATCACAGGTGTGAGCCACCACCTGCATCCACACTCACCTTTAAGATGACTACATGTCATATGGTAACTTAAGAAAACAGGATGCATTTACCGAATTTTACACACATTCCTTTTTTGGGGGATTTGTGTACTTTTAGTGATCAGTCAAGGAGATATGCCTCCCTCCACCATTTTCTTTTTCTTTCTTTCTTTTTTAAATTTTCCTGCCTTGGCCTCCCAAAGAGCTGGGATTACTGGGGTGAGCCACCATGCCTGCCTGGCCTAAAGAGACACTCACTCAAAGTAAGAAATAGAGAACTCCTTGCAGTGATTTCATTGATTGATTTAGAGACAGCAGCTCACTCTGTCACCCTGTCTGGAGTGCAGTGGTGTCATCATAGCTCACTCACTGCAGCCTGGGCACTCCTTGGCTCAAGCGATCCTTCTGCCTCAGTGCACGTGCCACTGTGCCCAGATCACTTTAAAATTTTTTCTACAAACAAGATCTCCTCACTTTATTGCAATCTTCCTGACCCAGCTTCTCAAAGTGCTGGGATGACAGGCATGAGCCACTGTGCCTGGCCTCCAGGGAGTGATTCAAAATCATGACCACTGTACTAGTTTTTTTTTTTCTCTTTCTTTTTCTTTTTGAGATGGAGTCTTGCTCTGTGTGACGCTAGATGCATTGCCTTGGATGCCACAGCACTGTGTTCTAAAGCCCCATTCAAATGCACAAAGGTTTGCTCCCTTCCTGGAGTCAAAGCTGATGACTTCCATATCCTCAGCCTTCTCTCTATTCAGAAGATTTTGCAGGCGCCACCCTACCCGAAGGCTGGCTGCGGATGGGGATTGGGGGATGGGGTAGGGCTAGAAAGTCTGTACCCCACCTTTGCTAGCTCAGCTATGACATCCCCAACCCCCACCACTTGCTCACCCTTCGAGATCCCCCACCTCCACTGCCCTGGAGGCTGACCTCTTAGTTTACTTTCTGTCTTTCTTCCTTTCTTGGGCTTGAATAGGGGGTGCAGGGGTGAGGGCATGTGGGGGGAGGCGGGTAGGAGTTGGGGAGGGAAGAGAGTGTCTGAAGGGTAGATTTAATGTCATGCCTCTTTCACCACCATCACCGAAGATGAAACCAACAATCAATTAATACCGTGTGTTCTCATCTATAAGTGGGAGCTAAATAATGAGAGCACGTGGGCAGAAAGAGGGGAACAACAGACACAGGTGCTTACCTGAGAGAGGAGGAGTGGGAGGAGAGACAGGTTCAGATAAAAATACGGAAACTGTCGGGTACTGCACTGAGTACCTCGGTGATGAAATCATCTGCACATTGAATTCCTCAGTCAGAAGTTTACCTATATAAGAAACTTGCACATGTATGCTTGAACAAGAAATAAAAGTCGAGAAAGAGAGAGAGAAATAAAACCAAACACCACCTCCTCGACCTGAGTTAGGGGGTTTCCAGCCTTGTGAGGACATTCAGCGTCAATGGAACAAAGCCACAGTTAGCCCCATGGAAGATATTCTGCCTCTTAAGGGATCAGAAACTGCAACTCACCATAGGTTCTGAAGAGGAAAAGGGAAGAAAGGCAGGGGAGTATTTCAGTCTTTTTTGATTTTTTAATTTTTTAATTTTTATTTTTTTAACTGAGTCTCTCTCTGTCTCTGTCACCCAGGCTGGGATGCAGTGGTGCTATCTTGGCTCACTGCAACTTCTGCCTCTTGGGTTCCAGCAATTCTCCTGCCTCAGCCTTCAGTGGCTGGGATTACAGGCACACACAAATACACCTGGCTAATTTTAGTATTTTTAGTAGAGATGGGATTGTGCCATGTTGGCCAGGCTGGTCTCGAACTCCTGACCTCAAGTGATCCACTCTTCTGGGCCT
The DNA here is from genome assembly GCA_023783455.1 of Erythrocebus patas. Taxonomy (NCBI): domain Eukaryota; kingdom Metazoa; phylum Chordata; class Mammalia; order Primates; family Cercopithecidae; genus Erythrocebus; species Erythrocebus patas. The sequence goes on from JAKFHT010004513.1 coordinate 45,525, forward strand.
CCCAAAGTGCTGGCTTGAAAGGCGTGAGCCACCAGGATTTCAGCCTTTAAAAGTGCGTGTTCTGTCGCCTTTCACTGCAGCCCTTGCACTCTGAATGATGTGTCATTTCTGCTACAGATTGATTCCCTGAGTCCTCACTCCCCATTAGTTACTTGGTTAAGTAAGTTAGTTTTGTTTTCTATCTTCTTGGCCTTTATATGGTGCAGTTGCCACAGCTATTGTCGGTGGCTAGCAACTGTGTGTTTCCCCAAAGACTTATGTACGGAATCCCATTGGGAGGGGAGAAATGGATTGGGGTATCTAGTGACCTTGGACTGGGGAGAGCGTCATTTTTCACTGCTCACAAAAATGTCACGTGGGGGCAGAGGGAGTGCTTTGTCTTTGGCCTTCTGAAGGTTGGCCTGAAACTTCAACTTGTCAGAAGCAGATGAATAAAAGAATAGGCAGACAAGTTTATAGGACCTGTCTGCATGGGAGCCTGAAGAACAGAGGCCCTGAGATGATGGGGAAATGGTCCATATATATGCTTGGGTTCTACAGAGTGTGTCTTGTTTGACTGTAGGTCTTGAGACCCCCATTCTGGAGAGGGCCCTGCCCCTTCCACGAAAGGAAGGAGTACATGCTTAGAGAGGCCCAGACAAAACTAGACAGAGGGGCCTTGCTGGGCTTCCACACTTGGTATATTATTTGGTGAGGTTGAGGTTAGGTTCCCAATTGGATGGAAGGCACATTTTCAGACTTTTCTATCACTTGTGTCATCTATACTTCTCATATTTCCCTGATAAACTCCTCAACTTAAAAAAAAACTGTTCACTTTGGGAGGCCAAAATGGGTGGATCACAAGGTCAAGAGATGGAGACCATCCTGGCTAACACGATGAAACCCTGTCTCTACTAAAAATACAAAAAAATTAGCCGGGTGTGGTGGCAGACACCTGTGGTCCCAGCTACTTGTGAGACTGAGGCAGGAGAATGGCGTGAACCCAAGAGGCAGAGCTTGCAGTGAGCCAAGATCAGGCCACTGCACTCCAGCCTGGGTGACAGAGCGAGACTCTGTCTCAAAAAAAAAAAAAAAATAAATAAAAAAATAAATAAATAAATAAAATAAAATAAAATAAATAAATAATAAATAAACGGTTAAAGAAAAATATTACCTAGTGAAACCAATCATGAAGGCGCTGAGGAAGAAAGCTCATTGTTGTGGCATGAAATTCTATACACATGGCCAGGCATGGTGGCTGATGCCTGTAATTCCAGCACTTTGGGAGCCCGAGGCTGGTGGATTACCTGAGGTCAGGAGTTTGAGACCAGTCTGATCAACATGGAGAAACACTATCTCTACTAAAATTATAAAATTAGCCACACATGCTTGTAATCCTAGGTACTTGGGAGGCTGAGGTAGGAGAGTTGCTTGAACCTGGGAGGCAGAGGTTGTGGTGAGCCGAGATTGTGCCACTGCACTCCAGCCTGGGCAACAAGAGCAAAACTCCATTAGTGATTTATAAGAAATGGGACTGTATCGATACTGGGCTATGATGGTGGTGATGTTCTGGTGGCGAGACACTGCATGAGGTGATGTGTAGTGTGCGGACCCTGAACTTAGAGGTCAGATGTGGATGCTCCAGGATTCACCAAAGTAGATTCCTGACTGATTCCCGACAGGGTGGACTTTGGGGAACAGGATTGAGAAATGGGTACTTCAGAAGTGAAAACTGGCCCTGGGACATGAGGGAGTGTGGTATGAGCTATCTTCTCTGTGAAATCCATGCTGTGTCTGGGAGCATGGATTTCATGGACTTCGTTCCATTGTGACATGAATTGCCAGTCTGAGGTCGTGAGTCTGGAGTATACTCTGAAACGCTATGGACTGGACTTCTGCCTTAGGTAGGTCCCACCTCCACCCCTAGCCTCCATTCGCATGCCCGCGTCCCTGGTCCTCTCTTCTATCTGGGGGAATGGAAGTTCCAGATGATCCCATGGGCAGAGACGTAGGCTGTGTCCCCTGTGGGCTCTGGTGGTCTAGTCATGGGCATCGCCTGCGAGGACTCGCTGAGCCTGGAAATGACCTGGTCTGAGAGGGATCGTGAAGAGGCCGGTGATGGGGCGTGCCTCCACTGCCCTCCTGCCTAACCTCTACCCTGACCCAGAGCGATCTATTGTTCCCTTGTTTTCTGTGCTGACTGACACTTGCAAGCATCGGTTGTCTTCGGTCATCGCCTAGCAGGCACTGTTATTGAAAGTCGAGGTGGCATGGAGGGAGGTCTGACTGACTTCACAGAGCCTGGTGCAACTGGTTTCTCTCTCTCCCTTCTGGAGGCTCCTCCCTGTCTCCCTCATTGCCTAGGGAACCTCCACCCTAGCATGGGCCCTATTTTTCTTTTTTCAACACTTTATTTTTCTTTGTTGGGTTCTTTAATCCACATAGACTCTTTTACTTGGGCTTTATGAGGGGTCAGTTTAATTTTTAAGTCACGCCAGTTCCCCCCCCCATGCCCCTTTACCTTAATTTAGTGTTTGTTAGGTGGGTTTCCCCCAATGCCCCACCTCCCACCACCCTGCTTGGAAACTTTTTGGAGTGGCCTGGGTGTGCTTCCATCCTCTCTTCCCTCCCCAACCCCTTGCCAGTGATCTCATTCTCACCAGGCTGACATTTGCATCAGTGGTCATCAGGCCTCACTCAGTGGCCACCGTTTTTGAAGATGGGGATGACACAATCCCACTTCCCCAGAGGCAGCTTGGGCCAATGGCATAGCCCTTGACCCCTGTGGGCAAGCGGGCAGGCAGGCCAGCCTGCAGTTGTGGGTTTTTCCCCCTTCACCCCTCAGGCCTCCCTCTCTAGAAAAGCTTCATTCTGGCTGGGTCTCAATCACCTTTATCATGATGTTTTATTTTCTCCTCCCTCAGACTAGCACATTTTCAAAATGAGAATGGTGTCACAGCTCTACCCCAGGTCATATTAGTATTTCCCCAAAATTAAAATGCCTTCTAAAAAGCATTTTACTCAGTTAAGATTTCCAGAGATGATGCTTTGTCTTGTGTTTGTTTGCTTGTTTTATTTTGTTTGTGTTTTTTCTTTTTCTTATTTATTTCTTTTGAGGTGAAGTAAAATTCACTAATTTTTCAGAAGATGTAGATTTTTCCCAGGACATGGTAGATGCTGTTTTCTTCTGTTGTAAACTAGCATTTTTGTGAATCTCTCAAAATATAGTGAAAGCCAATTGACGTAAACTGTCAGGTCTCTGAGCCCAAGCTAAGCCATCATATCCCCTGTGACCTGCACGTATGCATCCAGATGGCCTGAAGCAACTGAAGATCCACAAAAGAAGTGAAAATAGCCTTAACTGATGATGTTCCACCCTTGTAATTTGTTTCTGCCCCATCCTAACTGATACAATATATTCTCCCACGCCCTTAAGAAGGTACTTTGTAATATTCTCCCCACCCTTGAGAATGTACTTTGTACGACTATCCCAAACCTATAAGAACTAATGATAATCCCACTACCCTTTGTTGACTCCTTTTTTGGACCCAATCCATGGGCACCCAGGTGAAATAAACAGCCTTGTTGCTCACACAAAGCCTGTTTGGTGGTCTCTTCACACGGACACCTGTGACATAAGCTATACTTCATAACATCTTATTTTCTAAAAATCTGTGATTGCTTCTGCTGCTGCTGCTACTCTCTCTGTCTGTCTTCTGTCTTTCTCTCTCTCTTTTATCCATCTGTCTCTCTGTGTCTGTCACTGTCTCTCTCTGTCAGTCTCTTTCTCTGTCTGTCCAACTGTCTCTCTCTCTGTCTTTTTCTTTCTCTCTCTCTCCCTTTCTCTGTCTTTCTTTCTGTGTCTTTGTCTCTCTTTGTCTGTCTCTCTCTGCTTCTGTCTCTCACCCTTTTTCTCTGTCTCTGTATCTTTCTCTCTTTGTCTTGCTCTCTCCCTTCCTCTCCTTTTTCTAATATAAGCCCAGGTAGATCTAATCAAATCCATTACCAAGGCCTGAATTCTTAACGTTAGAAATCCCAGATTGATCTCCATATATAATCCTGTACAAAACTGGCAAGTTAATTTCTGAGCTTGGATACCTCATAGATATTACATATTAATGAGGATCTAACCCTAAAATCCGGGTTTGCTTCTCCTTCAACTCAGCCGTGACCCAGATTTACTGTCTTGAAAATAGTACCTCTATTCACTTACAATGCTGGGAGGGTTTTCTCCTTCTGTATCTCCCCATGTCCTAAATGACTCATGACCAAGCCCTGTCCGTTGTGTCTTAAATATGTATCTCCCAACCCTTCTCTACATTTCCAGAACTACCCATGGCCCCTTGTGGAACCACTGGCTCTTTGAAAAACCTCCCAGAAGTGGTTTCAGATTTTCGGCTAGGAGGCTTAAGCCTGCTGAGAACATTCCTGCCCAGGATTCTGTGTGAACAAAAGTGCCTCTGTGGGAGCTTGTATCCTCAAGACCATGTATTCTAGCACTGGATGACTCTCTGTAAGGACACACAGGACTCCACAAAGCTGACCACCCCAAATGAGTTCAAAAGGATACCTCTACTTTGGCTCAAGACCTCCACTGTACATCACTGTACATCACCGTCAGTATCCCTGTGAGCCTTCCCAAGTCACCAACTCCAGGGAGACCCTTGGAAGAATGGCCTTCCTCCATTTAAGTCCAAAGCAATGGCAACTTCCACCCACAAGGTCTCCACTGCACTGTGAAGATGTGAAGAGTAGGACAGAGAGGAGAGCAGGAGGGGACACATCCTGCCAGGTGATGAGTTCCCTAGGCTCTGAATTCCCCAACCACATCCCATGTGTCCAGCACCCACCAGACACCACCATTCTTTCCCCTTCTCTGTCCACAGCCCTCCTACCACAAGCACACACACTGGAGGTTACAAAACCTCACAGTGTGAATAGAGCCTGATGCTCTTCTTATGCGAGTGTCTGGAGCACATAGACAGGAGATTCGTTTGATCTTGGAATCATTGTTCATCTGCGGTTGCATCCTAGGAAAGGGATTCTCCCCATTTTCATTGAATGTAGCGGGAGCCCATTTCACAAGGGAGTCTGTAGAGATCCTGATTCTCCTGCATGGGTGAATACAGGCTAGAAATGAATATTGCTTCTTGAGTGGAGGGGATTACTTAGGCTGTCACATTTGTGGGACTAGCTCTCAGATCCTCCCTTGAGGCCACAAAATAGATTACACCCCATCTCCCGACATTTCCCTGGGGCTTGATGTATCCTGTCAAGAGACTTGAACATGACACTTTGAGTTAAACACCTTCATTGGTTTTGTTTGTTTGTTTCTGAGATGGAGTTTCACTCTGTCCTCCAGGCTGGAGTTACAATGGCTCCACCTCCCAGGTTCAAGTGATTCTCCTGCCTTAGCCTTCTGAATAGCTAGGATTACAGGCACACACCACCATGCCTGGCTAATTTTTCTATTTTTAGTAGAGATGGGATTTCACCATGTTGGCCAGGCTGGTCTCACAATCCTGACCTCGTGATCTGCCTACCTCAGCCTCCAAAATCCTGGGATGACAGGCATGAACCACCGCACACGGCCACCTTCACTGGTTTTAACTGGAGATTCTAGATTCGAGCCATACCTCATTCTATGCTACAGAAAGACTTATTTATCCTGCCAACTCAGGAAAGTTGGGTCCCTTGTCATGCATTTCAAACTGAGAGTCACCTCATGTTTGGAAAATGTATCTGCTGTCAAGTTCAGTGGACGGGTGCGGCATGTAGGATGAGGGACTGTTCCTTCTGACTTGGTCTGCATGATGGGGCCTAGGGCTAGAGCTCAGTGCAGACTGATGGTTCCCTCTACCTTGGATTCCATCATACCCACCCTGAAACATGGGTCTTGGCAGACCCTGGACCTTCCTGGCTCTTAAGGTGTTGTCAGAAACCCCGTCCTGTGCTTGGATGCCCTGAATGACTGTGGCTTGCACCTCTCCAGGAATATTTGAAGTCTATCCTCTACATGTGGCTGTCTAAAACCACAGGAGCATGTGACTCTCGGCTGCCATCCACCTCACTGCTTTTGGGAGAGAATGCTGAAAGTCTCTTGTTGACTCTCTCTTCACTTGAGTTCTTCATGGGTGTGTGGTCAGGACGTAGTGAGACCAGCTGTACTAAGTCAGGCCAGGTGCAGTGGCTCATACCTGCAACCACAACACTTTGGGAGGCCAAGGAAGTAGGATCACTTGAGTCTGGGAGCTGGAGACCAGTCTTGGACAACATGGTCAAAACCTGAGGTGTGTGCCTGTGGTCCCAGCTACTTGGGGAACAGAAGTGGGAGAATCACCTATCCCTGGGGAGACTGATGCAGCAGTCAGCCATAATGGTGTCACTGCACTGCAGCTTGGGTGACAGACAGAGACCCTGTCACAAACAGATTGACAGACAAACAGACAACAGCTATATTATGTCCTTCTCAGGGTAGGAAGCAAAAATAACAGAATACAGCATTTAAATTATTTAATTAAAAAATTTAATATATTTATTTATTAATTTTGAGTCCAGGTCATGAAACCAGCTAATTTTTGTAGAGATGAGGTTTCACCATGTTGCCAAGGCTGTTATTGATTACCTGGGATCAAGGGATCCATGCACCCTCGAGCTCACAAAGTGCGGGGATGACAGGCATGACCCATTACTCATGACAGCACTGTTATTTTTTGTTATTTTTTGTTTTTTGTTTTTTGTTTTTTCCTTTTTCAATCGCTTGTCTTTATGAGAGTTTCACAGCAGAGTGTTTGGCTGGCTTATTTAAATTCATTCTAAATAGAAATTTAAGATATCAGCTTCTGGCCTCATTGAATAAGATGATGAGTCCCCTGGTCTATCTATCACAGGACCATGCTCATAAGGAGTAAAAAAATTGTAACATTTAAGATAAGTAATTTTTTAATACAGAAATACGCAGATGCACCCAAAACACAGAAACAATTCTTTTAAAAACTGTCTTAGTCCTGGTGGAGATGCCAGTGATTCTTTTAGATTTGGATCCTGACTGAGAGAATTTCCAGTCCATCTCTCATCTCCAGATGGAAGTTCCAGATAATCTGATGGGTAGTAACTTAGGCTCTGTCCCCCAGGGGCCCTGGTCAGTTAGTTGTGGGGACGGACTGAAAGGGTACGGCTACCCACTGTGCTGTGGGGGACTCCATCCTTTCCCTCCTCCCTTCTGCTCAGGGGGAACCCAATTCATTCCCACCTGACACTCTCATTGGCAGATGTTGGGCCTCACCTAGCGGCTAATGTTACTCTGAAAACTGAGGCCTCAAACAAGAAGGAATCTTAGGCTGCCTGCGCACAGCCTGAGGCAACTGTGTCTTCTCCACTGCTCCTGCCCCAATCTCCAAGTTTCTCCATCCCTTGTTGCCTAGGGAATCCCCATCTTGATGACTGGGTCTGATTGCTCTTTGATCATATAAAAAAATTTATATAGGCCAGGCATGGTGGTTCACACCTGTGATCACAGCACTTCAGGAGGCTGAGGCAGGTGGAACACAAGGTCAGGAGTTCGAGACCAGCCTGGCCAGCACGGTGAAACTCCGTTTCTACTAAAAATACAAAAATACATGGTGGCACACACCTGTAATCCCAGCTACTCAGGAAGCTGAGGTAAAAGATTTGAGGGAAAGAAAGAGAGATCAGACTGTTACTGTGTCTATGTAGAAGGAGGAAGACATAAGAGACTCCATTTTCATCTGTACTAAGAAAAATTCTTCTGCCTTGAGATGCTGTTAATCTGTAACCCTAGTCCCAACACTGTGCTCACAGAAATAAGTGCTGTATTGACTCAGGCTTTAATGGATTTAGGACTGTGCAGGATGTGCTTTGTTAAAATTGTGTTTGCAGGCTGTATGCTTGGTAAAAGTCATCGCCATTCTCCAGTCCCAAGTACCCAGGGACACAATGCACTGTGGAAGGCCACAGGGATCTCTGCCGAAGAAAGCCTGGGTATTGTCCAAGGTTTCCCCCAACTGAGACAGCCTGAGATATGGAGTCATGGGAAGGGAAAGGCCTGACCATCCCCCAACCTGATACCCATAAAGGGTCTGTGCTGAGGAGGAGTAATAAAAGAGGAAGGCCTCTTTATAATTGAGATAAGAGGAAGGCATCTGTCTCCTGCTTGCCCCTGGGAGTGGAATTTCTCTATGTAAAACCTGATAGTACATTCTATTTACTGAGATAGGAGAAAACCACCTTATGGCTGGAGGTGATACATGCTGGTGGCCATATTGCTCTTTACTTCATTGAGATGTTTGTGTAAAGTCAAACATAAATCTGGCCTACGTGCACATCCAGGCACAGCACCTTTCTTTAAACTTATTTATGATACAGAGTCTTTTGATCACATGTTTTCCTGTTGACCCTCTCCCCACCGTTACCCTACAGTCCTGCCACATCCCCCTCACTGAGATAGTAGAGATAGTAATCAATAAATAGGAAACTCAGAGACCAGTTCCGGTGTAGGGTGGAGGTTGCAGTGAGCTGAGATCGCACCACTGCCCTCCAGCCTGCATGACAGAATAAGACTCTATCAAAAAAAAAAAAAAAATCACAACTCCTCACCAGGAAGGGAACAAAAATGGATAGAGAATGAGTTTGAGGAATTAACAGAAGTAGGATTCAGAAGGTAGGTAATAACAAACTCCTCTGAGCTAAAGGAGATGTTTTAACCCAATGCAAGGGAGCTAAGAAACTTGAAAAAAGGTTAGATGAAAAGTTACTAGAATTATCAGTTTAGAGAAAAATATAAATGACCTGACAGAGCTGAAAAACATGGAATGAGAATTTCACGAAGTATACAGAAGTATCAATAGCTCAATCAATCAAGTGGAAGAAAAAATATCAGACACTAAAAATCAACTTAATGAAATAAAACAACACGATAAGAATGGAGAAAGAATACTGAAAAGGAAAGAACAAAGCATCCAGGAAATATGGGACTATGTGAAAACATCAGATCTATGTTTGATTGGTGGACCTGAAAGTGAAGGGGAGAATGGAACCAAGCTGGAAAACACTCTTTAAAACATTATCCAGCAGAACTTCCTCAACCTAGCAAGACAGGCCAACCTTCAAATTTAGGAAATACAGAGAACACCACAGAGATATTCCACGAGAAGAGCAACCCCAAGACATACATAATTGTCAGATTCACCAGGGTTAAAATGAAGGAAAAAATGATAAAAACAGCCAGAGAGAAAACTTGGGTCACCCACAAAGGGAAGCCCATCCGACTAATGTTATGAAATATTCAGTTTTTCACTATAGGCTTCAATGGGCTCCAAAATGTCCCTTCATAGATTCTAAAAAAAGAGTGTTTCCAACTGCTGAATCTAAAGAAAGGTTTAATTCTGTGAGATGAATCCACATGTCACAAAATGGTTTCACAGATACTTTGTTTATATTTATTACTGTGGGAAATTCTGTTTTTCCATATAGGCCTTAATGGGCTCTGAAATGTCCCTTTGTAGATTCTACAAAAAGAATTTTTCCAACCTACGAATCAAATGAAAGGTTTACCTCTGTGAGCTGAATCCACGCATCATTAAGTGGTTTCACAGATAGCTTGTTTCTGTTTTTATTGCAGGATATTCAGAATTCCCCTATAGGCCTTATAGTAGATTCTAAAAAGGGACACTTCAACTCCATTTAGGTATATTGTGAAGAAATGAATATCTTGCAATAAAAATGAGAAACAATCTATCTGTGACACCACATTGCGATGTGTGGATTCACCTCACAAAGATAAACCATTCTTTCGATTTAGCATTTTAGAAACTGCTAAACTCTTTTTGTAGAATTTACGATGGGATATTTCAGAGCCCATTAAGGCCTGTAGTGAAAAACTGAATATTTGGAGATAAAAACTAGAAACAAGCTATCTGTGAAACCACTTGGGATGTGTTCATTCATCTCACAGAGGCAAACCATTCGTTTCATGCAGCAAGTTGGAAACACTCTTTTTTTTAAGAATCTATGAAGGGATATTTCAGAGCCCAATGAGGCCTAAAGTGAAAAACCAAATATCCCAAGATAGTGACTAGAAACAACTTATCTGTTAAACCACTTTATGATGTGTTCATTCATCTCACAGAGGCAAACCATTCGTTTCATGCAGCAAGTTGGAAACACTCTTTTTTTTAAGAATCTATGAAGGGATATTTCAGAGCCCATTAAGGCCTATAGCAAAAAACTGAATGTCTGGAGATAAAAACTAGAAACAAGCTATCTGTGAAACCACTTGGGATGTGTTCATTCATCTCACAGAAGTAAAGCTTTCTTTTGATTCAGCAGGGTGGAAACACTATTTATGTAGAATCCATGAAGGGACATTTTGGAGCCCATTAAGGAAGGTTTAACTGTGTGAAATGAATCCAAACATGGCATAGAGGTTTCACAGATAGCTTGTTTCTAGTTTTTATTATGCAATATTCTGTTTTCACTATAGGCCTCATTGGGCTTTGAAGTGTTCCTTCTCAGATTCTACAAATTGAGGGTTTCCAACCTGCTGAATCAAAAGAAAGGTTTAATTCTGTGAGATGAATCCACATGTCACAAAATGGTTTCACAGATACTTTGTTTATATTTATTACTGTGGGAAATTCTGTTTTTCCATATAGGCCTTAATGGGCTCTGAAATGTCCCTTTGTAGATTCTACAAGAAGAGTGGTTACAACCTGCTGAATGAAAAGAAAGGTTTAATTCTGTGAGATGAATCCACACATCACAAAGTGGTTTCACAGATAGCTTCTTTCTAGTTTTTGTCATGGGATATTCAGTTTTCACTATAGGCTTCAATGGGCTCCAAAATATCTCATTGTAGATTCTACAAAAGAGTGTTTCCAACCTGCTGAATCAAAAGAAAGGTTTAACTCTGTGAGATGAATCCACACATCACAAAGCAGTTTCACAGATAGCTTCTTTCTAGTTTTATCATGGGATATTCAGTTTTCACTATAGGCTTCAATGGGCTCCAAAATGTCTCATTGTAGATTCTACAATAACAGTGTTTCCAATGTGCTGAATCAAAAGAAAGGTTTAACACTGTGAGATGAATCCACATCACAAAGCAGTTTCACAGATAGCTACTTTCTAGTTTTATCATGGGATATTCAGTTTTCACTATATGCCTCAATGGGCTCCAAAATATCTCATTGTAGATTCTACAAAAGAGTGTTTCCAACCTGCTGAATCAAAGAAAAGTTTAGCTCTGTTAGATGAATTCACACATTAACAAGTGGCTTGCCAGATAGCTTGTTTCTAGTTTTTATTATGCAATATTCTGTTTTTCACTATAGTTCTTAATGGGCTTCAAAATGTCCCTTTGTAGATTCTACAAGAAGAGTATTTACAACCAGTTGAATCAAAGAATGGTTTAACTCTGTAAGATAAATCCACACATAGCAAATCAGTTTTACAAATATCTTGTTTCCAGTTTTTATCATGGGATATTCAGTTTTTCACTATATGCCTCAATGGGCTCCAAAATATCTCATTGTAGATTCTACAAAGAGAGTATTTCCAACCTGTTGAATCAAAAGTAAGTTTTAACTCTGTGCAATGATTGCACGCATCATAAAATGGTTTCACAGAAAGTTTGTTTTAGTTTTTGTCACAGTATATTTGGTTTTCACTATAGGCCTCATTGGGCTTTGAAGTGTTCCTTCTCAGATTCTACAAATTGAGGGTTTCCAACCTGCTGAAGGAAAAGAAATGTTTAACTGTGTGAGCTGAATCCACACTTCACAAAGTGGTTTCACAGATAGCTTCTTTCTAGTTTTTATCTGGGATATTCTGGTTTTCAATATAGGCCTCAATGGGCTCCAAAATATTTATTCACAGATTCTACAAAAAAAAAAAATGTTGTTTCCAATCTGCTGAATCAAAAGAAAGGTTTAACTCTGTGAGATGAATCCACACATCACAAAGCAGTTTCACAGATAGCTTCTTTCCAGTTTTATCATGTGATATTTGATATTTCACTATAGGCCTCAAAAACCTTGAAATGTTCAATTGTAAATTCTATAAATACAGTGTTTTCAACCTGCTGAATCAAAAGAATGGTTTAACTCTGTGAGATGAATCCACATGTCACAAAATGGTTTCACAGATAGCTTCTTTCTAGTTTTTATCTGTAAGATATTTCATTTTTAATATAACCTAAAGGGTACCAAAATGTCCCTTTGTAGATTCTACAATAACAGTGTTTCCAATGTGCTGAATCAAAGAAAAGTTTAGCTCTGTTAGATGAATTCACACATTAACAAGTGGCTTGCCAGATAGCTTCTTTCCAGTTTTATCATGGGATATTGAGTTTTTCACTATAGGCTTCAATGGGCTCCAAAATGTCCATTCGTAGATTCTAAAAAGAGTGTTTCCAACTGCTGAATCTAAAGAAAGGTTTAATTCTGTGAGATGAATCCACACATCTCAAAGCAGTTTCACAGATAGCTTCTTTCTAGTTTTTATTGTGAAATATTCTGTTTTTCAATATAGGCCTCAATGGGCTCCAAAATGTCCCTTTGTAGATTCTACAAAAAAAGTGTTTCCAATCTGCTGAATCAAAAGAAAGGTTTAACTCTGTGAGATGAATCCACACATCACAAAGCAGTTTCACAGATAGCTTCTTTCCAGTTTTATCATGTGATATTTGATATTTCACTATAGGCCTCAAAAACCTTGAAATGTTCAATTGTAAATTCTATAAATACAGTGTTTTCAACCTGCTGAATCAAAAGAAAGGTTTAACTCTGTGAGATGAATCCACATGTCACAAAGCAGTTTCACACTTAGATTCTTTCTAATTTTTAATAAGATATTTCATTTTTAATATAACCCTAAAGGGTACCAAAATGTCCCTTTGTAGATTCTTCAAAAGAGGGTTTCTGATATGCTTAATCAAAGGAAAGGTTTAGCTCTTTAAAATGAATCCACACATCACAAAGCAGGTTCACAGATAGCTTCTTTCCAGTTTTATTATGGGATATTTGGTTTTCAATTTAGACATCAGTAGGCTCTGAAATGTCCCTTAAAAGATTCTAGAAAAGAAGGTTTTCAAAATGTTGAATCAAAAGAAAAGTATCTGTGAGATAAATCCACACCTTGCACAGTAATTTAACAGACTGATTCTTTCTAGTTTTCATTGTGGCATATTCGTTTCTTTACTATAGGACTCACAGGGCCCAAAAAATGGCTCCTCTTAGACTCTACACAAAAAGTGCTTCAAACTGCTGAATCAAAAGAAAGGTTTAACTCTGTGAGATGAATCCACACATTGCAAAAGTTTCACAGATAGCTTCTTTCTAGTTTTATCATGGGATATTCAGTTTTTCACTATATGCCTCAATGGGCTCCAAAATATCTCATTGTAGATTCTACAAAGAGAGTATTTCCAACCTGTTGAATCAAAAGTAAGTTTTAACTCTGTGCAATGATTGCACGCATCATAAAATGGTTTCACAGAAAGTTTGTTTTAGTTTTGTCACAGTATATTTGGTTTTCACTATAGGCCTCATTGGGCTTTGAAGTGTTCCTTCTCAGATTCTACAAAGAGAGTATTTCCAACCTGTTGAATCAAAAGAAAGGTCTAATTCTGTGAGAGGAATCCACACATTGCAAAGTGATTTCACAGATAGCTTCTTTCTAGTTTTTGTCATGGGATATTCGGTTTTCAACAAGCCTCAATGGCTGCAAATGACCCTTTGTAGATTCTACAAAGAGAGTATTTCCAACCTGTTGAATCAAAAGAAAAGTTTAACTCGTGAGATGAATCCACACATGGCAAAGCACTTTCACGGATAGCTTCTTTTTAGTTTTATTATGCAATATTCTGTTTTTCACTATAGGTGTCAATTGTCTCTGAAATATCCCTTCACAGATTCTACAAGAAGAGTGGTTACAACCTGCTGAATGAAAAGAAAGGTTTAACGTGTTAAATGAATCCACACATCACAAAGCAGTTTCACAGAGAGCTGTTTGTAGTCTTTATTGTGAAATATTTGGTTTTTCACTCACTATAGGCTTCAATGGGCTTCAAAATGTTCCTTAGTAGATTCTACAATAACAGTGTTTCCAATGTGCTGAATCAAAGAAAAGTTTAGCTCTGTTAGATGAATTCACACATTAACAAGTGGCTTGCCAGATAGCTTGTTTCTAGTTTTTATTATGCAATATTCTGTTTTTCACTATAGTTCTTAATGGGCTTCAAAATGTCCCTTTGTAGATTCTACAAGAAGAGTATTTACAACCAGTTGAATCAAAAGAATGGTTTAACTCTGTAAGATAAATCCACACATAGCAAATCAGTTTTACAAATATCTTGTTTCCAGTTTTTATCATGGGATATTCAGTTTTTCACTATATGCCTCAATGGGCTCCAAAATATCTCATTGTAGATTCTACAAAGAGAGTATTTCCAACCTGTTGAATCAAAAGTAAGTTTTAACTCTGTGCAATGATTGCACGCATCATAAAATGGTTTCACAGAAAGTTTGTTTTTAGTTTTTGTCACAGTATATTTGGTTTTTCACTATAGGCCTCATTGGGCTTTGAAGTGTTCCTTCTCAGATTCTACAAATTGAGGGTTTCCAACCTGCTGAAGGAAAAGAAATGTTTAACTGTGTGAGCTGAATCCACACTTCACAAAGTGGTTTCACAGATAGCTTCTTTCTAGTTTTTGTCATGGGATATTCGGTTTTCATTATAGGCCTCAGTGGGCTCCAAAATATTTATTCACAGATTCTACAAAAAAAAAAAAATGTTGTTTCCAATCTGCTGAATCAAAAGAAAGGTTCAACTCTCTGAGCTAAATCAACACATGCAAAGTGGTTTCATAGATAGCTTCTTTTCAGTTTTTATCATGTGATATTTGATATTTCACTATAGGCCTCAAAAACCTTGAAATGTTCAATTGTAAATTCTATAAATACAGTGTTTTCAACCTGCTGAATCAAAAGAAATGTTTATCTCTGTGAAAGGAATCCGCATATCACAAAGCAGTTTCACACTTAGATTCTTTCTAATTTTTAATAAGATATTTCATTTTTTAATATAACCCTAAAGGGGTACCAAAATGTCCCTTTGTAGATTCTTCAAAAAGAGGGTTTCTGATATGCTTAATCAAAGGAAAGGTTTAGCTCTTTAAAATGAATCCACACATCACAAAGCAGGTTCACAGATAGCTTCTTTCCAGTTTTTATTATGGGATATTTGGTTTTTCAATTTAGACATCAGTAGGCTCTGAAATGTCCCTTAAAAGATTCTAGAAAAAGAAGGTTTTCAAAATGTTGAATCAAAAGAAAAGTATCTGTGAGATAAATCCACACCTTGCACAGTAATTTAACAGACTGATTCTTTCTAGTTTTCATTGTGGCATATTCGTTTCTTTACTATAGGACTCACAGGGCCCAAAAAAATGGCTCCTCTTAGACTCTACACAAAAAGTGCTTCCAAACTGCTGAATCAAAAGCAAGGTTTCAGTATTGGAGATGAATCCACACATTGCAAAAGTTTCACAGATAGCTTCTTACTAGTTATAATGGTGTGATATTCGGTTTTTCGCAACAAGCCTCAATGGGCTGCAAAATGACCCTTTGTAGATTCCACAAAAAGAGTGTTTCCAACATGCTGAGCCAAAAGGAAGGTTTATCTCTGTGATATCAATCCACACATCACAAAGTGATTTCACAGATAGAGTCTATCTAGTTTTTATTGCAGGATATTCGTTTTTTTTACTATATGCCTCACTGTGTTCCAAAATGTCTCTATGTACATTCTTCAAAAAGATTTTTACCAATCTGCTGAATCAAAAGAAATGTTTATCTCTGTGAGATGAATCCACACATCTTGAAACAATTTCATAGTTGACTACTTTTTAGTTTTTATTGCAAGATGTTCAGTTTTACACTATACGCCACAATGGGCTCTGAAACGTCCCTTTGTAGACTCTACAAAAACAGTGTTTCAGCATCACAAATGAAAGAAAAGATTTAACTCTTTGAGTTGAATCCACACATTGCAAAGTGGTTTCACAGATAGCTTCTTTCCAGTTTTTATCATGAGATATTTGGTTTTTCACCATAGATCTCAATGAGATCCAAAATGTCATTTTGTAGATTCTAGAAAAAGAGTGTTTCCAACCTGCTGAATCAAAATGAAGGTTTAACTCTGTAAGATGCATCCAGACATCACAAAGAGGTTTCACAGATAGCTTCTTACTAGTTTTTATTGTGGGATATTTGGTTTTACAATGTTTGTCTCAATTGACATTGAAATATCCCTTCGTTGATTCTGCAAAAAGAGTGTTTCCAACCTACTGAATCCAAAGAAAGGTTTAGCTCATTGAGATGAATCCACACCACACAAAGTGGTTTCACTGATAGCTTCTTCCTAGTTTCTATTGTGGGATATGCAGGTTTTTACTGTAGGCCTTAATGGGGTCTGAAATGTCCCCTCTTAGATTGTATATATAGGCCTTAATGAAATTGAAAATGTCATTTCACAAATTCTAGAAAAAGAGTGTTTCCAACCTGGTGAATCAAAAGAAAGGCTTAACTCTGAGACACATCCACACATTGCAAAACAGGTTCACACATAGTCTCTTTCTAGTTTTAATCATGGGATATGTTGTTTTACAATGTTGGTATCAATCAGCTTTGAAAAGTCTGTTCATAGATTGTACAGGAAAAGTGTTTCCAACCTGCTGAATCAAAAAAAAAAGATTTAGCTCTGTGAGATGAATGCACACATGGTAAAGCGGTTTTAATGATAGCTCTTTTCCAGTTTCTATTGCAGGATATTCAGCTCTCTACTATAGGCCTCAATGGGTTCTGAAACATCCCTTCGTAGATTCCAAAAAAAGAACGTTTTGAACCTACTAAATCTAAAGAAAGGTTGAACCCTGTGAAATGAATCCACGCACAACAAAGTTCTTTCACAGATAGCTTCTTTCTAGTTTTTATTCTTGGATATTCAGTTTTTCAGTATAGGCTGCAATGGGATTTGAAATGTTTATTTGTAGATTCTGTAAAAAGTTTTTTCAACCTGCTGAATCAAAAGTTTTAACTTTGTGAGATGAATCCCCACATCACAAAGTGGTTTCACAGATAGCTTCTTTCTAGTTTTTATCATGGAATATTTGGTTTTCCCACTAGAGGCCTCAATAACCTCTGAAATGTTCTTGTATGTAGTTTACAAGGATAGTGTTTCCAACCTGCTGAATCAAAATAAAGGTTTAACTCTGTGAGATGAATGCACACATGGTAAAGCGGTTTTAATGATAGCTCTTTTCCAGTTTCTATTGCAGGATATTCAGCTCTCTACTATAGGCCTCAATGGGTTCTGAAACATCCCTTCGTAGATTCCAAAAAAAGAACGTTTTGAACCTACTAAATCTAAAGAAAGGTTGAACCCTGTGAAATGAATCCACGCACAACAAAGTTCTTTCACAGATAGCTTCTTTCTAGTTTTTATTCTTGGATATTCAGTTTTTCAGTATAGGCTGCAATGGGATTTGAAATGTTTATTTGTAGATTCTGTAAAAAGTTTTTTCAACCTGCTGAATCAAAAGTTTTAACTTTGTGAGATGAATCCCCACATCACAAAGTGGTTTCACAGATAGCTTCTTTCTAGTTTTTATCATGGAATATTTGGTTTTCCCACTAGAGGCCTCAATAACCTCTGAAATGTTCTTGTATGTAGTTTACAAGGATAGTGTTTCCAACCTGCTGAATCAAAATAAAGGTTAACCCTGTGAGCTGAATGCACACATGGTAAAGCGGTTTTAATGATAGCTCTTTTCCAGTTTCTATTGCAGGATATTCAGCTCTCTACTATAGGCCTCAATGGGCTTCAAAATGTCCTTTGCAGATTCTACAAAAGAGTGTTTCCAACCTGCTGAATCAAAAGAAAGGTTTAACTCTGGAAGATGAATTTACACATCACAAGTGGTTTCAAAGATAGCTTTTTTCTACTTTTTATTATGAGATATTTGGTGTTTCACAGTAGGCCTTAGTGGGCTTCGAAATGTCCCTTTGCAGATGCTACAAAAAGAGTATTTCCAATCTGCAGAATCAAAATAAAGGTTTAACTCTGGAAGATGAATTTACACATCACAAGTGGTTTCAAAGATAGCTTTTTTCTACTTTTTATTATGAGATATTTGGTGTTTCACAGTAGGCCTTAGTGGGCTTCAAAATGTCCCTTCGCAGATGCTACAAAATTTCCAATCTGCAGAATCAAAATAAAGGTTTAACTCCATGAGTTGAATTCACACATCACACAGCAGTTTCACAGTTAGAATCTTTCTAGTTTCTATCGTGAGATATTCGGTTTTTCACTATAGGTCTCAATAAGCTCTGAAATGTCCCTTCTTAGATTCTACAAAAGGAGCGTTTCTTACCTTCTCTACCAATAGAGAAACTCTGTGAGATTTAGCCTCACATAGCAGAGTGTTTTTACACATAGTTGCTTTGTAATTTTTATTATCGGGATATTCTATTTTTTAATATAGGCCTCAATGAGCTTTGAAATATCATTTTGTATATTCTTGAAAAAGCGATTTTCTAACCTACTTAATGAATAGAAAGTTATAACTCTGTGAAATGAATTCACACATTGCAAAGTGGTTTCACAAATTTCTTCTTTTTAGCTTTTATCATGGGATATTTGGTTTTTCACTATTGGCCTTAATGGACTTTGAAATGTCCTTGTGTATATTCTGCAAAGACAGTGTTTCCAACTTGCTAAATTTAAATAAAGGTTTAATCCTGTGAGACGAATACACACTTTGCAAAGCAGTTTCACAGATAGCTTCTTTCTAATTTTCATCATGAGTTATTTTGTTTTCTCTATAGGACTCAATGGGCTCTGAAATGTCCCTTCTTAGATTCTACAAAAGAGTGTTTCCAACCTTCTGAATCAAAAGAAAGGTTTAACTCTGTGAGATTTAGCCTCACATAGCAGAGTGTTTTTACACATAGTTGCTTTGTAATTTTTATTATCGGGATATTCTATTTTTTAATATAGGCCTCAATGAGCTTTGAAATATCATTTTGTATATTCTTGAAAAAGCGATTTTCTAACCTACTTAATGAATAGAAAGTTATAACTCTGTGAAATGAATTCACACATTGCAAAGTGGTTTCACAAATTTCTTCTTTTTAGCTTTTATCATGGGATATTTGGTTTTTCACTATTGGCCTTAATGGACTTTGAAATGTCCTTGTGTATATTCTGCAAAGACAGTGTTTCCAACTTGCTAAATTTAAATAAAGGTTTAATCCTGTGAGACGAATACACACTTTGCAAAGCAGTTTCACAGATAGCTTCTTTCTAATTTTCATCATGAGTTATTTTGTTTTACAATGTTGGTCTCAATCAACTTTGAAATGTCCCTTTGCAGATTTTACTAAAAGAATATTTCCAACCTGCTGAATCAAAATAAAGATTGAGCTCTGTAAGAAATCCACACCTTGCAAAGCAGTTTCACTGATAGCTGCTTTCTAGTTTATATCTCAGTATATTTGGTTTTTCACTCTAGGCCTCAATAAGCTCCAAAATATCCCTACATATATTCTACAAAGGAGTGTTTCCAACCTTCTGAATCAAAAGAAAGGTTTAACTCTGTGAGATTTAGCCTCACATAGCAGAGTGTTTTTACACATAGTTGCTTTGTAATTTTATTATCGGGATATTCTATTTTTTAATATAGGCCTCAATGAGCTTTGAAATATCATTTTGTATATTCTTGAAAAAGCGATTTTCTAACCTACTTAATGAATAGAAAGTTATAACTCTGTGAAATGAATTCACACATTGCAAAGTGGTTTCACAAATTTCTTCTTTTAGCTTTTATCATGGGATATTTGGTTTTTCACTATTGGCCTTAATGGACTTTGAAATGTCCTTGTGTATATTCTGCAAAGACAGTGTTTCCAACTTGCTAAATTTAAATAAAGGTTTAATCCTGTGAGACGAATACACACTTTGCAAAGCAGTTTCACAGATAGCTTCTTTCTAATTTTCATCATGAGTTATTTTGTTTTACAATGTTGGTCTCAATCAACTTTGAAATGTCCTTTGCAGATTTTACTAAAAGAATATTTCCAACCTGCTGAATCAAAATAAAGGTTTAACTCTGTGAAATGAATTCACACATTGCAAAGCAGTTTCACTGATAGCTGCTTTCTAGTTTATATCTCAGTATATTTGGTTTTCACTCTAGGCCTCAATAAGCTCCAAAATATCCCTACATATATTCTACAAAAGGAGTGTTTCCAACCTTCTGAATCAAAAGAAAGGTTTAACTCTGTGAGATTTATCCACAAGTCACAAAGCGCTATCTCAGAAAGCTTCTTGGTAGTTTTTATTGTGGGATATTTTGTTTTTCACTGTAGAACTTCATGGGTTCCAAAATATCCTTTCATAGATTCTGCACATAGAGCATTTCCAAACTGCTGAATCAAAAAAAAAGTATAAACTATGTGAGATGAATCCACACATCAAAAACCAGTGTCACAGATACTTTCTTCCTACTTTTTCATGGGATATTCTGTTTTCCCCAATAAGCCTCAATGAGCTATGAACTGTCCCTTCACAGACTCTACAAAAAGTGTGTTCCCAACCTACTGAATAAAAAGAAATGTTTACCTCTGTGAGATAAATCCACACATTCTAAAGCAGTTTCACAGATAGTTTCTTTCTAGTCTTTATGGTGGGATATTTGAGTCTTGTCTATAGACCTCAATGGGCTCTGAAATGTTTCTTTGCAGATTCTACAAAAAGAGTGTTTGCAGCCTGCTGAATCAAAAGAAATGTTTAGAATCCACATATTTCAAAGCAGTTTCACTGATAGCTTCTTCCTAGTTTTTATTGTGGGATATTTGGTTTTTCTCTATAGGACTCAATGGGCTCTGAAATGACCTTTCACATATTCTACAAACAGAGTGCTTCCAATATTCTGAAGGAAAAGAAAGGTTTAACTTTCTGAGATGAATCCACACATTGCTAAGCAATTTCACAGACAGATATTTTTCTAGATTTTATTGTGGTATATTTGTTTTTTCCCTATAGGCCAAAATTAGCTTTGAAATATCCCTTTGCAGAAGCTACAAAAAGAGCATTTCCAATCTGCTGAATCAAAAGAAAAGTGTAACTCTGTGAAATGAATACACCCATCACAAAGTGGTTTCACAGACAGCTTCTTTCTAGTTTTTATCATGGGATATTTGGTTCACCCTGTAAGCCTCAAAGGGCTCCAACATATCTTCTCACAGATTCTGCAAAATGAACATTTCCAACCTTCTGAATAAATAGAAAGTTTTAAGTCTGTGAGATGAATCCACCCATCACAAACCGGTTTCACAGATACCTTCTTTCAGTGCTTTCCTATAGGCCATAAAGGGCTTTGAAATGTCCCTTTGCAGATTCTACTAAAAGGGTATTTCCAACCTGGTGAATCAAAAGAAAGGTATAACTCTGAGAGATGAATCCACACTTTGTAAAGCAGTTTAGTAGGGAGCCAAAGTTTTGTAGGTTGTGACCAATTAAGCATTCCACTGAATGATCCAACAGCAAACTGTTTATCATGAATGCAGGATATGGGCAAACTCACATCTCCACCTGCCACCAAAAGGTATGCTGAGTGCAATCACTCCCTGGTGCTGTGCTCATTGAGGTTATCTACTGGAACATCTGGAGCCTACTGTTCAGAGAGTGCAGTTGTGCAGGTCTGCACCCAGTCAAGCAGCTGACTGACAACCACCACCCTTCTCCCTATCTCCTTTACTCAATAAATATGAAGGGCTCTAAAAACTCAGATCCCTTGTCCGCTAGAAGCAAATAGCCCCTGACCACTTCTTCAAAATATATTCTTTTATCTTTAGCTTTTTTCCCACTTTCATTCCTTTTTATTCAGTCCAACAGTGATTGAGTCTGCTTTAAAGTGGTGTCTGAACACAGGGACTTTGGGAATGTGACCGAAGAATGTCTGCTTGAGTAGAGAAACTGAAATTCACGAGATGAATTGGGACCCCAGGAAGAGTCTGCTGGCAGGAAATATAAGATCAGTTCCCTAAACAGGTACTGGCAGTGATATAAGTTCAGTGCTGTGAAGACGTACTGGGAACGGGAAGTTTCTGAATCAGGGTAACATGGGGCAGAATTTGTTAATTGAAGAAAAACATTATGTGCAGTGGTGTAAAGTTCTGTTGAATCAATATGGTGTTCAAGTTAATTTGCAGATATTAAGCTTCTGCAGGAGGTTATTACACATAATCCATAGTTATCTCAGGCAGGCACCGTTGATGTGGAAAATTGGGACAGAGCAGGAGAAGGATTAAAACGGGCTCATCATGAAGGTCTTAAACTTGATCCTTGTTTTCTCCTCTGGAGTTTAGTCGGTACTGTTCCTCTGCCATTTTTTCTTATTCTGCCGGACAGCAGGAGTCATGTTCTGTGTCTAAAAATTTGAAAGAATCTGTTGTCCCACCCACAGCACCAATTGAAAATAAAAAACAGAAAGGGAGGACAAAAAATGGCCTATACTGCCCCCTCCAATAGCAGAAACATCTGTAACACCTCCTTTGGTAGCAGAAATAGAGACATCAATACAAAGAATTTTATTCTCTACTGCCATAGCTGGAGAGCCCTTAGGACCTTGCGCTTTTCTTATTTCTGTAAGGCCTAATCCAAGTAATCCATGGCAGTTTATTCATGAACACACCCCACTAGAGTTTAAGTTGTTGAAGAAATTAAAAGCTAGTGCAATTAGTAATGGGGTACAGAGCCCATTCACTTTAGAATTGCTAGAATCTGCATTTGGTGCCATGTGTCTTCTACCCTTTGATGCAAAACATTTGACTCACACTTGTTTGTCTGCTGGTGCATACCTGAAATGAAATTTAAATTGGCAAGAAATGTGAGCAGACCAGACTAGACAGAATCATGCTGCTGGACAGAGATATTACAGAAGATATGCTGTTAGGTAGTGGCCCTTATTCAGACTTGGAACGTCAAATGGCACTCCCAGACGCTGCTTATCAGTAGTGTGCACAGGTCTCTAAATGCGCCTTGTCCACTATTCCTGAAGAGGGAGTCCCAATACAATCCTTTTTACACATCATACAAGGGTTGCAGGAACCCTATGCACATTTGCTTGCAAGATTACAAGAGCTAGTGAAGCATCAAATTTCTCATACCATTGCTGCAGAAATTCTAGCCTTAACTTTAGCTTTTGAGAATGCAAATGCAAATTGTAAACATGCACTGGCACCTGCGAGGTGTAAGAAAACTTGGGAAATTTTCTCAGAGCTTGTCAGGATGTAGGAACTGAGCCTCATCACTCTGCAATATTAGCACAAGCAATAGCTAATTTAGCAGTTGACAAATCTAAAAAGAGCCAAGGGTCAAACCCTAAAATTGGAAAATGTTATAATTGTGGAAAAACTGGACATTTTAAAAAGGAATACCACCAGATCTCAGAACAGAAAGGATCTTACAATGCTTGCCCGCCCCCCAGAGGAAAAGGTGCCAGGACTCTGTTCTCGCCATAACAAAGAAAATCACTGGGCTAATCAATGCCGCTCAAAATTTCATCAATATAGCACCCCTCCATTGGGAAACAAGAAGAGGGCCTAGACCCGGGCCCCTCAAACAATGAGGGCATTGCCAGTTCAGACAACAACCCCAAAAATTCCTAGTTCAAACAACAACCCCACTTCAGGGGTGGGTCCCTGGAGGAACATTGATTCCCTCATCCCAGGAACACCAGGAAGTGCAGGATTAGGCCTCCCAGTCAGAGAAAGAATTACATTAGTTACAGGAGACAAACCTACCAAAGTAACCACTGGCATTTGTGGACCTTTACCAGTAGGGTATATGGTACTAATTTTAGGCAAAAGTCATCTTAACTTGCAAGGCATCACTATAGTCCCAGTAGTAATTAACTCTGATTATGAAGGAGAAATTCAAGTAGTTTTAATGTCACAAGATCTTCCGGGTTTTGAACCAGGAGAATATATTGCTCAAGTACTGCTTATTTCCTGCAAATTACACCCTTTTCCATGAAAAGAGGAAATAACGAGGATATAAAAGAAAATAAAAGCTTTGGGAATACAACTACATGGGAATACAACTACATGGGAATACAACTACATGGGAAATCTATCTATCACAACCCATAGCCTCCAATATACCCATCTGTGTAGTACAAATTAAAGGAAATAAATTTTATGAGCTTAAGAACACAGGAGCTGATGTGTCTGTAATATCCAATAAGTACTGGCCCACAGCATGGCCTCTCAGACTAACCTCTACATCCCTAGTGGTAGTAGAAGCAGTTCCAAGCATTCAACAGAGTGCTGAGATTTTACCTTATCTTGGTCCAAATGGACAATCATGTACTTTCCAGCCTTATGTTGAAAGTATAGCTATAAATTTATGTGACTGAGATTTACAGCATGGGATATGAGACTTACTAATGACAACTTTAATAACCCAGGATTTAAAATGTTGAAGGACAGATATCAGAGTGGGAAGGGAAAGGTTTAGAAAAATTCCTGTAAGGAAACCCTAAACTGATATCAATAACTAGAAAGACAGGTTAAACCCTGCAAGGAGGCTCTTCATTAGATTCCCCTTGGCAATTAACCAAAGAGGCAGAAGCTGAGTTGCAACTTGTATGACAGATGCATTAGCAAAGGCATGCTTCCCAGCTGCAGTCACAAAAACCTTTGCTTTCGCTAACCTTCAGACAAAATTTTGCAGTTTTATGAAGTCCATTCTTTCATTCTTCCTGTGATTACTCATCACAAGCATATCCCATTTCACCAGACTTATTTACTGACTCTTCCAAAGGTCATACAGCTATTTATGGACCTAAACATATTCAAACAACAATCACCTCTGGGATTTCAGCTCAATGCTCAGAGTTAATTGCAGTCACTCATGTTTTACAGCTCACAGGTTCAGATCCTATCAACATTGTCTGTGAGTCAGCTTCTGTTGTAAATTTAGCCAGTCACATAGAAACTACTACAATTAAATGTACCCTAGATCCAGAACTTCTTAATTTGTTTCTAAGACTTCAACAAGCTATTTGCACTCAAGAAGTTCATTTTCATATTTCTCGTATTTTCTCTCACACAAAACTGCCTGGACCAGTATCTCTAGGTAATGATAAAACTGATAAATTGATTGGTTCTGTGTTGCAGCAAGCTCAAGCCTCTCATGAGCTACTGAATCAAAATAATTCTGCTCTTACTTGCATGTTTCATTTGTCTCACAGCCATGCTAGGTCTATAATACAAGCCTGTCCTAATTTCCAGCATGTTCCTAGAGTTACACCTATAGAAGGTTGTAACCCATGAGGTTTGGCTCCAAATAAAATCTGACAAATGGATATTAAACATATTGTATCCTTTGGCAAACTTAGCTATGTTCATATGACTATAGACACTTATTCTCGTATGCTACATGTTACAGGCCAAACAGGTGAGGCAGCTGGTCATGTTTGGTGAAATTGTCTGTTGTAATTTGCTCATAGGGGAATCCTTAAACAATTAAAAACTAACAATGGATCTGCTTATACTAGTCATGCTTTTCAATTGCTTACAACCCTTGGGGACAAGGAATTGTAGAGCAGGCACATCAAACATTGCAATGTATGTTGAAAAATCAAAAAGGAGGGATACGAGACCAGTTACTACCTGAAACAAAAGTACACATAGCCTTATTTACTTTAAATTTTTTGAATCCTGGTATGGATAGTAAGAATCCAACAGAAAGACACTGGCAAGTGTCAGAGGAAAAGAGGAAGTTTATCTGAAAGTGTTATGGAAATCCCAGGAAGAAGGACAATGGAAAGGTATGGTGGATTTACTGACATGGACAAGAGTATGCTTGTGTTTTTACAGGAGATGGACAAACAGTGTGGGTGCCTTCAAGGTGTGTGTGACCATGAAATGGGATACTGGAGGAACACAGGGTGGCCAACCATGGGCCTGGTTCTGGTATGAGCCATGAGCCATGAGCCAGCTGAGCCTGAATGTGAAGACAAGAGAGAAGGCCAACCAGAGTCATGATGACACCAACACCCATAACCTGGGGGCAACTCAAGAAGACAATGCAAGAAGCTAAGGAACTACTGGAATGTCAAGGCCAGGCAAAAAACCTTAATTCCATGTTCTTGGCCATGTTAGCCGTAATGTGCTGTGTGGTATGTTTTCCCTGTGCAGAGCCAAAAATGTATTGGGCATATGTTCCTAATACCCTAGTAGTATGACCCATACTTTGGAGTGACACTCCCCCTGAGATCTATTATGATTAGGGAGTGTGGGCTCCCAGACTCCTCACTCTCCCTGACAGAACAGTTAGATTCTCAGGTCTGATTTGTGTACCTGAAAGTGACAGGGAGAATGGAACAAAGTTGGAAAACACTCTTCAAGATATTATCGAGGAGAACTTCCCCAGTCTAGAAAGGCAGGCCAACATTCAAATTCAGGAAATACAGAAAACACCACAAAGACACTCCTTAAGAAGAACAACTCCAAGACACATAATTGTCAGATTCATCAAAGGTAAAATGAAGGAGAAAAGGTTAAGGGGAGCCAGAGAGAAAGGTCAGGTTGCCCACAAAGGGAAACCCATCAGACTAACAGCAGATCTCTTGGTAGAAACTCTACAAGCCAGAAGAGAGTGGGGGCCAATATTCAGCATTCTTAAAGAAAAGAATTTTTAACCCAGAATTTCATATTCAGCCAAACTAAGCTTCATAAGTAAAGGAGAAATAAAATCCATTACAGACAAATAAATGTTGAGGGATTTTGTCACCACCAGGCCTGCTTTACAAGAGCTCCTGAAGGAAGCACTAAACATGGAAAGGAGCAACCACTGCAAAGACATGCCAAATTGTAAAGACCATCAATGCTAGGAAGAAACTGCATCAACTAACGAGAAAAATAACCAGCTAACATCATAATGACAGGATAAAATTCACATGTAACTATATTTACCTTAAATGTAAATGGGCTAAATGCTCCAATTAAAAGACACAGACTGTCAAATTGGATAAAGAGTCAAGACCCATCAGTATGTTGTATTCAGGACACCCATTTCACAAGCAGAGATACACATAGGCTCAAAATAAAGGGATGGAGGAAGATCTACCAAGCAAATGGAAAACAAACAAACAGACAAAAAGCAGGGATTGCAATATTAGT
This sequence comes from Erythrocebus patas, assembly GCA_023783455.1. NCBI lineage: Eukaryota > Metazoa > Chordata > Mammalia > Primates > Cercopithecidae > Erythrocebus > Erythrocebus patas. Next base: position 72,773 of record JAKFHT010004513.1, read on the forward strand.
CTCTGATAAAACAGACTTTAAACCAACAAAGATCAGAAGAGACAAAGAAGGTCATTACATAATGGTAAAGGGATCAATTCAACAAGAAGACCTAACTATCCTAAATATATATGCACCCAATACAGGAGCACCCAGATTCATAAAGCAAGTCCTTAGAGACCTAAAATGAGACTTAGACTCTCACACAATAATAATGAGAGACTTTAACACCCCACTGTCAACATTAGACAGATCCATGAGACAGGAAATTAACAAGGATATCCAGGAATTGAACTCAGTTCTGCACCAAGAGGATCTAATAGACATCTACAGAACTCTCCACTCCAAGTCAACAGAGTATACATTCTTCTCAGCACCACATCACACTTATTCCAAAATTGACCACATAGTTGGAAGTGAAGCACTCCTCAGTAAATGTAAAAGAACAGAAATTATAACAAACTGTCTCTTAGACCACAGTGCAATCAAACTAGAACTCAGGACTAAGAAACTCAATCAAAACCGCTCAACTACATGGAAACTGAACAACCTGCTCCTGAATGACTACTGGGTACATAACGAAATGAAGGCAGAAATAAAGATGTTCTTTGAAACCAATGAGAACAAAGATACAATATAACAGAATCTCTGGGACACATTTAAAGCAGTGTGTAGAGGGAAATTTATAGCACTAAATGCCCACAAGAGAAAGTAGGAAAAATCTAAAACTGACACCCTAACATTACAATTTAATGAACTAGAGAAGCAAGAGTAAACACATTCAAAAGCTAGCAGAAGGCAAGAAATAACTAAGATCAGAGTAGAACTGAAGGAGAGAGAGACACAAAAAAAGCCCTTCACAAAATCAATAAATCCAGGAGCTGGTTTTTTGAAAAGATCAACAAAATTGATAGGCCACCAGTAAGACTAATAAAGAAGAAAAGAGAGAAGAATCAAATAGACACAATAAAAAAGGATAAACTGGATATCACCACTGATACCACAGAGATACAAACTAACGTCGGAGAATGCTATAAACACCTCTTTGCAAATAAACTGGAAAACCTAGAAGGAATGAATAAACTCCTGGACACATACACTCTCCCAAGACTAAACCGGGAAGAAGTTGAATCCCTTAATATACCAATAACAGGCTCTGAAATTGAGGCAATAATTAATAGCCTACCAACCGAAAAAAAGTCCAGGACCAGATGGATTCACAGCTGAATTCTACCAGAGGTACAAGGAGGAGCTGGTACCATTCATTCTGAAACTATTCCAATCAATAGAAAAAGAGAGTATCCTCCCTAATTCATTTTAGGAGGCCAGCATCATGCTGATACCAAAGCCTGGCAGAGACACAACAAAAAAAGAGAGATCAATATCCCTGATGAACATCAGTGCAAAAATCTTCAACAAAATAAGGCAAACCGAATCCAGTAGCACATCAAAAAGCTTATCCACATGATCAAGTGGGCTTCATCCCTAGGATGCAAGGCTGGTTCAACATACACAAATCAATAAAAGTAATCCATCATATAAACAGAACCAAAGACAAAAACCACATGATTATCTCAACAGATGTAGAAAAAGCCTTTGACAAAATTCAACAGCCCTTCATGCTAAAAACTCTCAATAAATTAGGTATTGATGGGACGTATCTCAAAATAATAAGAGCTATTTATGACAAACCCACAGCCAATATCTAGCAGAAGGCAAGAAATAACTAAGATCAGAGCAGAACTGAAGGAGATAGAGACACAAAAACCCTTCAAAAATCAATGAATCCAGGAGCTGGTTTTTGAAAAGATCAACAAAATTGATAGGCCACCAGTAAGACTAATAAAGAAGAAAAGAGAAGAATCAAATAGACACAATAAAAAGGATAAACTGGATATCACCACTGATACCACAGAAATACAAACTACCATCAGAGAATACTATAAACACCTCTATGCAAATAAACTAGAAAATCTAGAAGAAATGGATAAATTCCTGGACACATACACTCTCCCAAGACTAAACCAGGAAGAAGTTGAATCCTGAATAGACCAATAACAGGCTCTGAAATTGAGGCAATAATTAATAGCCTACCAACCGAAAAAAAGTCCAGGACCAGATGGATTCACAGCTGAATTCTACCAGAGGTACAAGGAGGAGCTGGTACCATTCCTTCTGAAACTATTCCAATCAATAGAAAAGAGAATCCTCCTAACTCATTTATGAGGCCAACATCATCCTGATACCAAAGCCTGGCAGAGACACAACAAAAAAAGAGAGATCAATATCCCTGATGAACATCAGTGCAAAAATCTTCAACAAAATAAGGCAAACCGAATCCAGTAGCACATCAAAAAGCTTATCCACATGATCAAGTGGGCTTCATCCCTAGGATGCAAGGCTGGTTCAACATACACAAATCAATAAAAGTAATCCATCATATAAACAGAACCAAAGACAAAAACCACATGATTATCTCAACAGATGTAGAAAAAGCCTTTGACAAAATTCAACAGCCCTTCATGCTAAAAACTCTCAATAAATTAGGTATTGATGGGACGTATCTCAAAATAATAAGAGGTATTTATGACAAAAACACAGCCAATATCATACTGAATGAGCAAAAACTGGAAGGATTCCCTTTGAAAACTGGCACAAGAAAGGGATGCCCTCTCTCACCACTCCTATTCAACATAATGTTGGAAGTTCTAGCCAGGGCAATCAGGTAGGAGAAAAAAATAAAGGGTATTCAATTAGGAAAAGAGGAAGTCAAATTGTCCCTGTTTGCAGATGACATGATTGTATATAGAGAAAACCCCACCACTCAGCCCCAAATCTCCTCAAGCTGATAAGCAACTTCATCAAAGTCTCAGGATACAAAATCAATGTGCAAAAATCACAAGCATTCTTATACACCAATAACAGACAAACAGAGAGCAAATCATGAGTGAATTCCCATTCATAATTGCTACAAAGAGAATACAATACCTAGGAATCCAATTTACAAAGGATGTGAAGGACCTCTTCAAGGAGAATTACAAGCCACTGCTCAATGAAATAAAAGAGGCTGCAAACAAATGGAAGAACATTCCATGCTCATGGATAGGAAGAATCAATATCATGAAAATGGCTATACTGCCTAAGGTAATTTATAGATTCAATGCCATCTCCATCAAGCTACGAATGACTTTCTTCACAAAATTGGAAAAAACTACTTTAAAGTTCATATGGAACCAAAAAAGAGCCCGCATTGCCAAGACAATACTAAGCCAAAAGAACAAAGCTGGAGTCATCATGCTGCCTGAGGAAACACTCTTTTCACAGAATCTAAGAATCAACATTTCTGACCCCACTGAAGACGATAGTGAAACATAATATCCAGCGATAAAAATTACAAAGAAGCTTTCTGTGGACCTGTTTTATGATGTGTGGATTCAGTTCACAGAGTTAAACCTTTCTTTGGACTTATCAGGGTAAAAACACTTTTTTTGTAGAATCTGTGAAGGTACATTTCAAAGCACACTGACACCTAGAGTGAAAAATGGAACAATCCATGATAGAAACTAGAAAGAAACTATCCGTGAAACTGCTTTGTGACGTGCATATTCAGCTTACAGAGGTAAAACTTTCTTTTGATTTAGCAGGTTGGAAAAACTCCTTTTGTAGAATCTGCAAAGGGATGTTTTGGAGCTCACTGAAGCCTATAGTGAAAAACTGAATATTTTGTGATAATCACTAGAGAGAAGCCATCTGTGAAACTGCTTTTGAATGCTTGCATTCCACTCGCAAAATTAAGCCTTTCTTTTGATTCACCATGTTGGAAACATTCTTTGTTAAAATCTGCAAAGAAACCTTGAAGGTGCACTGAGGCTTATAGTAAAAATCAGAATATTCTGTGATAAAAACTAGAAAAAAGCTCTCTGTGAAACTGCTTTGTGATGTGAGGATTCAGCTCACAGAGTTAAACTCTTCTTTTGACTCAGCAGGTTGGAAACACCGTTTTTGTGGAATCTAACCGTGGACATTTCTGAACCCACTGAGGCTAGTAGTGAAAACCAAATATTCTGTGATATGAAATAGAAGGAATCTATCTCTTACAATGCTTTGTGATTTGTGCAATCAACTCACAGAGTTAAATCTTTCTTTTGATTCAGCTATTGGAAACACTCTTTTGTAGAATGTGTGAAAGGACATTTTGGAGCACACTGAGGCCTGTAGTGAAAAACCGAATATCCAGCGATAAAAACTACAAAGAAACTGTCTATAAAACTGCTTTGTAATGTGTCAATTCAGCATGCAGAGGGAAATCTTACTTTTGATTCAGCAGGTTGGAAACACTCTTTTGTAGAATCTGCAGAGGGACATTTAGAAACCTACTGAGGCCTATACTGAAAAACCGATAACACTAGAGAGAAACTATCTGTGAAACTGCTTTGTAAAGTGTGCTTTCCGCTCACAGAGGTAAACCTTTCTTTTGAATCAGAAGGTTGGAACCAATCTTCTTGTAGAATTTGTGAAGGGACATTTTAGGGTGCAGTGAGTCTTATAGTGAAAAACAGAATATCCTCCTGTAAAAACTAGAAAGAAGCTATCTGTGAAATTGCTTTGTGATGTGTGCATTTAGCTCAAAGACTTAAACCTTTTTTTTGAATCAGTCAGTTAGAAACATTCTTTTTGTAGAATCTTTTTTGATGTGTGGACTCAGCTCACAGAGATAAATCTTTAGATTCAGCAGTCTGTAAACCCTCTTTTGGTAGAATCTAATAACTGACATTTTTGAACCCACTGAGGCTTATAGTGAATAACGAATATCCCACAATATAAACTAGAAGGAATCTATTTGTGAAACTGTTTTGTGATGTGTATATTCAGCTCACAGAGTTAAACCTTTCTTTTGATACAGCAGGTTGGAACACTCTTTTTGTAGAATTGGTGAAGAAATATTTTGGGGTGTAATGAGGCTTATAGTGAAAAATAGAATATCTTGTGATAAAATCTGTGATGGGAAATTTCATAGCTCATTCATGGCTGTAGTGAAAAACTAAATATCCTATGATAACAAGTAGAAATAAGCTATCTGTGGAACTTCTTTGTGATGTGTGAATTCATCTCACTGAGATAAACCTTTCTTTTGATTCAGCAGGATGGAAACACTCTTCTTGTAGAATTTGTGAAGGGACATTTTAGGGTGCAGTGAGTCTTATAGTGAAAACAGAATATCCTCCTGTAAAAACTAGAAAGAAGCTATCTGTGAAATTGCTTTGTGATGTGTGCATTTAGCTCAAAGACTTAAACCTTTTTTTTGAATCAGTCAGTTAGAAACATTCTTTTTGTAGAATCTTTTTTGATGTGTGGACTCAGCTCACAGAGATAAATCTTTAGATTCAGCAGTCTGTAAACCCTCTTTTGGTAGAATCTAATAACTGACATTTTTGAACCCACTGAGGCTTATAGTGAATAACGAATATCCCACAATATAAACTAGAAGGAATCTATTTGTGAAACTGTTTTGTGATGTGTATATTCAGCTCACAGAGTTAAACCTTTCTTTTGATACAGCAGGTTGGAACACTCTTTTTGTAGAATTGGTGAAGAAATATTTTGGGGTGTAATGAGGCTTATAGTGAAAAATAGAATATCTTGTGATAAAATCTGTGATGGGAAATTTCATAGCTCATTCATGGCTGTAGTGAAAAACTAAATATCCTATGATAACAAGTAGAAATAAGCTATCTGTGGAACTTCTTTGTGATGTGTGAATTCATCTCACTGAGATAAACCTTTCTTTTGATTCAGCAGGATGGAAACACTCTTTTTGTAGACTCTGCAAAAGGACATTTGAGAGCCCTTTGAGTCCTATGGTGAAAAAGCAAATATCCCCAGATAAAAACTAGAAAGAAGCCCTCTGTGAAACTGCTTTGTGACATGTGGATTCATCTCATAGAGTTAAACCTTTCTTTTGATTCAGCTATTTGCAAACACTTTTTTTGTAGAATCAGACACTGGACATTTCTGAACCCACTGAGGCCAATAATGAAAACCGAATACCCAGTGATAAAAACTAGAAAGAAGATATCAGTGAAACTGCTTTTTGATACGTGGTTTCAGCTCAAGGAGTTAAAACTTTCTTTTGATTCAGCAGGTTGGATTCACTCTTTTTGTAGAATCTGAGAAGGGATATTTCAGAGCCCACTGAAGGCTACAGTGAAAAACTGAACATCCCACAGTAAATCTAGAATGAAGCTATTGTAAAACTGCCTTCTAATGTGTGGATTTAGCTCACAATTTTAAACTTTTCTCTTGATTCAGTACGTTGGAAACAATTTTTGGAGAATCTGTGAAGGGACTTTTTGGAGCGTACTGAGGCCTATAGTGAAAAACTGAATATCCCATGATAAAAGCTAGAAAGAAGATATCAGCAAAACTGGTTTCTGCTGTGTCCATTCAACTTACAGAGTTAAACCTTTCTTTTGATTCAGCAGTGTGGATACACACTTTTTGTAGAATCTAACAATGGACATTTCTGATCCCACTGAGGCCGATAGTGAAAAATTAATATCTGGTGATATAAACTAGAAAGAACCTATCTGTGAAACCGTTTTGTGATGTGTGGATTCAGCTTACAGATTTAAACCTTTCTTTTGATTCAGCAGGTTGGAAACATTTCTTTTGAAGGGCCTGTGAAGAGACATTTAGGGGTGCAATGATGCTTATAGTGAAAAACAGAATATCCCATGATAAAAACTAGAAAAAGCTCTCTGTGAAACTGCTTTGTGATGTGTAGATTCAGCTCATAGAGGTAAACCTTTCTTGATTCAGCAGGTTGGAAACACTCTTTTGTAGAATTGAAGAAATTTTAAGCATTGGAATATCTTGTGATAAAAAGAGGCATATGAGAAAACCAAATATCCAGATAAAAACTAGAAAGAAGCTATCTGTGAAACTGCTTTGTGATGTGTGATTCATCTCACAGAGTTAAACCTTTCTTTTGATTCAGCAGGTTGGAAACACTCTTTTGTAGAATCTGTGAAAGGACATTTCTTATCCCACTGAGGCCTATAGTGAAAAACAGAATATCCCAGATAAAAACTAGAAAGAAGCTCTGAGAAACTGTTTTGTGATGTGGATTCATCTCACAGAGTTAAACCTTTCTTTTGATTCAGCAGTTGGAAACACTTTTTGTAGAATCAGACACTGGACATTTCTGAACCCACTGAGGCCAATAATGAAAACCGAATACCCAGTGATAAAACTAGAAGAAGCTATCTGTGAAACTGCTTTGTGATGTGTGATTCAGCTCACAGAGTTAAACCTTTCTTGATTCAGCAGGTTGGAAACACTTTTTGTAGAATCTGAGAAGGATATTTGAGCCCATGAGGCTACAGTGAAAACTGAATATCCCACAGATAAAACTAGAAAGAAGCTATCTGTGAAACTGCTTTGTGATGTGTGGATTCATCACAGAGTTAAAACTTTCTTTTGATTCAGCAGTTGGAAACACTTTTTGTAGAATCTGAAGGACATTTGGAGCCATTGAGGCCTATAGTGAAAACTGAATATCCCAGATAAAACTAGAAAGAAGCTATCTGAAACTGCTTTGTGATGTGGATTCATCTCACAGAGTTAAACCTTTCTTGATTCAGCAGGTTGGAAACACTTTTTGTAGAATCTGAAGGACATTTCTGAACCCACTGAGGCCTATAGTGAAAACTGAATATCCCATGATAAAACTAGAAAGAAGCTATCTGTGAAACTGCTTTGTGATGTGTGGATTCAGCTCACAGATTTAAACCTTTCTTTTGATTCAGCAGGTTGGAAACATTTCTTTTGAAGGGCCTGTGAAGAGACATTTAGGGGTGCAATGATGCTTATAGTGAAAAACAGAATATCCCATGATAAAAACTAGAAAGAAGCTCTCTGAAACTGCTTTGTGATGTGTAGATTCAGCTCATAGAGGTAAAGCATTCTCTTGATTCACCATTTTGGAAACACTCATTTTGTAGAATGTGGGAAGGGATATTTCTGAGTCCACTGAAAACTATAGTGAAAACCAAGTATCCTATGATAAATACTTGAAAGAAGGTCTCTGAGAAACTGGTTTGTGATATGTGATTCATCACAGAGTTAAAACTTTCTTTTGATTCAGCAGGTTGGAAACACTTTTTGTAGAATCAGTGAAGAGACATTTCTAAATCCACTGAGGCCTATAGTGAAAACTGAATATCCCAGATAAAACTAGAAAGAAGCTATCTGTGAAACTGCTTTGTGATGTGGATTCATCTCACAGAGTTAAAATTTCTTTTGATTCAGCAGGTTGGAAACACTTTTTGTAGAATCTGAGAAGGATATTTGAGCCCACTGAAGGCTACAGTGAAAACTGAATATCCCAGATAAAACTAGAAAGAAGCTATCAGAAACTGTTTTGTGATGTGATTCATCACAGAGTTAAACCTTTCTTTTGATTCAGCAGGTTGAAACACTCTTTTGTAGAATCTAACAATGGACATTTCTGATCCCACTGAGGCCTATAGTGAAAACCAAGTATCCTATGATAAATACTTGAAAGAAGGTCTCTGAGAAACTGGTTTGTGATGTGTAGATTCAGCTCAGAGAGTTAAACGTGTCTTTGATTCAGCAGGTTGGAAACATTCTTTTTGTAGAATCAGTGAAGAGACATTTCTAAATCCACTGAGGCCTATAGTAAAAACAGAATATCCCACAATACAAACCAGAAAAAAGCTATCTGTGAAAATGCTGGGTGACCTGTAGATTCAGTTCACAGAGTAAACCTTTTTCTTGATATGTTGACTCAGCGCACAGAGGCAATCCTTTCTTTTGATTCAACAGGTTGGCAACACTCTTTCTGTAGCATCTGTGAAAGGACATTTCTTATCCCACTGAGGCCTATAGTGAAATTCTGATTTTTCACCATGAAAACTAGAAAGAAGCTATCTGTGAAACTGCTTTGTGATGTGTGGATTCAGCTTACAGAGTGACACCTTTCTTTTGATTCAACAGGTTAGCAACAGTCTTTTTGTAAAATCTGGTAAGGTACATTTCTGAGCCCAGTGAGGCCCACAGTTAAAACTGAGTATCCCATGATAAAAACTAGGAAGAAGCTACCTGTGAATTTGCTTTGTGATGTGTATATTTAGCTCACAGAGTTACAACTTTCTCTTGATTTAGCAGGTTGGAAACATTCTTTTACTAGAATGTACGAAGGGAAATTTTGGAGTGAATAGAAGCCTATAGTGAAAAACCAAATATCCCCCCCCCTCCAAAAAAAGAATAAAATGAGAAAGAAGTTATCTGTGAAATTGTTTGTGATGTGTGGATTCAATTCTCAGAGTTAAAACTTTCTTTTGATTTAGCAGGTTGGAAACACTCTTTTTGTAGAATCTAACAATGTGCATTTCTGAACCCACTGAGGCCTAGAATGAAAAAGAAATATCCTACGATTCAAACTAGGAAGAAGCTATCTGTGAAACTGATTTGTGATTTGTGGATTCAGCTCACAGAGTTAAACATTTCTTTTGATTCAACTAGTTGGAAACCCTCTTTCTGTAGAATCTGTGAAGGGACATTTGAGGGTACAATGAGGCTTATATTAGAAAACAGAATATCCAATGATAAAAAGGAAAAAGAAGCTATCTGTGAAATTGTTTCTGTTGTGTTGATTCAGCTAACTGAGGTAAACTTTTCTGATTATTCAGCAGGTTGGTAACACTCTTTTCGTAAAATCAGAGAAGGGACATTTCTAAATCCACTGACACCAATAGTGAAAACAGAATATACCACACACACACACACACAAAACACTAGAAAGAAACCATCTGAAAAACTGCTTTATGATGTGTGCATTCAGCTCACAGAGGTAAACCTTGCTATTGATTCAGTAGGTTGGAAAGACTCCTTGGTAGATTCCGTGAACACACATTTCAGAGTGCATGGAGGTCTATAGTGAATAACTGTATATCCACAATAAAAATTAGAAAGGATCTATCTGTGAAACAACTTTGTGATGTGTGGACTGAGCTCACAGACTCAAACCTTTCTTTTGATTCAGCAGCTTGAAGACAATATTTAGTAGAATGTGCGAAGAAACATTTGGGGGTGCATGAGGCTTATTGAAAAACAATATCCCACAATAAAAACTAGAAAGAATCTATCGGTGAAACTGCTTTGTGATATGTTGATTCAGCTCACAGAGTTAAACCTTCCTTTTTATTCAGCAAGTTGGAAATACCAATTTTGTATAATTAGAGGAGAGACATTTCTAAATCCACTGAGACTTATATAAAAATCAGAATATCCCATGATAAAAACTAGAAAGAAGGTATCTGTGAAACAGCTTTGTGATGTGTGTATTCAGCTTATGGAAGTAAACCTGTCTGTTGATTCAGCAGGTTGGAAACACTCTTTTTGTAGAATCTCCAAAGGGACATTTCAGTACCCACAAAAGCCTAGTGTGAAAACTGACTATCCAGCTATTAAAACTAGAAAGAAGCTATCTGTGAAACTGCTTCGTGATGTGTAAATTCAGCTCACAGAGTGACACCTTTATTTTGATTCTACAGTTTGAAAACAGAGTTACAGCTTTCTCTCGATTCGGAAGGAAACGTTCTTTTAGTAGAATGTGTGAAGGGACATTTCAGAGCTGAGAGAGGCCTATAGTCAAAAATCGAATATCCCGTGAAACAAAAAGAGAAAGAAACTACACACAAAACAGCTTTGTGATGTGTGGATGCATCTCACAGAGCTAAACCTTTGTTTTGATTCAGCAGGTTGGAAATCCTCTTTTTGTAGAATCTGTGAAGAAACATTTGGGGACGCAATGAGGCTTGTAGTAAAAAACAGAATACCCAGTGAGAAAAACGAGAAAGAAACTATCTGTGCAACTACTTTTGATGTGTTGATACAGCTCACAAAGGTAAACTTTTCTGATGATTCAACAGGTTGAAAACAGTCTTTTTGGAAAACAGGGACAGTTCTAAATTCACTGACACCGTTTGTGAAAATAGAATATCCTGTGATAAAAACTAGAGGAATGCTATCTGTGAAAAGCTTTGCTTTTTGTGGATTTAGCTCACAGAGGTAAACCTTTCTTACGATTCTGCCAGGTGGAAACACTCTTTATGTAGAATCTAAGAATGGACATTTCTGGATTCACTGAGGCCTATAGTGAAATTGGAATACTCCATGATAAAAACTAGAAAGAAGTCATCTGTGAAAGTGCTGTGTGATGTGGAGATTCATCTCTCAGAGTTATACCTTTCTTTTGATTCTACAGGTTGGAAACACTCTTTTTGAATAATTTGTGAAAAGACATTTCAAAGCGCACTGAGGTGTATAATGAAGAACTGAGTATCCTGTGGTAAAAACCAGAAAGAAAGAAGGTATCTGTGAAACTGCTTTGTGATGTGTGGATTCAGCTTCCAGAGTTAAAACTTTCTTTTGATTCAGCAGTTTGGAAACACTGTTTTTCTAGAATCTGCAAAGGAGCATTTCAGAACACACTGGGGACCAATAGTGATAACAAAATATTCCATTATAAAAACTAGAAAGAAGCTGTCTGTGAAACTGGTTTGTGACGTGTGGATTCATCTCACAGAGTTACACCTTTCTTTTGATTCAGCAGATTGGAAACACTATTTTTGTAGAATATGAGAAGAAACATTTCAGAGCACACTGATATTTATAATGAACACAGAATATTCCATAATAAAAATAAGAAGAAAAGTATCTGTGAAACTGCTCTGTAATCTGTGGATTCAGCTAACAGTGGTAAATCTGTTTCTTTTTTTCTTTTTATTCAGCAGGTTGGAAAATCTATTCAGTAGAATCTGTGTAAGGCCATTTAAAGGTGCAATGAGACTTACAGAGAAAAATTGAATATCTAGTGATAAAAAGTTGAAAGAAGTTATCCGTGAAACTGTTTTGTTATGTGTTGATTCAGCAGGTTGGAAGCACTCTTTTTGTAGAATCTGTGAAGGGATATTTCTAAACCCACTGCAGCCAACAGAGAAAACTGAATATTCTGTGCTAACAACTGCAAAGAAGCTATCTGTGAGACTGCTTTGTGGTGTGTGGACTCAGCTCACAGACTTAAACCTTTCTGTTGATTTAGCAGGTTGGAAACAAACTTTTTGCAGAATCTGTGAAAGAAGATTTTGGAGCGCACTGAAACCTACAGTGAAAAGTGAATATTGGACAATGAAAACTAGAAAGAAGTTATCTGAGAAACTGTTTTGTGATGTGTGGATCGAGCTCAATAAGTTAAAACTCTCTTTTGATACAGCAGGTTGGAAACACTCTTTTTGCAGGATCTGCGAAGGGACATTTCAGAGCCCACGAAGGCATATAGTGAAAAACTGAATATGCCGCGATAAATACTAGAAAGATGCTACTTGTGAAACTGTTTTGTGAGTTGTGGATTCTGCTCACGGAGTTAAACTTTTATTTTGATTCAGCAGGTTGGAAACCCTCTTTTTGTATAATCTAAGAATCAACATTTCATAACCCACTGAGGCCCATAGTGAAAACTGAATGTTTCAGATACAAACTAGAAAGAAGCTATTTTTGAAACTTCTTTGTGATGTGTGGATTCAGCAAACAGAATTAAACCTTTATTTCAATTCAACCATTTGGAAACACTTTTTTTGTAGAATCTGAGAAGGAACATTTTATAGCGCAGTGAGGCCTGTAATGAAAAACCGAACAAACTGTGATAAAAACTAGAAAAAATATCTCTGTGAAACTGCTTTGTGATGTGTTTATTCAGCTCACAGGAGTAAACATTTCTTTTGATTCATCAGGTAGGAAATACATTTTTTGTACTTTCTAAGAATGGACATTTCTGAACCAACTGAGGCCTAGAGTGATATCAGAATATCCTGTGATAAGAACTACAAAAAAGCCATCTGTGAAACTGCTCTGTGATGTGTGGATTCACTGCACAGAATTAAGCCTTTTTTTCAATTCAACAAGTTGGAAACACTCTTTTCATAGAATCTGCGAAGGGACATTTCAAAGTGCACTGAGGCCTATAGTGAAAAACCGAATACTCAGGATAAACCTAGAAAGAAGTTGTCTAAGAACCTGCTTTGGGATGTTGTATTCACCTCAGAGATGTAAAACTTCCTTTTGATTCAACTGGTTGGAAACACTCTTTTTGTAGAATCTGGGTAAGGACATTTCTTAGCTTTCTGAAGCCTATAATGAGAAGCCAATATCTCACGATAAAAGCTAGAAAGAAGCTATCTGTGGAACTGCTCTGTGGTGTGTGGATTCAGCTCACAGAGTTAAACCTTCCTTTGATTCACAGGTTGGAAACACTCTTTTGGTGGAATCTGTAAGGGGACATTTTGAAGTGCACTGAGGCCTAAAGTGAAAAACCAAATATCCACAATAAAAACTCAGAGAATATATTTCTGAAGCTGCTTTGTTATATGTGGATTCAGCTCCCAGAGTTAAACCTTTAATTTGATTCAGCAGGTTGGAAACCCTTTTCTGGTAGAATCTTCCAAGGGATGTTTTATCCAGTGATGAAAACCACAAATAATTTCTCTGTGTACCTGCTTTCATTGTGTGGATTCAGTTTACAGAACTACACCTTCTTTTGGATTCAGCATGTTGAAAACACTTTTTTGGTGGAATCTACAAAGAAACAAAGAAACACTTCTGATTCCACTGAAGCCAATAGTGAAAACCGAATATCCCAGGATAAACACGAAAAAGAAGCTATCTGTGAAATTGCTTTTTGAGGTGTAGATTCAACTCCCAGAGTTAACCTTTCTTTTTTTTTTTATAATTTATTTATTATTATTATACTTTAAGTTGTAGGGTACATGTGCATAACGTGCAGGTTTGTTACATATGTATACTTGTGCCATGTTGGTGTGCACCCATCAACCTCATTTACATCAGGTATAACTCCCAATGCAATCCCTCCCCTCCCCATGATAGGGTGTGTGATGTTCCCTTCCCGAGTCCAAGTGATCTCATTGTTCAGTTCCCACCTATGAGTGAGAACATGCGTGTTTGGTTTTCTGTTCTTGTGATAGTTTGCTAAGAATGATGGTTTCCAGCTGCATCCATGTCCCTACAAAGGACACAAACTCATCCTTTTATGGCTGCATAGTATTCCATGGTGTATATGTGCCACATTTTCTTAATCCAATCTGTCACTGATGGACATTTGGGTTGATTCCAAGTCTTTGTTATTAGAATAGTGCTGCAATAAACATACGTGTGCATGTGTCTTTATAGCAGCATAATTTATAATCCTTTGGGTATATACCCAGTAATGGGATGGCTGGGTCATATGGTACATCTAGTTCTAGATCCTTGAGGAATCGCCATACTGTTTTCCATAATGGTTGAACTAGTTTACAATCCCACCAACAGTGTAAAAGTGTTCCTATTTCTCCACATCCTCTCCAGCACCTGTTGTTTCCTGACTTTTGAATGATCGCCATTCTAACTGGTGTGAGATGGTATCTCATTGTGGTTTTGATTTGCATTTCTCTGATGGCCAGTGATGATGAGCATTTTTTCATGTGTCTGTTGGCTGTATGAATGTCTTCTTTGAGAAATGTCTGTTCATATCCTTTGCCCACTTTTTGATGGGGTTGTTTGTTTTTTCTTGTAAATTTGTTTGAGTTCTTTGTAGGTTCTGGATATTAGCCCTTTGTCAGATGAGTAGATTGCAAAAATTTTCTCCCATTCTGTAGGTTGCCTGTTCACTCTGATGGTAGTTTCTTTTGCTGTGCAGAAGCTCTTTAGTTTAATGAGATCCCATTTGTCAATTTTGGCTTTTGCTTGCTTTTGGTGTTTTAGACATGAAGTCTTTGCCCATGCCTATGTCCTGAATGGTACTACCTAGGTTTTCCTCTAGGATTTTTATGGTATTAGGTCTAACATTTAAGTCTCTAATCCATCTTGAATTAATTTTCGTATAAGGAGTAAGGAAAGGATCCAGTTTCAGCTTTCACTTATGGCTAGCCAATTTTCCCAGCACCATTTATTAAATAGGAATCCTTTCCCCATTTCTTGTTTCTCTCAGGTTTGTCAAAGATCAGATGGCTGTAGATGTGTGGTATTATTTCTGAGGACTCTGTTCTGTTCCATTGGTCTATATCTCTGTTTTGGTACCAGTACCATGCTGTTTTGGTTACTGTAGCCTTGTAGTATAGTTTGAAGTCAGGTAGCGTGATGCCTCCAGCTTTGTTCTTTTGACTTAGGATTGTCTTGGAGATGCGGCTCTTTTGGTTCCATATGAACTTTAAAGCAGTTTTTCCAATTCTGTGAAGAAGCTCATTGGTAGCTTGATGGGGATGGCATTGAATCTATAAATTACCTTGGGCAGTATGGCCATTTTCACGATATTGATTCTTCCTATCCATGAGCATGGTATGTTCTTCCATTTGTTTGTGTCCTCTTTATTTCACTGAGCAGTGGTTTGTAGTTCTCCTTGAAGAGGTCCTTTACATCCCTTGTAAGTTGGATTCCTAGGTATTTTATTCTCTTTGAAGCAATTGTGAATGGAAGTTCATTCCTGATTTGGCTCTCTGTTTGACTGTCACTGGTGTATAAGAATGCTTGTGATTTTTGCACATTAATTTTGTATCCTGAGACTTTGCTGAAGTTGCTTATCAGCTTAAGGAGATTTTGGGCTGAGACAATGGGGTTTTCTAAATATACAATCATGTCATCTGCAAACAGGGACAATTTGACTTCTTCTTTTCCTAACTGAATCCCCTTGATTTCTTTCTCTTGCCTGATTGCCCTAGCCAGAACTTCCAACACTATGTTGAATAGGAGTGGTGAGAGAGGGCATCCCTGTCTTGTGCCAGTTTTCAAAGGAATTTTTCCAGTTTTGCCCATTCAGTATGATATTGGCTGTGGGTTTGTCATAAATAGCTCTTATTATTTTGAGGTACGCCCATCAATACCGAATTTATTGAGTGCTTTTAGCATGAAGGGCTGTTGAATTTTGTCAAAAGCCTTTTCTGCATCTATTGAGATAATGATGTGGTTCTTGTCTTTGGTTCTGTTTATATGCTGGATTATGTTTATTGATTTGCGAATGTTGAACCAGCCTTGCATCCCAGGGATGAAGCCCACTTGATCATGGTGGATAAGCTTTTTGATGTGCTGCTGAACCGGTTTGCCAGTATTTTATTGAGGATTTTTGCATCGATGTTCATCAGGATATTGGTCTAAAATTTCTTTTTGTTGTGTCTCTGCCAGGCTTTGGTATCAGGATGATGTTGGCCTCATAAAATGAGTTAGGAGGATTCTCTTTTCTATTGATTGGAATAGTTTCAGAAGGAATGGTACCAGCTCCTCCTTGTACCTCTGGTAGAATTCAGCTGTGAATCCATCTGGTCCTGGACTTTTTGGTTGGTAGGCTATTAATTATTGCCTCAATTTCAGAGCCTCTATTGGTCTATTCAGGGATTCAACTTCTTCCTGGTTTAGTCTTGAAGAGTGTAAGTGTCCAGGAAATTATCCATTTCTTCTAGATTTTCCAGTTTATTTGTGAGAGGTGTTTATAGTATTCTCTGATGGTAGTTTGTATTTCTGTGGGGTCGGTGGTGATATCCCTTTATCATTTTTAATTGCGCCGATTTGATTCTTCTCTTTCTTCTTTATTAGTCTTGCTAGTGGTCTGTCAATTTTGTTGATCTTTTCAAAACCAACTCCTGGATTCATTGATTTTTGAGGGTTTTTGTGTCTCTATCTCCTTCAGTTCTGCTCTGATCTTAGTTATTTCTTGCCTTCTGCTAGCTTTCAATGTGTTTGCTCTTGCTTCTAGTTCTTTAATTGATGTTAGAGTGTCAATTTTAGATCTTTCCTGCTTTCTCTTGGGCATTTAGTGCTATAAATTTCTCACACACTGCTTTAAATGTGTCCCAGAGATTCTGGTATGTTGTATCTTTGTTCTCATTGGTTTCAAAGAACATCTTTATTTCTGCCTTCATTTCGTTATGTACCCAGTAGTCATTCAGGAGCAGGTTGTTCAGTTTCCATGTAGTTGAGCGTTTTGATTGAGTTTCTTAGTCCTGAGTTCTAGTTTGATTGCACTGTGGTCTGAGAGACAGTTTGTTATAATTTCTGTTCTTGTACATTTGTTGAGGAGTGCTTTACTTCCAATTACGTGGTCAATTTTGGAGTATGTGGTGCTGAGAAGAATGTATATTCTGTTGATTTGGGGTGGAGAGTTCTATAGATGTTCATTAGGTCTGCTTGCTGCAGAGATGAGTTCAATTCCTGGATATCCTTGTTAACTTTCTGTCTCGTTGATCTGTCTAATGTTGACAGTGGAGTGTTGAAGTCTCCCATTATTATTGTATGGGAGTCTAAGTCTCTTTGTAAGTCTCTAAGGACTTGCTTTATGAATCTGGGTGCTCCTGTATTGGGTGCATATATATTAGGATAGTTAGCTCTTCCTGTTGAATTGATCCCTTTACCATTATGTAATGGCCTTCTTTGTCTCTTTTGATCTTTGATGGTTTAAAGTCTGTTTTATCAGAGACTAGTATTGCAACCCCGCTTTTTTTTGTTCTCCATTTGCTTGGTAAATCTTCCTCCATCCCTTTATTTTGAGCCTATGTATGTCTCTGCGTGTGAGATGGGTCTCTGAATACAGCAGACTGATGGGTCTTGACTTTTATCCAGTTTGCCAGTCTGTGTCTTTTAATTGGAGCATTTAGTCCATTTACATTTAAGGTTAAGATTGTTATGTGTGAACTTGATCCTGCCATTATGATATTAACTGGTTATTTTGCTCGTTAGTTGATGCAGTTTCTTCCTAGCCTTGATGGTCTTTACATTTTGGCATGTTTTTGCAATGGCTGGTACCGTTGTTCCTTTCCATGTTTAGTGCTTCCTTCAGGGTCTCTTGTAAGGCAGGCCTAGTGGTGACAAAATCTCTAAGCATTTGCTTATCTGTAAAGGATTTTATTTCTCCTTCACTTATGAAACTTAGTTTGGCTGATATAAAATTCTGGGTTTAAAATTCTTTCTTTAAGAATGTTGAATATTGGCCCCCACTCTTCTGGCTTGAAGAGTTTCTGCCGAGAGATCTGCTGTTAGTCTGATGGGCTTCCTTTGTGGGTAACCCGACCTTTCTCTCTGGCTGCCCTTAAGATTTTTTCCTTCATTTCAACTTTGGTGAATCTGGCAATTATGTGTCTTGGAGTTGCTCTTCTCGAGGAGTATCTTTGTGTTCTCTGTATTTCCTGGATTTGAATGTTGGCCTGCCCTACTAGGTTGGGGAAGTTCTCCTGGATGATATCCTGAAGAGTGTTTTCCAACTTGGTTCCATTTTCCCCTCACTTTCAGGCACCCCAATCAGACGTAGATTTGGTCTTTTACATAATCCCATACTTCTTGCAGGCTTTGTTCATTTCTTTTCTTCTTTTTCTTTTGGTTTCTCTTCTCGCTTCATTTCATTCATTTGATCCTCCATCGCTGACATTCTTTCTTCCAGTTGATCGAGTCGGTTACTGAAGCTTGTGCATTTGTCACGTATTTCTCGTGTCATGGTTTTCATCTCTTTCATTTCGTTATGACCTTCTCTGCATTAATTACTCTAGCCATCAATTCTTCCACTTTTTTCAAGATTTTAGTTTCTTTGCGCTGGGTACGTAATTCCTCCTTTAGCTCTGAGAAATTTGATGGACTGAAGCCTTCTTCTCTCATCTCGTCAAAGTCATTCTCCGTCCAGCTTTGATCCGTTGCTGGCGATGAGCTGCGCCCTTGCCGGGGAGATGCGCCTTATTTTTGAATTTCCAGCTTTTCTGCCCTGCTTTTTCCCCATCTTTGTGGTTTTATCTGCCTCTGGTCTTTGATGATGGTGATGTACTGATGGGGTTTTGTGTAGGTGTCCTTCCTGTTTGATAGTTTTCCTTCTAACAGTCAGGACCCTCAGCTGTAGGTCTGTTGGAGATTGCTTGAGGTCCACTCCAGACCCTGTTTGCCTGGGTATCAGCAGCAGAGGCTGCAGAAGATAGAATATTTCTGAACAGCGAGTGTACCTGTCTGATTCTTGCTTTGGAAGCTTCCTCTCAGGGGTGTACTCCACCCTGTGAGGTGTGGGTGTCAGACTGCCCCTAGTGGGGATGTCTCCAGTTAGGCTACTCAGGGTCAGGGACCCACTTGAGCAGGGAGTCTGTCCCTTCTCAGATCTCAACCTCCGTGTTGGGAGATCCACTGCCTCTTCAAAGCTGTCAGACAGAGTCGCTTATGCCTGCAGAGTTTCTGCTGTTTTGTTATTGTTTACTGTGCCCTGTCCCCAGAGGTGGAGTCTACAGAGACAGGCAGGTTTCCTTGAGCTGCTGTGAGCTCCACCCAGTTCGAGCTTCCCAGCAGCTTTGTTTACCTACTTAAGCCTCAGCAATGGCGGGCGCCTCCCCAGCCTCGCTGCTGCCTTGCCGGTAGATCACAGACTGCTGTGCTAGCAATGAGGGAGGCTCTGGGTGTGGGACCCTCCCGGCCAGGTGTGGGATATGATCTCCTGGTGTGCCTGTTTGCTTAAAGCGCAGTATTGGGGTGGGAGTTACCCGATTTTCCAGGTGTTGTGTGTCTCAGTTCCCTGGCTAGGAAAAGGGATTCCTTCCCTTGCGCTTCCAGGTGAGGCAATGCCTCGCCTGCTTCAGCTCGCTGGTCGGGCTGCAGCAGCTGACCAGCACCGATCGCCTGGCACTCCCCAGTGAGATGAACCCAGTACCTCAGTTGAAAATGCAGAAATCACCGGTCTTCTGTGTCGTCAAGGCTGGGAGTTGGAGACTGGAGCTGTCTTATTCGGCCGATTCAGCAGGTTGGAAGCACTTTTTTGGTAGAGTTTGTGAAGGGATATTTCTTAACCCACAGAGATGTATGGTGAAAATCAAGTGTCCTGTGATAAAAACTACAAAGAAACTTTCTGTGAAACTGCTTTGTGATGTGTGGATTCAGCTCACAGTGTTAAACCTGCCTTTTGATACATCATGGTGGAAGCAGTCTTTTTGTGTAATCTGCAAAGAAACAATTTTGAACCCACTTACGACAACAGTGAAAACTGAATATCCCATGATAAAAATGAGAAATGAGCTATGTGTGAAACTTCTTTTTGATGTGTGGATTCAGCTCACAGAGATAAATCTTTCTTTTGATTCAGCAGTTTGGAAACACTTTTTTGTATAGTCTGTAAAGAGACATTTTTGAGTGCACTAAAGCCTAGAGTCAAAACAGAATATTCGGCCATTAAAACTAGAAAGAAGATATCTGACAAACTGGTTTTTCATGTGTGGATTCAGCTCAGAGAGATAAATGCTTCTTTTGGTTCAGCAGGTTGGAAGGTTTAGTTTCTCTTTTTGTAGAAACTAAAAAGGACATGTCTGCACTCCCTGAGTCCTATAGTGGAAAACTGAATATCCCGTGATAAAAAATACAGAGAATCTATCTGTGAAACTCCTTTGTGATATGCGGATTCAGCTCACAGAGTTAAACCTCTCTTTTGATTCAGCAGGTTGGAAACACGTTTATAGAATACGAGAAGGGACATTTCTGAACCCAACGAGACCTATGGTGAAAATTAAATGTCCCATGATAAAAACTATAAAGAAGCTTTCTGTAAAACTGCTTTGTGATGTGTGGACTCAGATCATATGTTTTTTTAATCACCTGGTTGAAACTCTGTTTTTGTAGAATCTAAGAATGGACATTTCTGCACCCAATGAGGCCTATAGTGAAAAACTGAGTATCCTGCAATAAAGACTAGAAAGAAGCAACCTGTAAAACTGCTCTGTGATTTGTGGATTCAGCTCATGGAGGTAAACCTTTATTTTGATTCAGGAGGTTGGAAAAACTCTTTGGTAGAATCTGCGAAGGAACATTTCAGAGCACACTGAGGCTTATAGTGAATATCACAATATCCACAATAAAAACTACAAAGAATATATCTGTGAAACAGCTTTGTGATATGTGGACTCAGCTCACAGAGTTAAACCTTGCTTTTGATTCAGTAGGTTAGGGACATTTGGTGATGCTTGAGGCTTATAGTGAAAAATAGAATATCCCGCAATAAAAACTAGAGAGAAGCTATCTGTAAAATTGCTTTGTGATATACTGATTCAGCTCACAGAGTTAAAACTTTCTTTTCATTCAGCGGGTTGGAAAGACTCATTTTGTAGAATCAGAAAAGGGACATTTCTGAATCCACTGAGGCCTATAGTAAAAACAGAATACCCCCTGATGAAAATTAGAAAGAATCTATCTGTGAAACTGGTTTGTGATGTGTGTATTCAGTTTGCAGAGTTAAACCTTTCTTTTGTTCACCACGATGGAAACACTCTTTTTGTATCTTCTGCAAAGAAGCATTTCTGAACCCACTGAAGCATAGAGTGAAAACCACATATCACAAGATAAAAACTACAAAGAAACTGTCTGTGAAATTACTTTGTGATGTGTGGATTCTGTTTGTACAATTAAACCTATCTTTTGATTTATCTTGTTGTAAGCACTCTTTATTTTGTAGAATCTATGAACGGACATTTCTGAACCCACTGAAGCCGAGAGTGAAAAATTGACTATCTCCAATAAAAACTTGAAAGAATCTATCTATGAAACTGCTTTGTTATTTGTGGATTCAGTTAACAGAGATAAACATTTCTTTTGATTCAGCAGCATGGGAACACTTTTTGTAGATTCTAAGAATGGACGTTTCTGAAACCACTAAGGCCTATAGTGAAAACCGAATATCCAGTGATAAAATTAGGCAGACACTATCTGTGAAACTGCATTGTGATGTGCAGATTCAGCTCACAGAGTTAAGCCTTTGATTCATCAGGTTAGAAACACTCTTTTGTAGAATCTGTGACAGGACGTTTCTCAACCCACTGAGGCCAATGTAAAAACAAAATAGCCCACTATAAAAATAAGAGAGAAACTAACTGTGTAACTGCTTTGTGATGTGTAGATTCAGCTAAAAGAGTTAAATATTTCTTTTGATTCTGCAAGTGGGCAACAATCTTTTGGTACAATCTAAGAATGGACATTTCTGAACCCAAGGAAGTTTATAGTGAAAACTAAATATACTGCAATTAAAATTAGAAAGATGCCATCTGTGAAACCGCTTTATGATGTGTTGATTCAGCTCACAGATGAAAAACTTTCCTTTTTTTCAGTAGGCTAGAAACATTCTTTTTGTAGAATCTGACAAGGTACATTTAGAAACTCACTGAGGTCCATAGTGAAAACAGAATATCCGCAATAGAAACTAGAAAGAAGCTATCTGTGAAACTGCTTTGTGATGCATGGATTCATCTTACAGAGATAAATCGTTCTTTTCATTTGACAGATTGGACACATTCTCTTTGTAGAATCTGCAAAGGGTCATTTAGGCATGCCCTGAAGCTTATAGTGAAAAACAGAATATCCCATGTTAAAAACTAAAAGGAAGCTATCTATGAAACTGTGATGTGCTCATTCATCTCACAGAGTTAAACCTTTCTTTAGATTTAGAAGTATGGAAGCACTCTTGTAGAATCTAAAAGTGGACATTTCTGAACCCACTGAGATCTATATAAAAACCAAATATCCCGCAATATAAACTACATAGAAACCATCTGTGAAACTGTCTTGTGATGTGTAGATTTGGCTCACGAGTTAAAGCTTTCTTTTGATTAAGCAAATTGGAAAAACCCTTTTTGTAGACTCTAACAGTGAACATTTCTGAACCCACTAAAGTTTATAGTAAAAACTGAATACACTGTGGTTAAAACTAAGCCAAAAGAAGAAAGCTGGAGGCTTCACGCTACCTCACTTCAAGCTATACTACAAGGCTGCAGTAACCAAAATACCATGGTGCTTGTACCAAAACAGAGATATAGACCAATGGAACAGAACAGAGTCCTCAGAAATAATACCACACATTCACTGCCATCTGATCTTTGACAAACCTGACAAAAACAAGAAATGGGGAAAGGATTCCCCATTTAATAAATGGTGCTGGGAAAATTGGCTAGCTATAATTAGAAAGCTGAAACTGGATCCTTTCCTTACTCCTTATATGAAAATTAATTCAAGATGGATTAGAGACTTAAATGTTATACCTAAAACCATAAAAACCCTAGAAGAAAACCTAGGTAATACCATTCAGGACATAGTCATGGGCAAGGACTTCATATTTAAAACACCAAAAGCAACGGCAACAAAAGCCAAAATTGACAAATGGGATCACTTAAACTAAAGAGCTTCTGCACAGCAAAAGAAACTACCATCAGAGTGAACAGGCAACCTACAAAATGGGAGAAAATTTTTGCAATCTACTCAACTGACAAAAGGCTAATATCAAGAACCTACAAAGAACTCAAACAAATTTACAAGAAAAAATCAAACAACTCCATCAAAAAGTGGGCAAAGGATATGAACAGACATTTCTCAAAAGAGGGCATTCATACAGCCAACAGACACGTGAAAAAATGCTCATCATCACTCGCCATCAGAAAAATGCAAATCAAAACCACAGTGAGATACCATCTCACACCAGTTAGAATGGCAATCATTAAAAAATCAGGAAACAACAGGTGTTGGAGAGGATGTGGAGAAATAAGAACACTTCTACATTGTTGGTGGGACTCTAAACTAGTTCAACCATTGTGAAAGACAGTGTGATGATTCCTCAAGGATCTAGAACTAGACATACCATTTGACCCAGCCATCCCATTACTGGGTATATATCCAAAGGATTATAAATCATGCTGCTATAAAGACACATGCACACATATGTTTATTGCAGCACTACTCACAATAGCAAAGACTTGGAATCAACCCAAATGTCCATCAGTGACAGACACTGATTAAGAAATTAATTAAGAAAACATGGCACATAAACACCATGAAATATATGCAGGCATAAAAAAGGATGAGTTCGTGTCCTTTGTAGGGACATGGATGCAGCTGGAAACCATCATTCTCAGCAAACTATCACAGGAACAGAAAATCAAACATCGCATGTTCTCACTCATAGGTGGGAATTGAACCATGAGACCACTTGGACACAGGAAGGGGAGTCTCACACACTGGGGCCTGTTGTGGGGTGGGGGTATGGGGGAGGATAGCATTAGGAGATATACCTAATGTAAATGATGAGTTAATGGGTACAGCAAACCAACATGGCACATGTATACATAAGTAACAAACTTGCACTTTGTGCACGTGTACCCTAGAACTTAAAGTATAATAATAAAAAAAATTTTAAAAAAGAAGCTATTTTTGAAACTGCTTTGTGATGTGTGAATTCAACTCACAGTGTTACTCCATCTTTTTGATTCAGCTGGGTAGAATAACTCTTTTTGTAGAATCTACGAATGGATATTTCTGAACCCACTGAGGCCTACAGTGAAAACTGAATGTCCTGCCATAAAAACTAGAAAGAAGCTATCTGTTAAAATGTTTAGTGATCTGTGGATACAGTTCAAAGAATTAAAACTTTTTTTTTGATTCAGCTGGTTGGAAACAGTCTTTTTGTAGAATCTGGGAAAAGACATTTCTGAGCCCCCTGAAGCCTGTAATGAGAAGCAAATATCCCATGATAAAAACTAGAAAGAATCTATGAAAGACATTAACTGTGAACCTGCTTTGTGTTTGTCAATTCAGGACAGAGAATTAATCATTTGTTTTGAGTCAGCAGGTTGGAAACCTTTTTTGTATAAATTAAGACTGTACATTTTTGAACCCACTAAGGCCTATTGTGAAAGCAAAATATCCACCAATAAAAACTACGAAGAAGCTAGCTGTAAAACTGCTTAGTGATGTATGGTTTCAGCTCACAGGGTTAAACCTTTTGTTTGATTTAGAAGGTTGCAAACACTCTCTGTAGAATCTGAGAAGGGACATTTCTGAACTCTCTGAGGCCAATAGTGTAAAATGAATATCCCACAATAAAAACTAGAAAGAAGCTATCTATGAAACTCCTTTGTGATTTGTGCATTCAGTTCATAGAGGTACACCTTTCTTTTGATTCGGCAGGTTGGAAACACACTTTTTGTATAATCTGCAAAGGGATATTTGGGAGTGCACTGAGGCCTACAGTGAAAATTCTAATATCCCGTGACAAAAACTAGGAAGAAGCTATCTGCAAAACTGCTTTGCAATGTGTGAATTCAGCTCAAAGAGTTAAACTTTTCTTTTGATGCAACAGGTTTGGAAATACTCTTTTTGTAGTATTGGTGAAAGGACATTTCTTCACCCACTGAGGCCTCTAGTTAAAATCGAATATCTCACTGTAAACACTAGAAAGGACCTATCTGTGAAACTACTTTTTGATGTATAGATTGAGCTCACAGTGTTAAACCTTTCTTTTGATTCAAAAGATTGGAAACATTCTTTTTCTAGAATCTGTGGAAGAACATATGGGGGTGCTCTGAGGCTTATAGTCAAAAATAAAATATCCCATGAAAAAACTAGAAAGAGATCTATCTGTGAAACTACTTTATGATGTGTAGATTAAGCTCACAGAGTTAAACCTTTGTTTCAATTCGGCATGTTGGAAACAACTATTTTTACAGAGTCTACGTAGGGACATTTCAGAACACATTGAGGGCATTAATGAAAACAGAATATCCCATGAAAAAGCTCTAAAGAAGCTATTTCTGAAACTACTTTGTTATGTGTGGTTTCAGCTCATTGATTTAAACCCTTTTTTAATTCCACGGTTTGGAAACACTCTGTAGAATCTGAGAAGGTTCATTTCTGGGCCCACTGAAGCATGTAGTAAGAACCAAATATCCACGATAAAAATTAAAAAGAAAATATCTGTGAAACTGCTTTGTGATGTGTGGATTCAGCCCACAGTGTTAAACCTTTCTTTTGATTTAGCAGGGTGGAAACACTCTTTTTGCATGCTTGGCAAAGAGACCCTTCTGAACCCACTGGGGCCTATAGTAAAGACCAAATACCTTGAGATAAAAACTAGAAAGAAGCTACCTGTGAAACTTCTTTGTGATGTGTCGATTCAACTCACAGAGGTAAAGCTATCTTGTGTTTCAACTGATTGGAAGCACTTTTGTTGTTGAATCTGCGAAGGGATATTTTGGAGTGCCCTGAGTCCTACAGTGAAAAACCGAATACTTTGTCATAAAAACTAGAAAGAAGCTATCTGTGAAACTGCATTGGGATGAGTAAATTCAGCCCACAGAGTTAAACTTTAGTTTTATTCAGCAGGTTGGAAACATTCCTGAACCCACTGAGGCCTATAGTAAAACTGAATATCCATCAGTAAAAAGTAAAAAGAAGCTATCTGTAAAACTATGTTTGGATGTGAGGATTCAGCTCACAGTGCTAAACCTTTCTTTTGATTCAGCACTTTGGCATCACACTTTTTGTAGAATCTGTGAAGGATATTTCAGAGCCCACTGAGGCCTATGGTGAAAAACCAACTAATGTGTTATGAATCTATAAAGAAGCTGTCTGTGAAATGGTTTTGTGATCTGTTCATTCAGCTCACAAAGTTAAACTTTGTTTTGATTCAGCCTATTGGAAGCACTTTTTTATAGACTTTGCAAAGGGACATTTTCTATGGCAGTATAACCTATAGTGAAAAATGGAATATCTCACAATAAAATCTAGAGAGAAGCTATCTGTGAAACTGCTTTGTGATATGTGCATTCAGCTCAAAGAGTAAATCTTTAATTTTGATTCAATCATTTGTAAACACACTTTCTGTAGAATCTGTGAAAGAACATTTCAAGGTGCAGTTAGGTCCATAGTAAAAAACTGAATATCTTGTAATAAAACTACAAAGAAACTATCTGTCAAAATGCTCTGTATTGTGTGCATTCAACTCATAGAGTTAAAACTTTCTTTTGATTCAGAAAGTTGAAAACACTCTTTTTTAGAACCTGGGCAGAGACATTTCAGAGTCCACTGAGGCCTGTAGTAAAAAAACAAAATATCCCTAGACAAAAACTGGAAAGAAGCTATCTGTGAAACTCCTTTGTGATGTGTGGATTCAGTTCATAGAGTTGAACTTTTCTTTCAATTCAGCATGTTGAGAGCACTCTTTTTGTAGAATCTACGAAGGGACTTTTTGGAGGGCATTGAGGCCTATACTGAAAAAGCTACTATTACAAGATAAACAGTAGAAATAAACTATCTGTAAAACTGCTTTGCATTGTGTAGATTCAGCTCACAGAGTTAAAACTTTTTTTTTATTGGTAGTTCAGAAAAACTCTTTTGGGAGCCCAAAATGTCCCTTTGCAGTTTGTACAAAAAGAATGTTTCTAAACTGCTGAATTAAAAGTAAGGTTTAACTCTGTGAGGTGAATGCGTATATCACAAAGCAGTTTCACACATACCTTCTTTCTAGTTCTTTTCATGGGATATTCGGTTTTTCACTATAGGCCTTACTATGCCTTGAAATGTACCATTACAGATGGTACAAAAAGAGATTTTCCAAATGGCTGAATTAAAAGAATGGTTTAATTCTGTCAGCTGAGTCCACACATCATAAAGCAGTATCACAGATACCTTCTTTCTAGTTTTTTCATGGGATATTCGGTTTTCACTATAGGCCTCAATGCCTGCTGAAATGTCCTTCACAGATTCTACAAAAGAGTGTTTCCAAATGGTTGAATTAAAAGAATGGTTTAATTCTGTCAGCTGAGTCCACACATCATAAAGCAGTATCACAGATACCTTCTTTCTAGTTTTTATTGGGGGATATTTGTTTTTTCACTATAGGCCTCAATGCCTGCTGAAATGTCCCTTCACAGACTCTACTAAAAGAGTGTTTCCAACCTGCTGAATCAAAAGTAAGGTTTAACTTTGAGATGAATACACACATTGCAAAACAGTTTCACAGATAGCTTCTTTCTAGTTATTATCTCAGAGTATTTGTTACCACTATAGCCCTCAAAGGGTTCCGAAATGTCTCTTCACAGATTACACAAAAAGAGTGTTTCCAAACTGCTGAATCAAAAGTAAGATTTAAGTCTGTGAACTGAATGCACACGTCACAAAGCAATTTCACAAATAGCTTACTTATACTTTTCTCATGTGATATGTAGTTTTTCACTATCAGCAGAAATGCCCTTTGAAATGTCCTCTGGCAGATTTAACATAGAGAGTGCTTCCAAACTGCTGAATCAAAAGTACAGTTTAACTTTGTGAGCTGAATGCACACATCACAAAATAGTTTCACAGATAGGTTTTTTCTAGTTTTAATCTCGTCATATTCGATTTTTCTCTTTAGGCCTCAATGCCCTTTGAAAAGTCCTTTCACATATTCTAGAAAAAGAGTGTTTCCAACCTGCTGAATCAAAAGAAACTTTTAACTCTATGAGCTGAATCCACACATCACAAAGCAGTTTCACAGGTAGCCTTTTCTAGTTTTTATCATGAGATACTCAGTTTTTCAATATAGGCATTACTGCGCTCCTAAATGTAACTTCACGGTTTCTAAAAAAAGAGTGTTTCTAAACCGTTGAATCAAAAGTAAGGTTTAACATTGTAAGACAAATGCACACATCACAAAGCAGTTTCACAGATAGCTTCTTTCCAGTTTTGATCACGGGATATTCCATTTTTCACTATAGGACTCAGTGCGTTCTGAAATGTCTATTGCAGATTCTACAAAAAACAGTTCTTTAACATGTCAAATCAAAAGAAAGGTTTAACTCTGTGAGCTGAATGCACACATGATAAAGCAGTTTCACAGACAACTTCTTTCTAGTTTTTATAGCAGGTTATTCGGTTTTTCTCTATAAGCCTCAGTGCGTTCCAAATTTTCTCTCTGTAGATTCTACAAAAAGAGTGTTTCCAAACTGCGGATTCAAAGAAAGGTTTAACTTTGTGAGCTGAATCCACACATCAAAAACAGTTTCACAGATAGCTTCTTCTAGTTTTTATCATGAGATATTCAGTTTTTCATTATAGGCCTCAATGCCCTTTGAAATGTCCTCTGGCAGATTTAACATAGAGAGTGTTTCCAAAATGCTGAATCAAAGAAAGTTTAAATCTGTGAGCTGAATCCACACATCACAAAGCAGTTTCAAAGATAGCTTCTCTCCAGTTTTTATCTCATGATATTCAGTTTTTCATTATAGGCCTCAATGCCCCCCAAAATGTCCCTTTGCAGATTCTACAAAAAGAGTGCTTTAAACACGCTGAATCAAAAGAATGGTTTATCTCTGTGAGCTGAATCCACATATCCCAAAGGCTTTTCACAGACAGCTTCTTTCCAGTTTTTATCTGGGGATGTTCAGTTATTCATTGTAGGCCTCTGTGGGCTCCGAAATGTCCCTTTGCAGATTCCACAAAAAGAGTGTTTCCAAAATGTCGAATCAAAAGTAAGGTTCAACTCAGTAGACTGAATGTACAAATCACAAAGCACTTTCACAGATAGTTTCTTTCTAGTTTTTATCATGAGATATTTGGTATTTCACTATAGGCCTTCCAGTGCTGTGAAATGTCCCTTCACAGATTATACAAAAAGAATGTTATCAACTGCGTGAATTCAAAGAAAACTTTAACTCTGTGAGGTGAGTCCACGCATCACAAAGTAGTTTCAGAAAATAGCTTCCTTCTAGTTTTTAATCACAGGATATTTGGTTTTCACTATAGACTTCAGTGGGTTCAAAAATGTCTATTATTATTTGCTATAGGCATTACTGCGCCCCTAAATATAACTACAAAAAGAATGTGTCCAAAATACTGAATCAAAAGATTGATTTAACTCTGTGTGCTGCATTCACAAATCACAAAGTAGTTTCACAGATAGTTTCTCTCTAGTTTTTATTGCAGCATATTTGGTTTTCACTGAGGGCCAGGGTGGGTTCACAAATGTCCATTCTTAGATTCTACAAAAAACATTTTCAACCTGCTGAATGAAAAGAAAGATTTAACTCTGTGAGTTGAATCCACACATCAAAAAACAGTTTCACAGATAGATTCTTTCTAGTTTACATAGCTGGATATTTGGTTTTCACTGTAGGCCTCAGTGAGCTCAGAAATGTCCCTTCTTACATTCTACAAAAAGAGTGTTTCCAACCTGCTGAATCAAAAGAAGGGTTTAATTCTCTGAGCTGATCAACACATCACAAAGCAGTTTTACAGAGAGCTTATTTCTAGTTTTATAGGCCTCAGTGGGTTCAGAAATTTCCATTCTTAGATTGTACAAAAACAGTGTTTCCAACCTGCTGACTCAATAGTAGGGTTTAATTGTGAGAGCTGAATCCACACATCATTAGGCAGTTTCACAGACAATTTCTTTCCAGTTTTTATTTTTGGATATTTGGTTTTTCACCATACGCCTCAGTAGGCTCTGAAAGGTGCCTTTGAAGATTCTAGAAAAAGAGTGTTCCCGAACTGCTGAATCAAAAGTCAAGTTTAACTCTGTGAACTGAAATGCACACATTACATAGCAGTTTCACACATAGCACTTTTCTAGTTTTTGTTGCAGAATATTAAGTTTTTCACTCTAGGCCTCAGTGGACTCTGAAATGTCCCTCTGTAGATTCTACAAAAAGAGTCTTTCCCACCTGCGGAATCAAAAGAAAGGTTTAACTATGTGAGCTTAATCCACACATAACAAAGGGGCTTCATAGATATCTTCTTTCTAGTTTTTAATTGTGAGATACTCAGTTTTTCACAATGGCCCTCAATGGACTTCAAAATGTCCATTCACTGTTTCTACAAAAAGAGTGATTCCAACCTGCTAAATAAAAAGAAAAAAAAAAAAAAAAAGGGTTTAGCTCTGTGAGCTGAATCCACACCTCACAAAGTAGTCTCACAGATACCATCTTTCTAGTTTTTATAGCGGGATATTCTGTTTTTCAACATAGGCCTCAGTGGATTTGAAGTTGTCCCTTCACAGATTATACAAAAAGAGTGTTTCTAACCTACTGAATTATAAGAAAGATCTAACTCTGTTAGCTGAATCCTCACATCATGAATCAGTTTCACACATGGCTTCTTTGTAGTTTTTATCATGGGATATTCAATTTTTGAGTACAGACCTCAGTGGACTCTGAAATATCCCTTAACAGATTCTACAATAAAAGTGTTTACAACCTGATGAATCAAAAGAAAGATATAATTCTGTTACCTGAATGCACACATCACAAAGTGGTTTCACAGATAGAGCCTTTCTAGTTTGTAATATAGATATCTGGTCTTTCACTGTAGGTTTCAGTGTGCTGTAAAATGCACTTTTGCAGATTCTACATAAAAAAGTGTTTCCAATCTACTGAATCAAAAGAGTGTTTTAACTATCTGTAAAGAATCCACCAATCTCAAAGCAGGTTCACAGATTGCTTCTTTCTTGTTTTTATCGCAGGATATATGGTTTTTGAATATACGCTTCAGAAAGCTCTGAAATATCCCTTTCCAGATACTACAAAAAGAGTGTTTCCAACCTGCTGAATCAAAAGAAAGGTTTAACTGTGTTAAATGAATCCACACATGACAAAACACTTTTCATTTTATTGGTGAGATGTTTGGGTTTTTATTATAGACCTCAGTGACTTTTTAAATGTCCCTTCACAGATTCTACAAAAAGAGTGCTTCCAACAGGCTGAATTAAAAATAAGGTTTAACTCTCTGAACTGAATCCACACATGACAAATCAGTTTGACAGATAGCTTCTTTCTAGTTTTTATCACAGGGTATGTGATTTTTCACCAGAGACTTCTGTGGGCTTTGAAATGTCCCCACAGATTCTACAAAAAAACAGTTTTCAACCTGCTGAATCAAAAGAAAGGTTTAACTCTGTAAGCTGAATCCACACATCACAGTAGTTTCTCAGATAGACTTTCTCGAGTTTTATCAAAAAATATTCAGAGTTCCACTGTAGGCCTCAGTGGGTTGTGAAATGTCCCCCAGCAGATTCTAAAAAATATATATTTTCAATCTACTAAATCAAAAGAAAGGTTTAACTCGGTGAGCTGAACTGATGCATCACAAAGCAGTTTCAAAGATAGCTTCCTTTTAGGTTTTCTCATGACATATTCAGTTACTCAGTATAGGCCTCACTGGGCTCCCAACTGTCTTTTAGCAGATTCAAGAAAAAGAGTGTTTTCAACCTGCTGAATTGAAGCATAGATTTAAGTCTGTTAGCTGAATCCACACATCACAAAGCAGTTTCACAGATAGCTTCATTCTTGTTTTTTATGGTGGGATATTTGCTTACTCACTATAGGCCTCAGTCACTTCTGAAATATATTTTCTCAGCTTCTACAAAAAGACTGTTTCCAACCTGCTGACTCAAAAGAAAGGTTTAACTTTGCAAGCTGAATCCACACATCACAATAGAGATTCTTAGATAGACTTTTTCCAGTTTTTTTTTTAAAAAATTTCAGTTTCCCACTGTAGGCCTCAGGGGGCTGCGAAATGTCCCTTGGCAGATTCTTTTAAAAAAGCATTTTCAACCTGCTAAATCAAAAGAAAGGTTTATCTCGGTGAGCCAAATCAATGCATCACAAAGCAGTTTCAAAGATAGCTTCTTTCTAGGTTTCCTCGTGGTATATTCGGTTACTCAGTGTAGGCCTCACTGGGCTCCAAAATGTCTTTTAGCAGATTCAAGAAAAAGAGTGTTTTCAACCTGCTGAATCAAAATAAGGTTTAAGTCCATTAGCTGAATCCACACATCACAAAGCAGTTTCATAGACACATGTATTCTTGTTTTTTATCCTGGGATATTCGGTTTTTCACTATAGGCCTCAGTCAGTTCTGAAATATCCTTCACAGCTTCTATAAAAATGGTTTTTCCATCCTGCTGATTCAAAAGAAAGGTTTAACTCTGTGAGCTGAATCCACACATCACAAAGCAGTTTCAGATAGCTTCTTTCTAGTTTTTATCTAGAGATATTTGATTTTCACTATAGGCCTCAGTGGGCTCTGAAATGTCCCTTCACAGATTCTACAAAAACAGTTTTCAACCTGCTGAATCAAAAGAAAGGTTTAACTCTGTAAGCTGAATCCACACATCACAGTAGTTTCTCAGATAGACTTTCTCGAGTTTTATCAAAAATATTCAGAGTTCCACTGTAGGCCTCAGTGGGTTGTGAAATGTCCCCAGCAGATTCTAAAAATATATATTTTCAATCTACTAAATCAAAAGAAAGGTTTAACTCTGAGCTGAACTGATGCATCACAAAGCAGTTTCAAAGATAGCTTCCTTTTAGGTTTTCTCATGACATATTCAGTTACTCAGTATAGGCCTCACTGGGCTCCCAACTGTCTTTTAGCAGATTCAAGAAAAGAGTGTTTTCAACCTGCTGAATTGAAGCATAGATTTAAGTCTGTTAGCTGAATCCACACATCACAAAGCAGTTTCACAGATAGCTTCATTCTTGTTTTTTATGGTGGGATATTTGCTTTTTCACTATAGGCCTCAGTCACTTCTGAAATATATTTTCTCAGCTTCTACAAAAAGACTGTTTCCAACCTGCTGACTCAAAAGAAAGGTTTAACTTTGCAAGCTGAATCCACACATCACAATAGAGATTCTTAGATAGACTTTTTCCAGTTTTTTTTTTAAAAAATTTCAGTTTCCCACTGTAGGCCTCAGGGGGCTGCGAAATGTCCCTTGGCAGATTCTTTTAAAAAAGCATTTTCAACCTGCTAAATCAAAAGAAAGGTTTATCTCGGTGAGCCAAATCAATGCATCACAAAGCAGTTTCAAAGATAGCTTCTTTCTAGGTTTCCTCGTGGTATATTCGGTTACTCAGTGTAGGCCTCACTGGGCTCCAAAATGTCTTTTAGCAGATTCAAGAAAAAGAGTGTTTTCAACCTGCTGAATCAAAATAAGGTTTAAGTCCATTAGCTGAATCCACACATCACAAAGCAGTTTCATAGACACATGTATTCTTGTTTTTTATCCTGGGATATTCGGTTTTTCACTATAGGCCTCAGTCAGTTCTGAAATATCCCTTCACAGCTTCTATAAAAATGGTTTTTCCATCCTGCTGATTCAAAAGAAAGGTTTAACTCTGTGACTTGAATCCTGACATTACAAAGCAGTTTCATAGATAGCGTCTTTCTAGGTTTATCTCAGGATATTCGTCTTTTTACTTAGTCCTCAGTGGGCTTCAAAATGTCCCTCTGCAGATTCTACCAATGGAGTTTTTTATAATCTGCTGAATTAAAAAAAAGTTACCAGTCTGTGAGTTGACTACATCCATCACAAAGAAGTTTCACAGGTAGCTTCTTTGTGGTTTATTTAGTGGGATATTAGATTTTACACTGCAGGCCTCAGTTGACTACAAAATGTCCCTTCATAGATTTTACAAAAAGTGTGTTTCCAACCTGCTGAATCAAAAGAAAAGTTTAATTTTGTGACATGTATCCACACACAAAAGAGTTTCACACATAACTTCCTTCTAGTTTTTATCATGAAATATTAGGTTTCTTGCTAGAGGCCTCTAGACTAGGAAATGTTTCTTTGCATATTATGCAAAAAGAGTGTTTCCAATCTGCTGAATCAAAAGAAGGGCTTATCCTTTTAGCTGAATCCACACATGACAGTTTAATTCTGTGAGCTTAATCAACAAATCACAAAGCAGTTTCACAGATAGCTTTTTTCTAGTTTTTATCTTGGGTTATTCGGTTTTTCACTATAGGCCTTATTGCCCTCCAAAATGTCCCTTCACAGATTCTACAAAAAGACTGTTTCCAGAAAGTTGATTCAAAAGACAGGTTTAACTCTGTGAGCTGAATCCACACATCACAAAGCAGTTTCACATATACCTTTTGTCTAGTTTTTATCTAGAGATACTTGATTTTTCACTATAGGCCTCAGTGGACTTTGAAATGTCCCTTTGCAGGTTCTACAAAAAGAGTGTTTTCAAACCTTTGAATCAAAATTAATGTTTAACTCTGTGAACTGAAAGCACACATCACAATGCAGTTTCACAGATGGCTTCTTTCTAATTTTTATCTAGAGATATTTGATTTTTCACTATAGGCCTCAGTGGGCTCTGAAATACCCCTTTTCAGATTCTACAAAAAAATTATTTCCAATATCCTGGATCAAAAGAAATGTTTAATTCTGTGAGCTGAATCCACATATCACAAAGCAGTTTCACAGATAGTTACTTTATAGTTTTTATCACAGTATATTTGGATTTTTAATATAGGCCTTACTGTGCCCCAAAATGGCCCTTCACAGATTCTACAAAAAGGTGTTTTCAAACTGCTGAATCAAAAGAAAAGTTTAACTCTGTGAGACGAATGCACACATCAAAAAGCAGTTTCACAAATAACTTCTTTCTAGTTTTATTTTGGGATATTTGGTTTTTCACTGTAGCCCTCAGTGGGCTCAATTTTTTTTCCAGATTCTTGAAAAAGAGTGTTTATAAAATGATAAATCAAAAGTAAAATTTCACTATGTGAACTGAATGCACACACCTGAAAGCAGTTTCACAGATAACTTCTCTCTAGTTTTTATCTAGGGATCTTTGGTTTTTCATTATAGGCCTCAGTGGGCTTTGAAACGTCCCTTTGCAGAGTCTACAAAACGAGTGTTTCCAACCTGCTGAACCAAACGAAAGGTTGATTTCTGTGACCTGAATGTATACATCACAAAGCAGTTTCACAGATAACATTTTTTTGTTGTTGTTTAGTTTTTATTACAAGATATTCAGTTTTTCACTATTGGCCTCAGTGGGCTCCAAAATGTCCCTTTGCAGACTATACAAAAAGAATGTTTCCAAACTGCTTAATCAAAAGAAATGTTTAATTCTGTGAGCTGAATCCACATATCACAAAGCAGTTTCACAGATAGCTTCTTCTAGTTTTTATCTAGAGATACTTGATTTTCACTATAGGCCTCAGTGGACTTTGAAATGTCCCTTTGCAGGTTCTACAAAAAGAGTGTTTTCAAACCTTTGAATCAAAATTAATGTTTAACTCTGTGAACTGAAAGCACACATCACAATGCAGTTTCACAGATGGCTTCTTTCTAATTTTTATCTAGAGATATTTGATTTTTCACTATAGGCCTCAGTGGGCTCTGAAATACCCCTTTTCAGATTCTACAAAAAAATTATTTCCAATATCCTGGATCAAAAGAAATGTTTAATTCTGTGAGCTGAATCCACATATCACAAAGCAGTTTCACAGATAGTTACTTTATAGTTTTTATCACAGTATATTTGGATTTTTAATATAGGCCTTACTGTGCCCCAAAATGGCCCTTCACAGATTCTACAAAAAGGTGTTTTCAAACTGCTGAATCAAAAGAAAAGTTTAACTCTGTGAGACGAATGCACACATCAAAAAGCAGTTTCACAAATAACTTCTTTCTAGTTTTATTTTGGGATATTTGGTTTTTCACTGTAGCCCTCAGTGGGCTCAATTTTTTCCAGATTCTTGAAAAGAGTGTTTATAAACTGCTGAATCAAAAGAAAAGTTTAACTCTGTGAACTGAATCCACACATCAAAAAGCAGTTTCACAGATAACTTCTCTAGTTTTTATCTAGGGATCTTTGGTTTTTCATTATAGGCCTCAGTGGGCTTTGAAACGTCCCTTTGCAGAGTCTACAAAAGAGTGTTTCCAACCTGCTGAATCAAAAGAAAGGTTGATTTCTGTGACCTGAATGTATACATCACAAAGCAGTTTCACAGATAACATTTTTTTTGTTGTTTAGTTTTATTACAAGATATTCAGTTTTTCACTATTGGCCTCAGTGGGCTCCAAAATGTCCCTTTGCAGACTATACAAAAAGAATGTTTCCAAACTGCTTAATCAAAAGAAAGTTTAACTCTGTGAGATGAATCACATCACAAAGCAGTTTCACAGTCAGCTTCGTTCTAGTTTCTATCTAGAGATATTTGGTTTTTCACTATAGGCTTCTGCGGACTCTGAAATATCCCTTTGCAGATTCCACAGAAAGAAGGATTTCAAACTCCTGAATCAAAAGAACAGTTTAATTCTGTGAACTGAATCCACACATCACAGATATCTTCCTTTTAGCTTTTTTTCACAGGATATTCTGTTTTTCACTATAGGCCTCAATGCCTTCTGAAATGTCTTTTCACAGATTGTACAAAAAGAGACTTGACAAACTACTGAATCAAAAGTAAGGTTTACCTCTGTGAAATGAATGGGCACATCACAACACAGTTTTACAGATGATTTCTTTGTAGTTTTTAATCACAAAACATTCGATTTTATTAGTATAGTCCTCACTGTGCTCCAAATCTCATCACAGATTCTACAAAAAGAGTGTTTCCAAACTGCTGAATCAAAGGAAAGGTTTAACTCTGAGAGCTGAATGCACACATCACAAAGTAGTTTCACAGAGCTTTTTTTCCAGTTTTAATTGCAGGATATTTGGTTTTTCACTACAGGCCACAGTGGGCTCTGAAATGTTTCTTCACAGATTATACATAAAGTATTTTCACCCTGCTGAATCAAAAGAAAGGTTTCACTCTGTGACCTGAATCCACAAAGCAGAGTCAC
Source organism: Erythrocebus patas (assembly GCA_023783455.1). NCBI lineage: Eukaryota > Metazoa > Chordata > Mammalia > Primates > Cercopithecidae > Erythrocebus > Erythrocebus patas. Next base: position 110,202 of record JAKFHT010004513.1, read on the forward strand.
AGATAGCTTTTTCTCATTTTTATCATGCAACATTAACTTTTCACTATTGACCTTACTGTACTCTGAAATGTCTCTTCGAGGGTGTACAAAAACAGTTTTTCCAAACTGCTGAATTGAAAGTCATGTTTAACTCTGTGAGTTGAGTGCAAACATCAGAAAGCAGTTTCACAGATGTCTTCTTTCTAATTTTGTCACAAGATATTCTGTTTTCCACTATACATCTCAATGCCCTCTGAAATGTCCCTTAGCAGATTTTACAAAAAGAGTGTTTCCAAGCTGCTGAATCGAAATAAATGTTTAACTCTGTGAGATGAATCATCACATCTCAAAACAGTTTCATAAATAGCTTCTTTCTAGTTTTTATCACAGGGTATTCAGTATTTCTTTACAGGTCTCAATCCCCTTCAAAATGTTCCTTCACAGATTTTACAAAAATTGTTGTTCCATACTACCAAATCAAAAGTAAGGTTTAACTCTGTAAGCTGCATGCACACATTCCAAAGCAGGTTCACAGAGAGCTTCTTTCTAGTTTCTATTTCAGCCTATTTGGTTTTTCAGTATAGGCCTCAGTGGGCCCTGAAATGTCTCTTCCCAGATTCTCAAAAAGAGTGTTTCCAAACTGCTGAATCAAAGGAAAGGTTTAACTCTGAGAGCTGAATGCACACATCACAAAGTAGTTTCACAGAGCTTTTTTTCCAGTTTTAATTGCAGGATATTTGGTTTTTCACTACAGGCCACAGTGGGCTCTGAAATGTTTCTTCACAGATTATACATAAAGTATTTTCACCCTGCTGAATCCAAAGAAAGGTTTCACTCTGTGACCTGAATCCACACGTCACAAAGCAGAGTCACAGATAGCTTCTTTCTCATTTTTATCATGCAACATTAACTTTTCACTATTGACCTTACTGTACTCTGAAATGTCTCTTCGGAGGGTGTACAAAAACAGTTTTTCCAAACTGCTGAATTGAAAGTCATGTTTAACTCTGTGAGTTGAGTGCAAACATCAGAAAGCAGTTTCACAGATGTCTTCTTTCTAATTTTGTCACAAGATATTCTGTTTTCCACTATACATCTCAATGCCCTCTGAAATGTCCCTTAGCAGATTTTACAAAAAGAGTGTTTCCAAGCTGCTGAATCGAAATAAATGTTTAACTCTGTGAGATGAATCATCACATCTCAAAACAGTTTCATAAATAGCTTCTTTCTAGTTTTTATCACAGGGTATTCAGTATTTCTTTACAGGTCTCAATCCCCTTCAAAATGTTCCTTCACAGATTTTACAAAAATTGTTGTTCCATACTACCAAATCAAAAGTAAGGTTTAACTCTGTAAGCTGCATGCACACATTCCAAAGCAGGTTCACAGAGAGCTTCTTTCTAGTTTCTATTTCAGCCTATTTGGTTTTTCAGTATAGGCCTCAGTGGGCCCTGAAATGTCTCTTCCCAGATTCTCAAAAAGAGTGTTTCCAAACTGCTGAATGAAAAAAAAAAAAAAAAAAAAAAAAAAAAAAAGGTTTATGTCTGTGAGCTGAATCCACACATCACAAAGCAGTTTAACAGATAGTTTCTTTCTAGTTCTTCTCATGGGATATTCTGTTTTTTATTATAAGCCTCAATGCCCTCTGAAATGTCCCTTTGCAGATTCTACAGAAAGATTGTTTCCAAACTGCTGGATCAGAAGAAAGGTTTTACTCTGTGGCTGAATCCACACATCATAAAGAAGTTTAACCTATAGTTTCTTTCCAGTTTTTATCTATGAGTATTTGGTTTTTCACTATAAGCTTTGGTAGGCTCCTAAATGTCCCTTCACAGATTCTACAAAAACAGTGTTTCCAGCTCTTTTGATCTTTGTTGTTTTAAAGTCTGTTTTATCAGAGACTAGGATTGCAACCCATGCTTTTATTTATTTGTTTGTTTGTTTATTTATTATTTGCTTTCCATTTGCTTGGTAGATCTTCTCCCATCCCTTTATTTTGAGCCTATGTGTGTCTCTGCATGTGAGATGGGTTTCCTGAATACAGCACACTGATGAGTCTTGACTTTTATCCAATTCAACAGTCTGTGTCTTTCAATTGGGGCATTTAGACCATTTACATTTAAGGTTAATATTGTTCTGTGTGAATTTGATCCTGTCATTATGACGTTAGCTGGTTATTTTGCTCATTAATTGGTGCAGTTTCTTCATACCATTGGTGGTCTTTACAATTTGGCATCTTTTTGCAGTGGCTAGTGCAGGTTGTTCCTTTCCATGTTTAGTGCTTCCTTCAGGAGCTCTTGTAAGGCAGATCTGGTGGTGACAAAATTTCTCAGTATTTGCTTGTCTGTAAAATATTTTATTTCTCCTTCCCTTTCGAAGCTTAGTTTGACTGGATATGATATTCTGGGTTGAAAATTCTTTTCTTTAATAATGTTGCATGTTGGCCCCCACTCTCTTCTGTCTTGTAAAGTTTCTGCTGAGAGATCTGCTATTATTCTGATGGGCTTCTTTTTGTGGGTAACCCGACCTTTCTCTTTGGCGTCTCTTAACATTTTTTCCTTCATTTCAACTTTGTTGAATCTGACAATTATGTATCTTGGAGTTGTTCTTTTTGAGGATAATTTTTGTGGTGTTCTCTGTATTTCCTGAATTTGAATACTGGCCTGCCTTGCTAGGTTGGGCATGTTCTCCTGGACAATATCCTGAAGAGTGTTTTCCAACTTAGTTCCATTCTCTCTATCACTTTCGGTACACCAATCAAAAGTAGATTTGGTCTTTTCACATAATCCCATATTTCTTGGAAGATTTGTTTGTTTCATTTTACTCGTTTTTCTCTAAACTTGTCTTCTTGCTTTATTTCATTATTTTGATTTTCAGTCATTGGTATCCTTTCTTCCACTTGATTGAATCAGCTGTTGAAGCTTGTGCACGCATCACAAACTTCTTGTGCCATGGTTTTCAGTTCCAGCAGGTCATTTAAGGTATTCTCTACACTGTTTATTGTAGTTAGCCATTTGACTAACCTTTTTTAAAGGGTTTTAGTTTCCTTGCGATGGGTTAGAACTTGCTCCTTTAGCTCATAGAGGTTTGCAATTACCGACATTCTGAAGCCTACTTCTGTCAACTCGTCAAAGTCATTCTCCATCCAGCTTTGTTCCATAGCTGATGAGGAGCTGCAATAATTTATAAAAGAAGAGGCCTTCTGACTTTTAGAATTTTCAGCTTTTCTCTTCTGGTTTCTTCCCGTCAAAGACCTTTGGTCTTTGATGTTGGTGACCTACAGAGGGGGTTTCAGTGTAGATGTCCTTTATGTTGATGTTGATGTTATTCCTTTCTGCTTATTTGCTTTCCTTCTAACAGTCAGGTCCCTCAACTGCAGGTCAGTTGGAGTTTGCTGGAGGTAAACTCCAGACCCTGTTTGCCAGGGTATCACCAGTGGAGGCTGCAGAACAGCAAATATTGCAGAAATGCAAATATTTCTGCCTGATCCTTCCTCTGGAAGCTTCATCCCAGAGGGGCACCCACCTGCATGAGTTTTCTGTCAGCCCCTACTGGGAGGTGTCTCCCAGTTAGGCTACATGGGGGTCCATTACATAATGGAAAAGGGACCATGAACAAGAAGAGCTAACTATCCTAAACATATATGCACCCAATATAAGAGCACCCAGTTTCAGAAAGCAAGTCCTTAGACACCTACAAAGAGACATAGACTCCCACACAATAATAATGGGAGACTTTAACAGCCCACTGCCAGTATTAGACAGATCAACAAGATAGAAGTTTAACAAAGATATTGAGGACTTGAACTCAGCTCTGTACCAAGTAGACCTAAGAGATTTACAGAACTCTCCAACCTAAATCAACAGAATATACCTTCTTCTCAGCACAACATTGCACTCATTCTAAATTTGACCACATAATTGAGAGTAAAGAACTCTTAAGCAAATGAAATGTAAAAGAACAGAAATTATAACAAACTGTTTCTCAGACCACAGTGCAATCAAATTAGAACTCAGGATTAACGAACTCACGCAAAACTGCACAATGACATGGAAACTGAACAACCTGCTACTGAATGACTACTACTGGGTAAATAAAGAAAATGAGAGCAGAAATAAAGATGTTCTTTAAAACAAATTATAACAAAGACACAATGTATCAGAATCTCTTGGACACATTTAAAGCAGTGTGTAGAGGGAAATCTATAGCACTAAATGCCCATGAGAGAGCAGGAAAGATCTAAAATTGACACCCTAACATCACAATTAAAAGAACTAGAGAAGCAAGAGAAAACATATTCAAAACCTAGCAGAAGGTCAGGCACAGTGGCTCAAGCCTGTAATCCCAGTAGTTTGGGAGGACGAGATGGGCAGATCACGAGGTCAGGAGATTGAGACCATCCTGGCTAACACAGTGAAATCCCGTCTCTACTAAAAAATACAAAAAACTAACCACTCAAGGTGATGGGCACCTGTAGTGCCAGCTACTCAGGAGGCTGAGGCAGGAGAATGGTGTAAACCCGGGAGGCAGAGCTTGTAGTGAGCTGAGATTCAGTCACTGCACTCCAGCCTGGGCAACAGAGTGAGACTCCATCTCAAAAAAAAAAAAAAAAAAAAAAAAAGCTAGCAGAAGGCAAGAAATAACTAAGATCAAAGCAGAACTGAAGGAGAGAGAGACACAAAAAACCCTTCAAAAAATCAATAAATCCAGGAGCTGTTTTTTTTTTTTAAAGATCAACAAAATGAATAGGCTGCTAGTAACACTAATAAAGAAGAAAAGAGAGAAGAATCAAATTGACATAATAAAAAATGATAAACTGGATATCACCACTGATCCCACAGAAATACAAATTGCCATCAGAGAATAGTATAAACACCTCTACACAAATAAACTGGAAAATCTAGAAGAAATGGATAAATTCCTGGACACATGAACCCTCCCAAGACTAAACCAGGAAGAAGTTGAATTTCTGAATAGAACAGTAACAGACTCTGAAATAGAGGCAATAATTGATAGCCTATCAATAAAAAAAAAAAAAAAAGCCCAGGAGCAGAGAGATTTACAGCAGAATTCTACCAGAGGTACAAAGAGGAGCTGATACCATTTCTTCTGAAAATATTCCAATCAATAGAAAAAAAAGAGAGAATCCTCCCTAACTCATTTTATGAGGCAAGCATAACCCTGATACCAAAGTGTGGCAGAGACACAACCAAAATAATTTTAGACCAATATTCCTGATGAACATCGATGCAACAATCCTCAATAAAATACTGGCAAACCGAATCCAGCAGCACATGAAAAACTTATGCACCACGATCAAGTCGGCTTCATCCCTGGGATGCAAGGCTGGTTTAGCATACACAAATAAATAAAAGTAATCCATCATATAAACAAAGCCAATGACAAAAATCACATGATTATCTCAATAGATGCAGAAAAAAACCTTTGAAAAAGTTGAAGAGCCCTTCATGCTAACAACGTTCAATAAACTATGTATTGATGGAACAAATCTCAAAATAATAAGAACTATTTATGACAAACCCACAGCCAATATCGTACTGAATGGGCAAATACTGCAAACATTCCCTTTAAAAACAGGCACAAGAAAAAATTTCGTCTCTCACCACTCCTATTCAAGGTAGTGTTGGAAGTTCTGGCCAGGACAATCAGGCAAGAAAAAGAAATAAACGGTATTGAATTAGGAAAAGAGGAATTCATATTGTCCCTGTTTGCAGATGATATGACTGTATATTTAGAAAACCGCATCGTCTCAGCCCCAAATCTCCTCAAGCTGATAAGCAACTTCAGCAAAGTCTCCAGATACAAAATCAATGGGCAAAAATCACAAGCATTCCTTTACAACAATAACAGACAAACAGAGAGCCAAATCATGAATGATCTGCTATTCACAATTGCTACAAAGAGAATAAAATATCTAGGAATCCAACTTACAAGGGATGTGAAGGACCTCTTCAAGGAGAACTACAAACCACTGCTCAAGGAAATAAAAGAAGACACAACCAAATGTAAGAACTTTCTATGCTTATGAATAGAAAGAATCCATATCGTGAAAACGGCCATATTGCCCAAGGTAATTTATAGATTCAATGCCATCTCCATCAAGCTACTAATGACTTTCTTCACAGAATTGGAACAACCTACTTTAAAGTTCAGATGGAACCAAAAAAGAGCCCGCATTGCCAAGACAATACTAAGCCAAAAGAGCAAAGCTAGAGACATCATGCTGCCTGACTTCAAACTATACTACAAGGTTTCAGTAACCAAAACAGCAAGGAACTGGTACCAAAACAGATATATAGACCAATGGGAAAGACAGAGGTCTCAGAAATAACATCACACATCTACAACCATCTGATCTTTGACAAACCTGACAAAAACAAGAAACGGGGAAAGGATTTCCTATTTAATAAATGGAGCTGAGCAAACTGGCTAGTTATATGTAGAAAGTTGAAACTGGATCCCTCCCTTACGCCTTATACAAAAATTAATTCAAGATGAATTAAAGACTTAAATATTAGGCCTAAAACCATAAAAACTCTAGAAGACAACCTAGGCAATACCATTCAGGACATAGGCATGGGCAAGGACTTCATTAATAAAACACCAAAAGCATGGCAACAAAAGCCAAAATTGAGAAATGGGATCTAATTAAACTAAAGAGCTTCTGCACGACAAAAGAAACTACCATCAGAATGAATATCAACCTACAGAATGGGAGAAAATTTTTGCAATCTACCCATCTGACAAAAGACTAATATTTATAATCTACCAAGAACTTAAACAAATTTTCAAGAAAATATCAAACAACCACATTAAAATGTGGGAAAAGATATGAACAACACTTCTCAAAAGAAGACATTTATGCAGTCAACAGACACATGAAAAAAAATGCTTATCATCACTGGCCATCAGAGAAATGCAAATCAAAACCACAATGAGATAGCATCTCACACCAGTTAGAATGGTGATCATTAAAAAGTCAGGAAACAACAGATGCTGGAGAAGATGTGGAGAAATAGGAACACTTCTACACTGTTGGTGGGAGTGTAAACTAGTTCAACCATTGTGGAAGAAAGTGTGGCGATTCCTTAAGGATCTAGAACTACAAATACCATTTCACCCAGGGATCCATTACTGGGTATATACCGAAAAGATTATAAATCATGCTACTATAAAGACACATGCACATGTGTGTTTATTGTGGCACTATTCACAAAAGTAAAGACTTGGAACCAACCCAAATGTTTATCAATGATAGACTGGATTAAGAAAATGTGGCACATATACACCATATAATTCTATGCAGCCATTAAAAAGGATGAGTTTATGTCCTTTCCAGGGACATGGGTGAAGCTGGAAACCATCATTCTCAGCAAACTATTAGAAAGACAGAAAATCAAACACAGCATTTTCTCACTCATAGGTGGAAACTGAACAATGAGAACACTTGGACACAGGGCAAGAAACATCACACACAGGGGCCTGTCAGCGGGTGGGGGAAAGGGGAAGAGATACATTAGGAAAAATATCTAATGTAAATGAAGAGTTGATAGGTGCAGCAAACCAACGCACATGTATATCGATGTAACAAACCTGCACATGGTGCATATTTACCAAGAAATTAAATGATAAAAAAGGGTGTTTCCAAATTGCCAAATCAAAAGTGAGGCTTAATACTATGAACTGGAAGCACACATCACAAAGCAGTTTCACAGATAGCCTCTTCCTAGTTTTTATTTCAGGATAATCGGTTTTTCACTATATGCCTCAATGTGCTCCGAAATGTCCCTTTGCAGATTCTATTAAAAAAAAAAAATGTTTCCAGCCAGTTCAATCAAAAAGAAAGTTTCCCTCTGTGAGCTGAATGTACACATCACAAAGCAGTTTCACATATAGCTTCTTTCTAGTTTTCATCACGGGATAATCGATTTTTCACTCTAGGTCTCACTGTACCCCAAAATGTCCCTTCACAGATTCTACAAAAAGATTGTTTCCAAAGAGTGGAATTAAAAGAAATGTTTAACTCTCGGAGCTGAATCCACACATCACAAAGCAGGCTCACAGATCACTTCTTCGTAGTTTTCATTGCACAATATTCAGTTTTTCACTATAGGCCTCAGGGACTTTTGAAATGCCCCTTTACAGATTCTACAAAAAGAATGTTTTCAAACTGATGAATTAAAAGCAAGGTTTACCCTGTGAACTCAATGCACACATTGCAAAGCAGTTTGACAGATAGTTTCTTTCTGATTTTTATCTAGAGATACTTGGTTTTTCTCTATAGGCCTCCTTGGGCTTTGAAATATCCCTTTGCAGATTCTACAAAAAGAGCGTTTCCAACCATCTGAACCAAAAGAATGGTTTAATTCTGTTAGCTGAATGCACCCATCACAAAGCAGTTTCACAACTAACTTCCTTCTAGTTTTTATCATGGGGTACTTTGTTTTTCACTACAGGTCTTGCTGCACCCCAAAATATCCCTTCACAGATTCTACAAAAAGAGTATTTCCAAACTACTGAATCAAAAGAAAAATTTCACTCTGTGAACTGATCCATAAATCAAACAGCAGTTTCTACAGATAACTTCTTTCTAGTTTTTATCGTAGGATATTCTATTGTTCATCTTAGGCCTTATTGCACCTCAAAATGTCCCTTCGCTGATTCTACAAAAAGAGCATTTCCAAACTGCTGAATCAAAAGAAAGGTTTAACTTTGTGACCTAAATCCACTCATTTCAAAGAAGTTTCAGAGATAACTTATTTCTAGTTTTTACTGCAGAGTATTCAATTTTTCATTATAGATTTCAATGTCCTCAGAAATGCCCTTTTGCAGATTGTACAAAAAAAGTGTTTCCAAATTGCTGAATCAAAAGTAAGTTTTGACTCTCTGAACTGAGTGCACACATCACAAAGGAGATTCATTGATAGCTTCCTTCTAGTTTTTTAATTTGGGAATATTCAATTTTTCACTATAGGCCTTAGTGGACTCCAAAAGTTCCCTTCGTAGATTCTACAAAAAGTCTTTACAAACTGCTGAATCAAAAGAAAAGTTTAACTCTGTAAACTGAATTCACACATCACAAAGCAGTTTTACAGATAGCTTCTTATTATTTTTTTCAAAAGGTATTCAGTTTTTCACTATAGGCCTCAGTGGACTTTGAAATGTCCCTCTGCAGATTCTACAAAAAGAGTGTTTCCAAACTGCTGAATCAAATGAATGGTTTAACTCTGTAAGCTGAATAGAAACATCACTAGGAAGTTTCACAGATAGCTTCTTTCCAGTTTTTATTGGGGGATATTCAGTTTTCTACTGTAGGCCCCACAGCACCACAAAATTTCTCTTGACAGATTTTACCAAAAAAATGTGTTTTCAAATTGCTGAATCAAAATAAAGGATTGACTCTGTGAGCTGAATGCATACATCACCAAGCAGTTTCACAGATGACTTCTTTCTAGTTTTTATCATGGAATATTCGTTTTTTCACTATATGCCTCAATGCCCTCTGAAATGTCCCTTCACAGATTCTACAGAAAGACTAATTCCAAAATGCTGAATCAAAAGTAAGGTTTAACTCTGTGCAATAACCACACATGTCACAAAGCAGCTTCACGGATGATTTTTTTTTTTTTTTTGTAGTTGTTATCACAAGAAACTAAGGTTTTCATTCTATCCCTCAAAATATCCCTTCACAGATTCTACATAAAAAGTGGCTCCAACCTGCTGAATCAAAAGAAAGGTTTAATGCTGTTAGTCAAATTGAAACATTGCAAATCAGTTTCACAGGTAGCTTTTTTCTACTGTTTATTGCGTGATATTCAATTTTTTACTATAGGCCTCTATGCCCTCCGAAATGTTCTTTTGCAGATTTTTAAAAAAGAGTGTTTCCAAACTGCTGAATCAAAAAAAAGGTTTAACTCTGTGAGTTGAATGCACATGTCACAAAGCAGTGTTACAGATAACTTCTTTTTACTTTTAATTGCAAGATACGTGGTTTGTCACCATAGGCCTCACTGCAACCCGAAATGTCCCTTCGCAGATTCTACAAAAAAAGTGTTTTTCAAAATGCAGAATCAAAAGTATCGTTTAACTCTGTGAACTGAATACACACGTCACAGAGCAGTTTCACATACAGCTTCTTTCTAGTTTTTATCTAGACATACTCCTTTTTTTTTCATTACAGTCCTCTGTGGGTTCTGAAATGTCCTTACACAGATTCTACAAAAAGAGTGTTTCCAACCTTCTGATTCAAAAGAATGGTTAAACACTGTGAGCTGAATCCACACATCACAAAGCAGTTACAAAGATAGTTTCTTTCTAATTTTTATTTCAGGATATTCAGTTTTTCACTATAGGCAAGGGTAGGTTTTGAAATGTCCCTTCACAGATTCTACAAAAAGAGTCTTTCCAAACTGCTGAATCAAAACTATGGTTTAACTCCGTGAACTGAATGCACACATCACAAAGCGGTTTCACAAATAGATTCTTTCTAGTTTTTATCATGGGATATTTGTTTTTTCGTTCTAGGTTTTACTGTGCCCCGAAATATCCCTTCACTGATTCTACAAAGATTGTTTCCAAACTGCTGAATCAAAAGTAAGGTTTAGTTCTGCATATTGAATGCATACATCACAAAGCAGCTTCACATGTAGCTTCTTTCTAGTTTTTATCTAGAGATATTTGGTTTTTCATCATATTCCTCAGTGGGCTCAGAAATGTCCCTTCACAGATTCTACAAAAAGATGATTCCAACACTGAATCAGAAGAATGGTTTAATTTTGTGAGATGAATGCACACATCACAAAGCAGCTTTGCAGATACCTTCTTTCCAGTTTTTATCATAGGATATTCTGTTTTCCAATATTGGCCTCAATTCCTTCTGAAATATTCCCACACAGATTCAAGAAAAAGTGGGTTTCCAAACTCCAAACTGCTGAATCAAAAGTAAAGTTTAACTCTGTGTACTGAATGCACACATCAAAAAGCAGTTTCACAGATGGCTTATTTTTAGTTTTTATCTAGGGATATTTGGTTTTTCACTGTAGTCCTCAGTGGGCTCTGAATGTCCCTTCACAGATTCCACAAAAGCAATGTTTCCAACCTGTTGTTTCAAAATAAAGATTTCTCTGTGTGAGCTGAATGCACACATCACAATGACGTTTCACAGATAGCTTCTTACTAGTTTTTATTGTAAGATATTCGGCTATTTACTATAGGCTATTCCGAGCCCTGAAATGTGCCTTCACAGATTCTACAAAGACAGTGTTTCCAACCTGCTGATTCAAAAGAAATATTTCACTGTGCGAGCTGAATCTACACATTTTGAAGCAGTTTCACAGATGGCTTCTTTCAGGTTTTTGTTGCAAGATGTTCGGATTTTTACTGTAGGTCACAGTAAGCTCTGAAATGTCCCTTCGCAGATTCTACTAAAAGGGTGTTTCCAAACTGCTGAATCAAAAGTAAGGTTTAACTCTGTGAACTGAATGCACATGTCACAAAGCAATTTCACAGATTGCCTCCTTCTACTTTATATTGCAAGATATTCGATTTTTCACTATAGGCCTCAGTGGGCTCCAAAATGTCCCTTTGCAGGTTCTACAAAAAGAGTGTTTCCAAAGTGCTGAATGAAAAGAAAGGTTTACCCCTCTGAGCTGAAAGCACCCATCGCAAAGCAGTTTCACGGATAGATTATGTCTAGATTTTATTGCGAGATATTTGGTTTTTCACCACAGGCCTAAATTTGCCCTAAAGTATCCCTTTGCAGATTCACCAAACAGAGTGTTTCCAAACTGTTGAATCACAAGAAAGGTTAAACTCTGTGAGTTACATCCACACATCACAACAAAATTTCACAGATAGGTTCTTTCCAGTTTTTATCATGAGATATTTAGTTTTCAACACAGGCCTCAATGCCCTCCAAAATGTCCCTTCGCAGATTCTACAAAAAGTTTTTCCAAACTGCTGAATCAAAAGTATGCTTTAATTCTGTGAATTGAATGCATGTGTCATAAAGCAGTTTCACAGATGGCTTCTTTGTAGTTTTCTTTGCAAGATATTTGGTTTTTCACTGTAGGTCTCAGTGCGGTCCCGGATATCACTTCACAGATTCTGCAAAAAGAGTGTTTCCAAACTACTGAATCAAAAGAAATGTTTAATGTTGTGATCTGAATGCACACGTTACAAAGCATTTTCTCAGATAGCTTCTTTGTAGTTTTATCACAAGATATTCAGTATTTCACTATAGGCCTCACTGGGCTCTGAAATGCCTTGTCACAGATTCTACAAAAAAAGTGTTTCCAAACTGCTGAAACAAAAGTAAGTTATAACTCAGAGCTGAATGCACACATCACGAAGCAGTTTCACTGATAACTTCTTTCTAGTTTTTACCTCTGGATATTCTGCTTTTTACTATAGAACTCAGTGGACTCCGAAATGCACCTTCATAGATTCTATGAAAAGGGTGTTTCCAAACTGCTTACTCAAACTGCTTAAGATTTAACTCTGTGAGTTGAATGCATATGTCACAAAGTAGTTTCACAGATAACTTCTTTCTAGTTTTCATTTTGCGATATTTGGTTTTTCACTAATGGCCTCAGTGGGCTGTGAAATGTACAATTACAGATTCGACAAAAATAATGTTTCCAAACTGCTGAATCAAAAGTAGGGTTTAACTCTGAACTGAAGGCACATGTCATAGAGCAGTTTCACATACAGTTTATTTCTAGTTATTATCTAGGGGCATTAGGTTTATCACTATAGGCCCCAGTGTGCTCCGAAATTTCCATTCACAGATTCTACAAAAAGAGAGTTTCGAACCTGATTAATTAAAAGAAATGTTTGACTCTGTGAGATGTATGCATACATAACAAAGCAATTTCACAGAGAAATTCTTTCTACTTTTTAGCACAGGATATTCAGTTTTTCATTATAGGCCTTACTGTGCCACGAAATGCCCATTCACAGATTGACAAAAAGAGTGTTTCCAACTGCTGTCTCAAAAGAAATTTTTAATTCTGTGAGCTGAATCTACACATCAGAAAGCAGTTTCACAGACAGCTTGTTTCTAGTTTTTATTTTGGGATATTCGGGTTTTTATAAAAAGTTTCAAGGCCCTCCAAAATATCCCTTTACAGATTTTTTTAAAAGCGTGTTTCCAAACTGCTGTATCAAAAGTAAGGTTTAACTCAGTGAGCTGAATGCACACATCACAAAGCAGTTGAACAGATAGCTTCTTTCCAGTTTTTATTTCATAATATTCCATTTTTAACTATTGATCTTTTTGTGCTCAGAAATGTACCTTCGCAGATTCTACAAAAAGAGTGTTTCCAAATTGCTGAATCAAAAGTAAGGTTTAACTCTGAGAGCTGAATGCACAAATCAGAAAGCAATTTCACAGGTAGCTTCTTTCTAGTTTTTATCACAAGATATTTGGTTTTTCACTGTAGGCCTCAGTGGGCTGTGAAATGACCCTTTGCAGATACTACAGAAAGAGGGTTCCCAAATTGTTTAATCAAAAGTAAGGTTTAATTCTGTGACCTGAATGCACACATCACAAAGCAATTTGACAGATAGCTTTTTTCTAGTTTTTATCTAGGGATATTTGGTTTTTCACTATAGACCTCAGGGCAACTTGAAATGCTTCTTTGCAGATTCTACAAAAAGAGAGTTTCACAGTTAGCTTCTGTCTAGTTTTTATTACAGGATATTTGATTTTTCTCTATAGGCCTCAGTGGACTCTGAAATGTCCCTTCACAGATTCTACAAAAAGAGTCTTTCCAAATTACTGAATCATAAGTAAGGTTTAAACTCTGTGAACTAAATTCACATGTAACAAAGCAGTTTCACAGATAGCTTTTTTATCTAGGGATATTCGGTTTTTCACTATAGGCCTCAGTACCCTCCAAAATGTCCCTTCGCAGATTCTACAAAAAGGGTGTTTCCAAACTGCTGAATCAATAGTAAGGTTTAACTCTGTGACCTGTATGCATACATCACAAAGCAATTTCACAGATAGCTTCTTTCTAATTTTTTCCTTCTGGATATTTGGCTGTTTACTATGGCTTCAGTGGCCTCCAAAATGTTCCTTCACAGATTCTACAGAAGAGTGTTTCCAAACTGCTGAATCAAAAGCAAGGTTTAACTCTGTGAACTGAACTGAAAGCACAGATCAAAAGCAATTTCATAGACAACTTATTTCTAGTTTTTATCTAGAAATATTAAGTTTTTCACTGTAGGCCTCAGTGGGCTTTGAAATCTCCATTTGGATATTTTACAAAATGAGTTTTTTCACCTGCTGAATCAAAAGAAAGATTTCACTCTGAGCCAAATCCACACATCACAAAGCAGTTCTACAGATAGCTTCTTTCTAGTTTTAATCATGGGATATTTTATTTTTCACTATAGGTCTCAGTGGGCTCTGAAATGGTTCTTCACTGATACTACAAAAAGAGTGTTTCCAAACTGCTGAATCAAAAAAATGTTTTCACTCTGTGTGCTGAATGCATACATCACAAAGCAGTTTCACAAATAGCTTATGTCTAGGTTTTGTTGTGGGATATTCGGTTTTTTACTGTAGACCTCAGTGGGGTCTGAAATGTCCCTACACAGATTCTACACAAAGAGTGTTTCCAAGCTGCTGAGTCAAAAGTAAGTTTTAACTCTGTGAACTGAATGCACCAGTCTCAAAGCAGTTTCACAAACATCTTCTTTCTAGTTTTTATCTAGTGATATTAAGTTTTTCACTGTATGCCTCAGTGGGCTCCAAGATCTCCATTCAAAGATTCTACAAAAACAGTGTTTTCACCTGTTGAATCAAAAGAAAGGTTTCACTTTGTGAGCTGAATGCATGCATCACAAAGCAGTTTCAGAGATACCTTCTTTCTGGTTTTTATCACTGGATACTTGGTTTTTCACTATAGGCATTTCTGCACTCTGAAGTGTCACTTCACTGTTTCTACAAAAAGAGTGTTTCCAATTTGCTGAATCAAAAGAAAGGTTTCACTCTGTTAGCTGAATGCACACATCACAAAGCAGTTTTACTGATACCTTCTTTCAAGTTTTTATTGCAGAATATCCAGTTTTTCACTATAGGCCTCAGTACATTCGAAATATCTCTTAGCATATTCTACAAAGGAGTGTTTTCAAACCGCTGAATCTAAAGAAAGGTTAAACTCTGTTAGCTGTATCCACATATCACAAAGCAGCTTCACAGATAGCTTCTTTCTAGTTTTTATGTAGGGATATTCTTTTTTCACTATAGTATTCATTGCACTCCAAAATGACCCTTTGAAGATTCTACAAAAAGTTGTTCCAACCTGCTGAAACAAATCAAAGGTTTACGTCTGTGAACTGAACATACACATCACAAAGCAGTTTCACAGGTAGCTTCTTTCCAGTTTTTAATCTAGCAATATTCAGTTTTTCACTAATAATCCTCAGTGGGCTTCAAAACGTCCCTTCAGAGATTTTACAAAAAAGTGTTTCCAATGCCGAATCAAAAGGAACAATGAACTCTGTGAGTTGAATGCACATTTCACAAAGCGTTTCACAGAGAACTTTTTTTTTGTTTTTTTGTAGCGGGATATTCGGTTTTTCACTATAGGTCTTACGGCACTCTGAAATGTCCCTTTGCTAATGCTAACAGAAAGAGTGTTCCCAAACTACTGAGCTGAATGCACACATCACAAAGCAGTTTCACTCATAACTTCTTTCAGTTTTTATCTCAATATATTCGTTTTTTCACTATAGGCCTCAGTGGGATGCAAAATGTCCCTTTTCAGATTCTACAAAAAGAGTTTTTCCAACCTGCTGAATCAAAAGAATTGTTCAACTCTATGAAGTCAATGCACACATCACAAAGCAGTTTCACAGATTGCTTCTTTCTAGTTTTTATTGTGGAATATTCAGTTTTTCACTATAGGCCTCAGTAGGCTATGAAATATCCCTTCACAGATTCTAGATAAACAGTGTTTCCAACCTGCTGAATCAAAAGGAACGTTTACTCTGTGAGCTGAATGCACAAATCACAAAGCACTTTCACTGATACTTTCTTTCTAGTTTTTATAATAGGATTTTCTGTTTTTACCTATATGCCTCAGGGTATTCGAAATGTCCCTTAGCAGATTCTATAAAAAGAGTGTTTGCAAAATGCTGAATCAAAAGAAAGGATAAACTCTGTGGGCTGAATCCACATGTCACAAAGCAGTTTCAAAAATAGCTTCTTCTGGTTTTTATCTGGGGATATTCGGTTTTTCACTATAGGTCTCAATGTTCTCCAAAATGTCCCATTGCAGATTCTACAAAAAGGGTGTTTCCAAACAACTAAATTAAAGGAGTGGTTTAATTCTGTGAGTTGAATCCACACATCACAAAGCAGTTTCTTAGATCTCTTCTTTCTAGTTTTTATCAAGGCATATTCAGTTTTTCCCTATAAACGTGGCTTCCAACCTGCTGAATCAAAACAAAGGTGTAATTCTGTGAGCTTAATGGACGTATCACAAAGCAGTTTCAGAGATAGCTTCTTTCCAGTTTTTCTCTTGGAATATTTGGTTTTTCACTATAGTCCTCAGTAGGCTCTAAAATGTCCCTTTGAAGAGTCTAGAAAAAGAGTGCTTCCAAACTGTGGAATCAAAAGAAGCGTTTAACTGTGAACTGAAAGCACACTTCATAAAGCAGTTTCACAGATAGCTTTTTTCTACTTTTTGACATGGGATATGCGTTTTTTCATATAGACCTCAATATTCTCCAAAATATCCTATTGTGGATTCTACAAAAATGTTGCTTGTAACTGCTGAACAAAAAGAGAGGTTTAATTCTGTGAGCTGAATACGCATATCACAAAATAGTTTCACAGAAAGCTTCTTTCTAGAAATTATTGCTTGATATTTTGTTTTTCACTATAGACCTGAAAGCCCTCCAAAATGTTTCTTTGCAGATTCTACAAAAACAGTATTTCCGAATTTCTGAATCAAAAATGAGGTTTACCTATGTGAGATGAATGCATATATCATAAAGGAGTTTCACAGATATCTTTTTTTTTTTTTAGTTTTTATCACAAAATATTAGGTTTTTCACTACGGACCTCAAAACCTTCTGAAATGTCCCTTATCAGAGTCTAAAAAAAAAAGTGTTTCCAAACTGCTGAATCAAAAGTATAGTTCAATTCTGTGAATGGAATTAACACATCATAAAGCTGTTTCAGAGATAGCTTTTTACTAGTTTTTATCTTGGCATATTCTGTTTTTGAATATAGGTGTCACTGAGCTCCAAACTGTCCCTTCAAAGATTCTACAAAAGTGATTCCAAACTGCAGAATCAAGAATATGGTTTATCTCTCTTACTTGAATGCACACATCACAAAACAGTATCACATGTAGCTTATTTCTAGTTTTATCATGGGATATTCCATTTTTCAGTGTAGGGTTCATTGCCCTCTGAAATGTTTCTTCACAGATTCTACAAAAAAGAGTGGTTCAAACTGCTGAATAAAATGTAAGGTTAAACATTTTCAGCTGAGTACACCCATCACAAAGCAGTTTCACAGATTGCTTATTTCTAGTTTTTATCACAAGAATAAAAAGAGCCGGGCGCGGTGGCTCATGCCTGTAATCCCAGCACTTTGGGAGGCCGAGGTGGGCGGATCACAAGGTCAGGAGATCGAGACCATGGTGAAACTCCGTCTCTACTAAAAATAGAAAAAAAAAAATTAGCCGGGCGCAGTGGCGGGCGCCTGTAGTCCCAGCTACTTGGAAGGCTGAGGCAGGAGAATGGCGTGAACCCGGGAGGCGGAGCTTGCAGTGAGCCGAGATTGTGCCACTGCACTCCAGCCTGGGCGACAGAGCGAGACTCCGTCTCAAAAAAGAAAAAAAAAAAAAAGAATAAAAAGAAAAGTTTAGCCCTGTGAGATGAATCCATAAAACACAAAGCATTTTCACTGACACCTTCTTTCTAGCTTTTATGGTGCGATATTCTGTTTCTCACTATAGACCTCAGTGCATTCGAAATGTCCCTTAGCAATTTCTACAAAAGAGTGTTTCCAATCTGCTGAATCTAAAACATGTTAAACTCTGTGAGCTGAATCCACACAACACAAAGCAGTTTCACAGATCCCTTCTTTATATTTTTTATTGAAAGATATTTGATTTTTAACTATAGGCTTCACTGTGCTCTGAAAGGTCTCTTTGCAGATTCTACATAAGCAGTGTTTTCCACCTGCTGAATCATAATAAAAGTTTACCTCTGTGAGCTCAATGTACACATCAAAAGCAACTTCACAAATAGCTTCTTGTAGTTTTTACTGCAGGATATTTGGTTTTTCACTCTAGACCTCAATGCCTTCTGAAATCTCTTTTTACAGATTCTACAAGAAAGTGTTTCCAAACTGTGGAATCAAAAGTAAGGTTTAACTCTCTGAGCTGAATGCACACATCTCAAAGCAGTTTCACACATAGCTTCTTTTTAGTTTATATCTCGGGATATTTGGTTTTTCACCATAGGCCTCACTGTGCTCTGAAATGTCCCAGTGCATATTCGACAAAAAGAGGATTTTCAAACTGCTGAATCAAAAGATAGGTTTAACTCTGTCAGCTGAATCCACACATTATGAAGCAGTTTCACAGGCTTCTTTCTGGTTTTAATCATGGGATATCGATTTTTCACTATAGGCCTCAATGTCCTTCGAAATGTCCCTTTGCAGATTCTATGAAAAGAGGGTTTCCAAACTGCTGCATCAAAAGTAAGGTTTAACTCTGTGAACTGAATCCAAACATCATGAAGCAGTTTCACAGATGGCTTATTTCTAGTTTTTATCATGTGATGCTTGATTTTTCACTATAGGTCTCTGTGGGCTCTGAAATCTTTCTTTGTATATTCTACAATAAGAGTTTCCAAATTACTGATTCAAAAGAAAGGTTTAACTCTGTAAGAAGAACCCCACAGATTCTACAAAAAGAGTGTTTCCAAACTACCGAATCAAAAGCATTGTTTAGCTCTGTGAGCTGTATCCACATATCACAAAGTAGTTTCACAGATAGTTTCTTTTTAAATTTTATCATGGGATATTCAAATTTTTACTATAGGTCTCAATGCCCTCTGAAATGTCCATTCACAGATACTACAAAAACAGTGGTTCGAGACTGCTGAATTAAAAGGAAGATTTAACTCTGTGAGCTGAATCCCGACATCACAGAGCAGTTTCACAGATAGCTTCTTTCTAGTTTTTGTTAAGGGCTATTCCATTTTTCAATGTAGACCTTACTGCACTCCAAAATGTCCCTTCACAGATACTACAAAAAGAGTGTTTCCAAACTGCTGAATCCAAATAAAGGTTTAACTCTACAAGCGGAATCCACACATCATGAAGCAGTTTCACAGATGCTTCTTTTTGATTGTTATCATGCGATAATTGACTTCTCACTACAGGCCTCTCTGTGCTCCAAAATGTCCTTCGGCAGAATCTATAAAAAGCACGTTTTTAACCTCCTGAATCAAAGCAACAGTCTAACTCTGTGAGCTTAATCCACACATCACAAAGAAGTTTAACAGACAGCTTCTTTCTAGTTTATATGGTGGGATAATCTGTTTTTCACTGTTTAAGCCTCAGTGGGCTTCCTTCGCAGATTCTTCAAAAAGATTGTTTCAAACGTGCTGAATCAAAAGAAAGGTTTATCCCTTGAGCTGAATGCACACATCACAAAACAGTTTCACAGATAGCTTCTTTTTAGTTTTTACCCTAGGATATTCATTTCTCCACTATATGCTTCAGTGTGCTTTGAAATGTCCCTTTGCAGATTGTACAACAAGAGTGTTTCCAACCTGCGGAATCAAAACAAAGGTTTAATGCTGTTAGCTGAATCCACACATCACTAAGCAGTTTCACAGATCGCTTCTTTGTGCTTTTTATCACGGGTATTTTTTTTTTTTTTAACTATAGTCCTCAACAGGCTTTGAAATATCCCTTCCCAGATTGTAAAAAGTGTTTCCAAACTGCTGAATCATAAGAAAGATTTATTCTGTTTTTCACTTTAGGCCTCACTGGGCTCCAAAATATCTGTCTTCAGCTTTTACAAAAAGAGTATTTCCAACCGATTAAATCCAAATAAATTTTAATGGAAAAAACAAAAATCGTGCAATAAAATCTAGAGGGTAGGTATCTGTGAAATCACTTTGCAATGTCTGGATTCATCTGATAGATTGAAACCTTTTTTTTATTATTATTCAGCAGCATGGAAACATTCTTATTGTAGAATCTGTGAAAAGCCATTTTCAAGTCCATTGAGGCCTACAGGGAAAAAATGAATATCCCGCCTTAAAAACTAGAAAGAAGTAGTCTGTAAAACCACTTTGCGATATGTTGTTTCAACTCAGAGAGTTAAATTTTTCTTTTGATTCAGAAGATTGGAGAATCTTCAAAAGGTCATTTCTAAGTCCATTGCACGTCATAGGGAAAAACCGGATATCCCATGATAAAAACTGGAAAGAACTTATTTGTGAAACTGCTTTCTAATGTGTGACTTCATGTCACAGAGTTAAATTTTTCTTTTGATTTAGCAGGTTAGAAGAACTCTGTGTAGAATCTGTGAAGACATGTTTCAGAGTCCATTGAGGCCTATATGAACAAAGCAGATATCCCACTTTAAAAACTAGAAGGAAGCTATCTCTGAAACTGCTTTGTGATGTGTGAATTTATCTCACAGAGATAAATCTTTCTTTTGATTCAGCCTGTTGAAATCTGTGAAGAAACATTTTCAAGCCCATTGAGGCCTACAGGGAAAAATCAAATATCCTACAATAAAAATAGAAAGAAGTTATATGTGAAACTGCTTTGTGATGTGTGGATTTATCTTTCAGAGTTAAACCTTTCTTTTGGTTCAGCAGGTTGGAAACACTCTATTTGTAGAATCTGTGAAGGAATATTTCAAAGCCCATTGAGGTTTATAAAGGAAAACAGAATATCTTGCAATAAAAACTAGAAAGATGATCTCTGTATAACTGCTTTGTGATGTGTAAATTCATCTCACAGAGTTAAACCTTTCTTTTAATTTAGCTGGTTGGGTTGGAAAAACTATTTTTCTTTAATCTGCGAAAGGTCATTTTGGAGCCTGAGGCCTACAGAAAAAAAAAAGTGAATATTCCACGAGAAATACTAGAAAGAAGCTATCTGCGAAACTGCTTTGTGATGTGTCAATTTATCTCATAGAATTAAATCTTTATGTTGATTCAGTAGGTTGGACATGCTTTTTTTTGTAGAATCTCCAAAGGGAACACTCTTTTTGAAGAGTTTGCGGAGAGAAGTTTCAGAGTCCATTGAGACCAATAGGAAAAACAGAATGTCCTGCGATAAAAACTAGAAAGAAACTATCTGTGAAACTGCTTTGAGAAGTATGGATTCATTTCACAGAGTTGAAATTTTTCTTTGATTGATTAGATCGGAAACACTCTTTGTGTGGAATCTGTGAAAGGACATTTCAGAGCCCATTGAGGACTATAGGGAAAAACCAAATATCCCACAATAAAAACCAGAAAGAAACTCTCAGTGAAATTGTTTTGTGATGTATTTATTCATGTCACAGAGCTAAACCTTTCCTTTGATTAAGGACATCAGAAACACCCTTTGTGTAGAATCTGCAAAGGGACATTTCTGAGCCCATTGTGGCCTATAGGGAAAAACCAAATATCCTACGATAAAAACTAGAAAGAAACTATCTGTGAAACCACTTTGTGATGTGTATATTCATCTCATACTGATAAACCTATGATTCAGTGGGTTGGAAACACTGTTTTTGTAGAATCTATGAAGGTACATTTCAGAGCCCATTGAGGTCTATAGGGAAAAACTGAATATTCCACATTGAAAAACTAGAAAGAAGCTATATGTGAAACCGATTTGCCATGTTTTATTCATCTAACAGAGCTAAAGCTTTCTTTTAATTCAGAAGGTTGAAAACATTGTTTTTGCAGTCTCTGTGAATGGACATTTCATAGCCCTCATGGCTCCAATCCCTGTAGGACTGAACAAAGGGAGACAAAGGCAGGAATAAAGATAAAGAAAAAAGAATATATTTGTTACAAGAGGTCAGGGGACTCCTTATTTCTAGTGAACAAGGGCTCTGATCTTTTAGAGTCCTTCTTATTTATTGAGTAAAGGAGATAGGGGAAGGGAAGTGGTTGTCAGTTAGCTTTAACCTCAAGCAGCATGGCACCAGGGAGTGATTGCACTCAGCATATTTTGTGGTAGCCAGCATGGATGTGAGTTTGCCTACATCCTGCATTCATGATAAACTGTTTGCTCTTTTATCACATAGGCGTTAGTGGAGTGCTGAGTTGGTCATGACCCATAGGCCTTTGGCTCCCTACATTTCTCTATTTCTGTTATGTATTCATTGAATAAATGTAAGGCCAGGTTGGGCAGCTCTCATTTTCTGATTTGTGGTCCATCCAATTTTACAGACCATGAACAGAAAACAGAAACAGAACAGCTTTACTCCAAGAACTACATATGAGATGTTAATGTAGTGCTTTAGATAGGCCCAAGGATTGAGGCTCTCCAGGCCTTGCTGAAAATAAGTCCAGTCTTCTAAAGGAAGCTGAAACTCTTGAATTTTCTTATTTAAATCACGAATTTTATTTTGCAATTCACCAATATCAAAGGTGATGTTGGATGTGAAAGCTCCCTGAAAATGGGTTTTCACAAGGTTCTATGATTACTCATTTTGGTTATATTCTAAGTTGATTACACAAATGTGAGTGTGATTAAAATGACAGTGCAATAGCTGTTGCAATTGTAAGCTTTGTACTTGGTCTCTTAACCATACAACCATGGATTTCAACAATGCCACTCCAGTTTGTACCTCAGAATAATTTTATTCTGATGTAGTCATGCTTGGTTGGCTGTATGCTTCTAGTTCTCCACGTACTGAGCTGTTTGAATAGAAATATGCAAAGCAAGAGCACATCACAGCAGAAGTTATTAGTGTGAACAAGGAAACAATAGCAAAACTTATCATGCCTAAAGCTCTACATATATCATGAGTAAGTTGAATTAGAAGAAGTTTTATCAAGTGCAAAGCAGAAGTGATAGCCAAAGTCTTGGACAGATTAACAGGAAGCCATAGCCCAGGGATGCAAACAAAAATTATCAAAGTAGAGATATTATGTGTTTGTAATGTGCTATGATTAATGCAGTGATGTAACTGGCAATATTTACAGGATAATTGGGTATTGTTTACCTGGAGCTGTTCCTTCTCAGATGCCAAAAAGACAAGGACTAAAAACACAAACCGTAAATTGAGTGGTCATATTCTTTACAAATGTAACATTAAAACTGTGTTGCTTACTATTGCTATTATTGGATAGTATCACAACCCAGATGCTACCATTCATAAATGAGAGTGATGCCTTCCATAACATCTTTTGGATTGGTCCTTTCCTCCTTTGATAATGCCACTGAGGAAGAGGCCAGCTAAAGCCTGCTTCATGCCAAGCAATCTAGGCAGCAGACTGGGATTGAATCCCAATGTGGTACAAAGAAGAAGCACTAAAAGCTTGCCACCAGTGCCAGTGAAGTCTGCACCATGATTTCTGATTTTCATCTTTGCCATATATTTGACCTTTAGGTCCACAATCAACAACGTCTCCAGTTAACATAGATTGTTTTCTAGCCAATGGGCTAAGACACTGGGTCTAGGGAGGTGGGTAGGAACTATCGAAGGGAAACCTTTCGGTATAGTCAGCACAAATGGAGTGACAGGGCTGGGAATGGTTGGCTAGCATACCAGTTACATTCACAGAACCAAGACTTAATAGACATATGAATTTTCCATAGTGACTCAACCATTCTGGAGCTTGAATTATAAGATAGCTAATGTTGAGAGACTTCTTTGTAGTGATACACAAGGGGAGTCCTTACAGTGGGGCAGTATAATTAATGACATTGTTCTGAGAGTCTAAATGTCCTTTTTTTATTATTGTACTTTAAGTTCTAGGGTACATGTGCACAATGTGCAGGTTTGTTACATATGTATACATGTGCCATGTTGGTGTGCCGCACCCATTAACTCATCATTTACATTAGGTATATCTCCTAATGCTATCCCTCCCCACTCCCCTAACCCTATGACAAGACCTGGTGTGTGATGTTCTAAACCCTATGCCCAAGTGTTCTCATTGTTAAATTCCCACCTATGAGTGAGAACATGTGGTGTTTGATTTTCTGTTCTTTCAATAGTTTGCTCAGAATGATGGTTTCCAGCTTCATCCATGTCCCTACAAAGGACATGAACTCATCCTTTGTTATGGCTGCATAGAATTCTATGCTGTATATATGCCACATTTTCTTAATTCAGTCTACCATTGATGGACATTTGGGTTGGTTCCAAGTCTTTGCTATTATGAATAATGCCACAATAAACATACGTGTGTGTGTGTGTCTTTATAGCAGCACGATTTAATCCTTTGGGTATATACCCAGTAATGAGATGGCTGGGTCAAAGGGTGAGGAATTGTCACACTGTCTTCCACAATGGTTGAACTAGTTTATAGTCCCACCAACAGTATAAAAGTGTTCCTATTTCTCCACACCCTCTCCAGCTCCTGTTGTTTCCTGACATTTTAATGATCACCATTCTAACTGGCTTGAGAGGGTATCTCATTGTGGTTTTCATTTGCATTTCTCTGACGGTGAGTGATGATGAATATTTTTTCATGTGTCTGTTGGCTGTATGAATGTCGTCTTTTGAGAAATGTCTGTTCATATCCTTTGCCCACTTTTTGATGGGGTTGTTTGTTTTTTTCTTGTAAATTTATTTGAGTTCTTTGTAGGTTCTGG
Organism: Erythrocebus patas; assembly: GCA_023783455.1. NCBI lineage: Eukaryota > Metazoa > Chordata > Mammalia > Primates > Cercopithecidae > Erythrocebus > Erythrocebus patas. Next base: position 135,022 of record JAKFHT010004513.1, read on the forward strand.
ATATTAGCCCTTTGTCAGATGAGTAGATTGCAAAAATTTTCTCCCATTCTGTAGGTTGCCTGTTCACTCTGATAGTAGTTTTTTTGTTTTGTTTTGTTTTGTTTTGTTTTTTGTTTTTTTGCTGTGCAGAAGCTCTTTAGTTTAGTTATATCTCATTTGTCAATTTTGGCTTTCGTTGCTGTTGCTTTTGGTGTTTTAGACATGAAGTCCTTGCCCATGCCTATGTCCTGAATGGTACTACCTAGGTTTTCCTCTAGGATTTTTATGGTATTAGGTCTAACATTTAAGTCTCTAATCCATCTTGAATTAATTTTCGTATAAGGAGTAAGGAAAGGATCCAGTTTCAGCTTATGGCTAGCCAGTTTTCCCAGCACCATTTATTAAATAGGAATCCTTTCCCATTTCTTGTTTCTCAGGTTTGTCAAAGATCAGATGGCTGTAGATGTGTGGTATTATTTCTGAGGACTCTGTTCTGTTCCATTGGTCTATATCTCTGTTTTGGTACCAGTTCCTTGCTGTTTTGGTTACTGTAACCTACTGAATCAAAAGAAAGATTTATCATATTTATCTCTATCACCTGAATCCACACATCAAAAAGCAATTTTATATATTGCTTCTTTCTAGTTTTTGTCATGAAATATTCACTTTTCACTAGAGGTTTCAGTGTGCTACACAGTGACCCTTCACAGATTCTACAAAAAGAGTGTTTCCCAAATTCTGAATCAAAAGAAAGGTTTAACTGTGTGTACGACATCCACTCATCACAAAGCAGTTTCACAGATAATTTATTTCTAGTTTTTATCATGGGATATTCCATTTTTCAGTGTAGGGTTCATTGCCCTCTGAAATGTCTTCGATTCTACAAAAAAAAGTGTTTCAAACTGCTGAATAAAATGGGTTAAACATTTTCAGCTGAGTACACACATCACAAAGCAGTTTCTGATTGCTTATTTCTAGTTTTTATCACAAGAAGATGTGGCTCATGCCTGTAATCCCAGCACTTTGGGAGGCCGAGGTGGGCGGATCACAAGGTCAGAGATCGAGACCATTGAAACTCCGTCTCTACTAAAATAGAAAAAAAAATTAGCCGGGCGCAGTTGAGCCTGTAGTCCCAGCTACTTGGAAGGATGAGGCAGGAAATGGCGTGAACCCAGGCGGAGCTTCAGTGAGCCGAGATTGTGCCACTCCAGCCTCGACAGGCGAGACTCCGTCTCAAAAAAGAAAAAAAAAAATGAAAAGAAAAGTTTAGCCCTGTGAGATGAATCCATCACAAAGCATTTTCACTGACACCTTCTTTCTAGCTTTTTGATATATTCTTTCTCACTATAGCCTCAGTGCATTCAAATGTCCTTAGCAGATTCTACAAAAGAGTGTTTCCAACTGCTGAATCAAAAAATTTAAACTCTGTGAGCTGAATCCACACACAACACAAAGCAGTTTCACAGATAGCTTCTTTCTAGTTTTTATTGAGATATTTGATTTTTCTATAGGCTTCATGTGCTCAAATATCTTTGCAGATTCTACAAAAGAGTGTTTTCCACCTGCTGAATCAAAAAGGTTTAACTCTGTGAGAATGTACATCAAAAAAGCAACACAAATAGCTTCTTTCTAGTTTTTACTGCAGGATATTTGGTTTTCACTCTAGACCTCAATGCCTCTGAAATGTCTTTTTACAGATTCTACAAAAAGTGTTTCCAACTGCTGAATCAAAGAAAGGTTTAACTCTGTGAGAATCACACATCACAAAGCAGTTTCACAGATAGCTTCTTTTTAGTTTTATCTGGATATTTTTCACCATACTCATGTGCTCAAATGTCCCAGATTCTACAAAAGAGTGTTTCAACCTGCTGAATCAAAGAAAGGTTTAACTCTGTGAGATGAATCCACACATTAAAGCAGTTTCACAGGCTTCTTTCTGGTTTTTATCATGGGATATTCGATTTTTCACCATAGGCCTCAATGTCCTTCAAAATGTCCCTTTGCAGATTCTACAAAAAGTGTTTCCAAACTGAATCAAAAGAAAGGTTTAACTCTGTGAGATGAATCCACATCACAAGCAGTTTCACAGATAGCTTTCTAGTTTTTATCTGTGATATTGATTTTTCACTATAGGCTCTGTGGGCTCAAATCTTTCTTTGATTCTACAATAAAGTGTTTCCAAATTACTGATCAAAGAAAGGTTTAACTCTGTGAATGATTCTACAAAAGAGTGTTTCAAACTAGAATCAAAAGCTTTAACTCTGTGAGCTGAATCCACATATCACAGTAGTTTCATAGTTTCTTTTTTTTTTATCATGGGATATTCTTTTAGGCTCAATCTCAAATGTCCTCAGATTCTACAAAAAGTGTTTCCAACTGCTGAATCAAAAGAAGTTTAACTCTGTGAGATGAATCCACACATCAGCAGTTTCACAGATAGCTTCTTTCTAGTTTTTATCTGGATATTCTTTTTTCAATAGGCCTTATGACTCAAAATGTCCTTCACAGATTCTACAAAAGAGTGTTTCCAACCTGCTGAATCAAAAAAGGTTTAACTCTGAGATGAATCCACATCAAAGCAGTTTCACAGATAGCTTCTTTCTAGTTTTTATCTGTGATATTTTTTCATAGGCCTCTCTGGGCTCCAAAATGTCCTTCAGATTCTACAAAAAGAGTTTTAACCTGCTGAATCAAAAGAAAGTTTAACTCTGTGATGAATCCACACATCAAAAGTTTCACAGATAGCTTCTTTCTAGTTTTTATATGGGATATTCTGTTTTTTCTGTAGGCCTCATGGCTCATTCTTCAAAAGATTGTTTCCAACTGCTGAATCAAAGAAAGGTTTAACTCTGTGAGAATCACACATCACAAAACAGTTTCACAGATAGCTTCTTTCTTGTTTTATCTGGATATTCATTTTCACATAGGCTCATGCTCAAATGTCCTTCAGATTCTACAAAAAGTGTTTCCAACCTGCTGAATCAAAAAAGGTTTAACTCTGAGATGAATCCACACACATCACAAAGCAGTTTCACAGATAGCTTCTTTTTTTATCTGGGGTATTTTTTTTCAATAGCCTCAAAGGCTTTGAAATATCCTTCAGATTCTAAAAGTGTTTCCAACTGCTGAATCAAGAAAGATTTATTCTGTTTTTCTTTAGGTACTAGGCTCAAAATATCTTTTCAGTTCCAAAGAGTTTTCCAACCTTAAATCAAAAAAAATGGCAGTTTCTTAGTTCAAATCACTTTTCAAGTTCTTTATCTGTGGGTATTTTTTTTTTCCTCACAGCTAAAATTCTTCACAGATTCTGTGAAAAGATTTTCAACCTGCTCAAAAAAAATGTTGTTCTGAAAGAATAGTTTCACAGATAGTTTTTCAATCAGATTTTTTTCTTTTATCAGTGTCTTCAAAGGTTTTCAGTCCATTCATCAAAAAAGGTTCTGATCTAAGATTTAGAAAGTTTTTCTAGTTTTCTGTCACAATTTTCATAGCATGAACTCCTTTGATCTGTAAGAAGTTTTAACCATGAATGAAAAAGAGATATCCACTTTCTGAAGGCTTTCTGAAACTGTTTTGATATCTCACAGAGATAAATTTTTCTGATTTTCTTATCTGTGAAGAAAGAAAATTCTCAGATCAAATATCCACAATAAAAAGAGTTTAACTCTTTTAGTTTTATCTCAAATTATTTCTTTTTTCAACAGGTTCTCTTTTTTTCTGTGAAGGCTTTCAAAACCCATGATTTAAAACAGAATATTTAATAAAAGAAAAGATTTTAACTCTGTGAGTTTCACTCACAGTTTTCTTTTTCTATTTTATATTTTTTCTTTTCTCAAAAGGTCATTTCCCTGACTACAGAAAAAAAAGTGTTTCCACAGAATCAAAAAGTTTAACTCTGTGATGAATTTATCTCATAGAATTCTTTTTTTTTCATATTCATGTTTTTGTAGATCTCAAAGGGCCTCTTTTGCAGATTTTCAAAAGTTTCAATCTGAACCAAAGAAAAAGAATTTTAGAGAAGAATCAAACAGTTCATTTCAGATTTTTTCTTTTTATTTTATGGGATCTTTTTTCTAAAGGATTTCAACCCATTGAACTATAAAAAGTTCCACATAAAAAAAAGCTCTCAGTGAAATTTTTTGTGATGTTTTATTCATCACAGATTTTCTTTTTAGGCTCAAAATTTTTATCTCAAGATTTTCAATGAACAAGAAAAACCAAATATCCTGATAAAAACTGAAAAGAAACTATTTAAACTTTGTGAGTTTTCATCTCATAGATTAGTTCAGTTTATTTTTCAGATCTATAGTTTCAACCATTGATCTATAAAAATGTTTCCATGAAAAACTGAAAAGAAGTTTTGAAAGTTTCCAGATTCATCACAGAGCTCTTTCTTTTATTCAGATTTCTTTTTTTCAGTTCAATGGACATTCATTCTCATGGCTCCAACTACTGAAAAAAGAAACAAATAGAAAAGAAAAGAATATTTTTACTCAGATCCATTCATAGTTTTTTTTAGATTTCTTATTTTTTAAATGGCATGACAATCCCTTTAAATCTGGAGATCAGCCCTTTACAACAGTAATTAAAAGGAACTTTAAAAAAATGCCAAAAATCAGAAACAACAGAAACATCCGGCTCCATCCTTCTGAATACAGATCGTCATTCTCCAGAGAAACAGTTGAATTTTCCTGGACAATGAGCTGAAGTTGGCAACTCCATATTTGCACATTTCAGTGACATAGACCTTGAATATTTTCTCAGTATTCCTTCCACATCCTGCAGGTTTATCATTTGAAGAGACCCTGTAGCAATGGGTTCTTTCTCTATTTTATCACACTAGCTGAAAAATCGCCTTAAAGTGTTGCAGACTCTGCTCTTAAGGAGAAAATTTCATCGAGGAGCCTTCTTACATGAAAAGATGTGACATCTAATATCCATTGGCTCCCCGCTACAAAGCCATTCCTTGGGGAAAACGAAAGATATTTCTGCTACTGGAGGAAAAAATCCAGGTGCTCATCGGACTAGGTTTTCGAACTCTAATGAAGTACTACAGCCTTACTCCGCTAGCTTAATTTTGCTGGGACGTATCACGTGATACTCAGCTAGCTTTCTGTGACAAATTTTGGTAAGGACTTGCGATTGTCATTCTCCCAGAATGGCCTTTTTTGACCTTCTAAGAAGCATATGGGTCAAGCCTAAGTGGCATATTTAAATTTCAACCTCTGCTGAGAACTGCCCAAAGCATTTACAGGATTGGCTTTTTCTCCCATCAAGATATTACTGTTTTGGACCATCTGAAATCCTTGCCCAAAAACAGATTAGCCTTAACGAAAATCTTGACAGCTGCAAAAAACTTTTAGACTTTTTAAAGTGACCCTGTTGCGACCCTTTGCATTCAAAATGGGCTAACAGGCCACTTTTCCCTCAAATCTAATGCTGTGTTTGGAAAACATGAGCCTTCAAACATATTGTAATCACCAATTTCAAAGACAATTCGCTGTGAAATTCTGCAGCCGGTGATGATATAGGCATACGCTTGTGACATTACACATTCAATCCAAATCAGAGCTATGGTCATTTATTTCGCTGGTTACAGCGAAGAGGCCCTTTGGTCCACAGCCCTTTGTAAGTTACATCAGCATACTGAAGGTGGAAAAATCCCTTTGTCTTTGCACCAACTGACAATGCCAACTGACGTTGCAAAATAAGAACAGGCCCCAATCCTCCTTTCACAAGGTTCTGTGATCTGGGGATTAGTGCCTGGCGAGAAAGAATATTGAAAGCCACAGCCTGCTAGTTTCTAGGTTCTAGGGGTAATTGGCATTAACATGAGTCTCAATTTTGTGCACGGCGTAAATCAAGATGACCCATCTGTCTGGAGAGGTTAGGAATCCAATAGACGAGAATCGCGTCAATTGAAAAAAGCACTAGTACTTCTAATTACCTCCTGAAGGCTCTGATTTTGTAAGAGAAAAAAAGGTGACCTGAAGAGAAAATTCAAAATGGGACTATTTTACAAACATCTGTGGAAAGGTATGATCAAACTATCCGGTAAACTGACCATAGTTTCAGTCACTGAACGTATGGGTTTTAAACTGGCTTTCCCACGAACCAAAAATTTTAAGGTTATGTCTGATTGATTCGCAGTGGGCACCATTCCCCAGCCTGTTTGGATACAGCATGTCCTAGACCCTTGAGGCCTCATGTGTCCTTATCTTTTTAATGTGGTCTGCAAAATAAAGGCGTTTTCAAAAACTTTGGCACAGCCCTTTGGGTACCATTGAGGATCTAGGCAGCCCTTTGAAACAGAATTAACCTAAACATGAGTCAGAAAGCTTAGTGAGTACTGAACCATCCATAGCCCAGATGGTCAAAAACCCCCAGTTTACCTACAGTACCTCCCAGTGAACTGCTAATGGCGACAAGGCTTATTTGCTCAATCTGCCCAGCTGTAGTATTTGTGAACCTAATGCATGCATCTGTAAAAACGACAGTTTTCTAGCCTTATAGTTAGTTTGCTTTCTCTTTAGGGCTGCCATTAGACGTGGTACTTTTGTTGACAGATGTAAGGTTTTTTCAAGATGACCTCAAAGCACCATCGAGGTCTTCCCCAGATCTTAATAGACCACTGTTCTCCACCGTTGCACGAGATTACTCAGCCAAAAGCTATAAAGTCACCTCCAGAACCTAAAGAAAAAATGATCCTCCATCTGCTGAATGGCACTTTAACGCCACGTTAACAAAACAACCATGCACATCATCACAAGTGGGAGTTATTTAAGTTCGTTTACCCGCTGACTGAGTTTAGAATGGGCACAAATTGTGGAAAATGCCATACATCTACTCTAAAAGGGGAGGGTTATGGGTTCAGTGCCCATGAAATATAACGTCATGCTTTTCAGATATCTGCCTGCGGGCATATTAGTGCGATGGTTGATTTGCCCAATAGAAATTAGCTCATTTCAAATAATCACTCAGTTATTGCTTACTGGAAGAAACTGCAAAAGACATATTGGATCTCCATGCATAAACACCCCAAAGTCACAAACGCTTTTTGGTGGACCGTGGAATAACATCATTACTGGTGCTTCCCCAGCATTATCAGTTAATCACAGGTGAAAATCGTGGAAGTGGCGCTTTTTGACACATTAACATTATTGTCTGGGATCACTGCCAGCCTATACTCTCAGCAAATCCGCTTTTATCATCTAGAAAAACCGGTATCGAAGGACAGTTTCTGATGCGCTATTTCATTTGGATGACTAATTGTCCCCTTTTATTAGAGGTTTCCTTATAGTTTCCTAACTAGGATTTGCAGCAAGGTACCATCATACTCAGTGCCCCCGGACAGAAACTTCGTAAACCATTACTGCGTATAAGCGGCTAAAGTGTCCCTTCATTTGCTCCTTCTGAATGGGGATGCTTCAACCCCTCTACAGCCATAAGTAAGCTAGTTTAACTGTGCAGTGAGGCATTGGACGAACTTGCTTTAGACCACAAAGGCAGGTTAAAAGCATTCACAGTTTCATAAAAGTGTGCGGAACTAATTAATTTAGTAGCTGGTATTCTTCTGCTGTTCTCTGACAAACCAGTTTTCTGATTTTATCTTTCAGAAACATATAGCATGTAACACTTTTGGGGATAACGAAAACTCATGGCAGACAGCAGCTTCCTGCGCGCAGAAAATCCTGGTGAATTATTCACACCGCTCTGACTCACCGCAGGAGACTTGAAGAACATTCTTCAGAAAAAAAGATTCTTTTGTGATTTCAACATTTTCTAGGAACTGCATCAGACCTGAGCAAGTAGTCCCATTGGGGAATAAAGGTAAAAAAACTATGTCGAAGACTGGCAAAACAGAGAATTCCTTTGATGCCGTGAGAAGATCAACATTAAACTACACAGATCTCATTCAGAAAGTGCAAGAAATAACTAAGACTTCCAAACTAAAAATCTGCTGTAATCGTTGGGTATTTGTGACTCAAAAGCTAAGTTACTCTTCACAAGTGAAAACTTTTCCTGCAAGATACCCCAATTGCCAATGGGATGAAGCGTAGGTGCTCACAAATTCGTTTATTTCCATCAAGGTTGGTTTTTGAAAGACTCCATACAGCTCCTGCGTATATTCTGCAGAGCCGCTATAAGACTATTGGGATTAAAAAACTAAAAGCTTCCTTCCCAAACCTGATTTAGAAGAAACGTAGTCTTAATGATCAACGTAAAAAATGACATGTAGCAACTCAGGAAGGGTCATAACACTTCACGTTAAAGATCCTAAAGGCAAAGAAAACGGTTTACAAATCCCCGATACATTATTCAGTTCACAGCAAGGGTGTGCCTTGGTACAAATCAGTCACCTTTTTATCCTGCCATTGCTAGGATTCTTTTTATGTTTTGTGCCCTACACCCCAAGCGAAGTGAATCCTAGTCGTAATAGCCCAACTAAAACGTGCCACCAGCTCCCAAAGTAGATTTTGTCCTACATCTAGTCAAAGAAAGGTCCCCTTACACTCAAGAAGTGGGGTCCCATATAGGCTCAAACGGAATGAAGTTGGCTCATAACAAACATCCATTTGAATCAGGGACCAAATGAGTTTAAGCACCCTCTAAATGTCACAAATTGAAGAAATGTAAAATGGATGCTACCAATGTGTGTCAGATGCCAACATGACATAGACATCAATCAAAAGACTTTTACAAAAATAATCAAGTATCTCTGTTTGGATGCAGTATAAATCAAAGTTACCACGACATCAAAAGTTCATAGAATTTGAACTGATTGCATCCAGGGGAACAATGGTGTAAAGTTCCTTCGGTGGAACCCGGGGATGAGTGGTGTCCTGAGCAAGCATTTTACCCACCCTGATACAAAAAAGCTTCTGGCAGAGACACATTCACATTAAAGTTCCAGATACCCTTTGCTCATAATTTCTGTTGAACATCTCATTCAATAGTGTTTGCTAATAAGACACCGATAAATGGGATGCCAGCCTCCTTCAGCTCTAAGCACGAAATCAAAAAGCTTATGCATATCCTTCATATACACAGATCAAGGATTCCACACTTTGTTGAACCCTCACAGGTATTGTCACAACTAATTGAAACTTAGTAGAAACTGGTCATTAGATGGAATACTCTCAAAAAAGGGGTGCTGTGAGTAAGAATGTTCCAACATCCAACCTTAAACACACTTTCAAAAACGAGAATCTCCACTCTTCAATCCCTCCAGGGAATGGCTGTGAAGCAGCATGATCGCATCGGCAGACTTATGCTGAATCAAAAGGCAGTCCATTTCCAAGGTCCTCACAGCCCGTTTCATTCAAAATGCCAACTTTAAATGTATATACAATGCCCTTCCAACAAGTTCTCCAGTCTAACATGTTCCTGGACAAATGATCCGTCAAAGATCATTCGTATTATAGTACAGGAATAACTTCGCGTGAAAGGGACATTGGAGGTAGTGCCCTTTTCAGGACAGTGGAGTGTTAGATCTGCATCCGCAGCTGTTTACATCAGCTGAATTAGTTTTATGCGCACCTTCAATATGTCATTTTTTTCGATCCAAATTCTTTCATATTCTAATGTCAGTCCATGCAGAACCCTGCAAGCCTGCCCTTATAAAAGAATCCATGCATCGTTTGAGCCAAACAAGGGTTGAATGCTAAAAGTGTTTATTCGGTTAGGTGGTTTCCTGTACCTGATTAACTGTACAACAGGTAAGCTATTTTATCATATAAGGCGTATGTCAATTCTTTTTTAGGAAACATATAGTTGGTAGGCAAGTCTGATCAAGCTTTAGGCCGGATCTCTATACAACCACTATATGCAGCGTTTTAGGAAACATGGGCATCATGCTGCACACCTACCCTAGTCCCTAAGGAATCCTTCTTGCCACATACGTCCCTTCTCTGATAAAAACATGGCCAGCAAAATGACACTGATCTGACAAAATCCCTTACCAAATGCTTTTCAGTGCTTCTCCAGCATAACTCGGCGTGATAATCGCAGAATCCGTGAAGAGCCCAACTCGCCTCCTGAATTGCAACCAGCAGCAAGATACTCCAACAAAATGACTCAACAGTGTATTTAACAAGGTAAGGAAAGGTGACTTCAGGGTTTTAATCCTGATGCTACAATTTGGGATCAAACAGAGCGATACCAAATTTGCACAGGCACTTTGCCAGTCCTTCTCAAAGAGAAGTGTTGAAATATTTTTTGGTCAGTTCACCTTACTTGACCAATAGTGTTTTCATTCACACTGAGTAGCCCCCATACAGTGGTTTGAACAAATGGCCAGAACAAATTTTCACCCAGATAGGTAGTGCTTTCAATAAGTGAAATCTTTTCTCTGGCCTGCTGGGACTGACTCTGTGAATCCCGCTTCAGGTAATATACCCTTTACAAACATATACTGACACAAATCTGAAAGTTTGAAGAACATACAACCCCGTCGGTTCCTGCCTTCGTTAGGTTTTGCCAATGAAGCCTTGATTCAATTAACTAAGGTCCTGATATGTAAATGCATGAATTTTCTGATTGCTCATTAGCAATAAAAGCGCTTTCTAATTGAACAGCGTAATTAATTAGGGCTTAACTCAACCTCGCCATCTCAATACTTGTACCAATTCGTACCTTCAGGCAAATTTCGGTTGACACCTGATGATTTGGACTGCTTTAGGTGATTCATAACTTAGAACAGGATGAATCGACTTTTTGAGCCATCCAGAGATGGGGCGGCAAATATTTGTACCTCCCCCTAAGTCAAAGGAGAACAACCATGTTCGCCAGCATACGTACGCTAACAAGGCAATTTTTTCTACCGGCGCAAAACAGCATGTTTATGGTACCAAAACACCCTGACGACTTTGTCACATTGGAATGCTAGTTCAGGACCCTGAACAGGTGAGGGTTCACATTGACCTGAAATAAGGGTACCCAAAAAAAAATAGCTTCGGAAAACCAGCTCATAAAGAAGATTTATGGGTTTCATACAAAAGAAAAGTTTACCTACTAAATAGACCTACACAGGTTTCATGGGAATCCATTGCACCCCAAAGATAGTTACTGGTTTACCAATATATTGATAACTGCAAACTTTCTACATGTGGATTCTTAAGCCTTTTCTTGTCCGAGCATGAATTTTATCAGATGGTTTGAGAACAATGCCTTGGTAGATTCTTTTATGCCTTCTGGAAGGACATTCTGTACTAATCAGCATCTTCGTGCTTCACCATTACAGACCCAATCCGCTATATCTCGTCACTAAAAGAGTGTCAATTTGCAGGTTGAGGGCCCAGCAATATCGATGGCCCCCTAGAGAGTTTTGATATGGATCTGTAAGAGACCTAACCCTGAATCAAAGAAAGAGTAAGGGTCTAGCAAAATCTAGTCAGCATGAATCCACACACATCAAAAGCAGTTTCATATAGCTTCTTTCTAGTTTTTTCTGATATTCACTTTTCACTAGAGGCCTGGGCTCCATCCCTTCACAGATTCTACAAAAGAGTGTTTCCAAATTCTGAATCAAAGAAAGGTTTAACTCTGTGAGAATCCACACATCAAAAACAGTTTCACAGATAATTCTTTCTAGTTTTATCTGGGATATTCATTTTTCATAGGCCTCAATGTCTAAATGTCCCTTCAGATTCTACAAGAGTGTTTCCAACCTGCTGAATCAAAAGGTTTAACTCTGTGAAATCCACATCACAAAAGTTTCACAGATAGCTCTTTTAGTTTTTATCTGGATATTGGTTTCACTAGCCTCAATCTCAAATGTCCTTCAGATTCTACAAAAAGTGTTTCCAACTGCTGAATCAAAAGAAAATTTAACTCTGTGAGATGAATCCACACATCTCAAGCAGTTTCACAGATAGCTTCTTTCTAGTTTTATCTGAATTTTTTTTTCACTATAGGCCTCAATGGGCTCAAATGTCTTGAGATTCTACAAAAGAGTTTCCAACCTGCTGAATCAAAGAAGGTTTATTAGATGAATCCACATATCACAAAGCAGTTTCACAGATAGCTTCTCTAGTTTTTATCTGGGATATTCAGTTTTCTAGGCTCAATGTAAATGTCCCTTCACAGATTCTACAAAAGAGTGTTTCCAACCTGCTGAATCAAAGAAAGGTTTAACTCTGTGAGATGAATCCACACATCACAAAACAGTTTCACAGATAGCTTCTTTCTAGTTTTATCTGATAGTTTTCACCATAGGCCTCAATGCTCAAATGTCCCTTGATATTACAAGTGTTTCCAACCTGCTGAATCAAAGAAAGGTTTAACTGTGAGATGAATCCATATCAAAACAGTTTCACAGAACAGTTTCTTTCTAGTTTTTGGGATATTTTTTTTTCATAGGCCTCAATGGGTTCCAAATGTCCTTTTCACAGATTCTAAAAGAGTTTCCAACCTGCTGAATCAAAGAAAGGTTTAACTCTGTGAGATGAATCACAAAGCAGTTTCACAGATTTTTTCTAGTTTTTTCTGGGGATATTCTGTTTTTTCATAGCCTCAATGTCTCCCAAATGTCAAGATTCTACAAAGAAGTTTCTGCTGAATCAAAAGAAAGTTTAACTGTGATGAATCCACATATCACAAAAGTTTACAGATACTTTCTAGTTTTATCTGGGATATTGGTTTTTCACCATAGGCCTCAATGGGCTCAAATGTCCTTGCAGATTCTACAAAATGTTTCCAACCTGCTGAATCAAAAGGTTTAACTCTGAGATGAATACACATCACAAAGCAGTTTCACAGATAGCTTCTTTCTAGTTTTATCTGGGATATTCAGTTTTCACCATAGGCCTCAATGGGCTCCCAAATGTCCTTGATTCTACAAAAAGTGTTTCCAACCTGCTGAATCAAAAGAAAAATTAACTCTGTGAGATGAATCCACATCACAAAGCAGTTTCACAGATAGCTTCTTTCTAGTTTTATCTGGATATTTATTTTTCACATAGGCCTCAATGGGCTCAAATGTCCCTTCACAGATTCTACAAAAAGTGTTTCCAACCTGCTGAATCAAAAGGTTTAACTCTGTGAGATGAATCACACATCACAAAGCAGTTTCACAGATAACTTTTCTTTTTTCAGATATTTGTTTTTCTTCATAGGCCTCAATGGCTCCAAATGTCCTTCAGATTCTACAAAAGAGTGTTTCAACTGCTGAATCAAAAGAAAGTTTAATCTGTGAGATGAATCACACATCAAAAGTTTCACAGATAGCTTCTTTCTAGTTTTTCTGGATATTTTTTTCCTAGGCCTCAATGGGTTCAAATGTCCTTCACAGATTCTTCAAAAAGTGTTTCCAACCTGCTGAATCAAAAGAAAGGTTTAACTCTGTGAGATGAATCACATCACAAAGCAGTTTCACAGATAGCTTCTTTCTAGTTTTATCTGGGGATATTTTTTTTCACCATAGGCCTCAATGCTCAAATGTCCTTGATTCTACAAAAGAGTGTTTCCAACCTGCTGAATCAAAGAAAGGTTTAACTCTGTGAGTGAATCACATCACAAAGCAGTTTCAGATAGCTTCTTTCTAGTTTTATCTGGGATATTCTTTTTCACCATAGGCCTCAATGGGCTCCCAAATGTCCTTCACATTCTACAAAAAGTGTTTCCAACCTGCTGAATCAAAATAAAGTTTAACTCTGTGATGAATCCACACACACAAGCAGTTTCACAGATAGCTTCTTTCTAGTTTTATCTGGATATTGTTTCACATAGGCCTCAATGGGCTCAAATGTCCCTTTGCAGATTCTACAAAAATGTTTCCAACCTGCTGAATCAAAGAAAGGTTTAACTCTGAGATGAATCCACATCACAAAGCAGTTTCAGAGATAGCTTCTTTCTAGTTTTATCTGGGATATTTGTTTTCACCTTTATGGGCTCAAATGTCCTTTTCATTCTTCAAAGAGTGTTTCCAACCTGCTGAATCAAAAGAAAGGTTTAACTCTGTGAGATGAATCCACATCACAAAGCAGTTTCAGATAGCTTCTTTCTAGTTTTATCTGGGGATATTCTGTTTTCCAAAGGCCTCAATGGCTCCCAAATGTCCTTTGCAGATTCTACAAAAGTGTTTCCAACTGCTGAATCAAAGTTTAACTCTGAGATGAATCCACATATCACAAAGCAGTTTCACAGATAGCTTTTTGTTTTATATTCTTTTTTCACATAGGCCTCAATGGGCTCAAATGTCCCTTAGATTCTACAAAGAATGTTTCCAACCTGCTGAATCAAAAAAGTTTAACTCTGTGAGATGAATCACACATCAAAGCAGTTTCACAGATAGCTTCTTTCTAGTTTTATCTGGGGATATGTTTCACCACAGGCCTCAATGGGTTCCCAAATGTCTTCACATATTCTACAAAAAGTGTTTCCAACCTGCTGAATCAAAAGAAATTTAACTCTGTGAGATGAATCCACACAGACAAAGCATCAGATAGCTTCTTTCAGTTTTTCTGGATATTTTCTAGGCCTCAATCTCAAATGTCCTTGATTCTACAGTGTTTCCAACCTGCTGAATCAAGAAAGGTTTAACTGTGAGATGAATCCACACATCACAAAGCAGTTTCTGATAGCTTCTTTCTAGTTTTTCTGGGATATTCTTTTTCTGGCCTCAATGGGCTCCCAAAGTCCTTCAGATTCTAAAAGTGTTTCCAACCTGCTGAATCAAAGAAAGTTTAACTCTGTGAGATGAATCCACACAAAGCAGTTTCAGATAGCTTCTTTCTAGTTTTATCTGGGATATTGTTTTCATAGAATGGGTCCCAAATGTCTTCACAGATTCTACAAAAAGAGTGTTTCCAACCTGCTGAATCAAAAGAAAGTTTAACTGTGAGATGAATCACACATCACAAAGCAGTTTCTGAATCTTTCTATTTTACTGGGATATTTTCATAGGCTCAATGTCCTGTTTTTTGATTCTACAAAAGAGTGTTTCCAACCTGCTGAATCAAAGAAAGGTTTAACTCTGTGAGATGAATCCACACATAAAACTTTCACAGATAGCTTCTTTCTAGTTTTATCTGGGATATTCAGTTTTCACATAGGCCTTAATGGGCTCCAAAATGTCCTTGCAGATTCTACAAGAGTTTCCAACTCCTCAAAAAGAAAGGTTTAACTGTGAGATGAATACACATCACAAAGCAGTTTCACAGATAGCTTCTTTCTAGTTTTTATCTGGGGTATTTTTTTCACCATAGCCTTTGCTCCAAATGTCCTTGCAGATTCTACAAAAAGTTTCCAACTGCTGAATCAAAGAAATTTAATCTGTGAGAAATCACATATACAAAAGCAGTTTTACAGATAACTTTTCTAGTTTTATCTGGATATTTGTTTTTCACCATAGGCCTCAATGGGTTCAAATGTCCTTCACAGATTCTACAAAAAACAATTTCCAACCTGAATCAAAGAAAGGTTTAACTCTGTGAGATGAATCCACACATCACAAAGCAGTTTCACAGATAATTTCTTTCTAGTTTTATCTGGGATATTTCTTTTATCTATAGGCATTGAATCAATGGGCTCAAATGTCCTTGCAGATTCTACAAAAAGTGTTTCAACTGCTGAATCAAAAAGTTTAACTCTGTGAGATGAATCCACACATCACAAAGCAGTTTCACAGATAGCTTCTTCTAGTTTTATCTGGGATATTTGGTTTTTCACCATAGGCTCAATGCTCCCGTCCTTCACAGATTCTACAAAAGTGTTTCCAACCTGAATCAAAAGAAAGGTTTAACTCTGTAGATGAATCACACATCACAAAGTTTCACAGATAGCTTTTTCAGTTTTTTCTGGGTTGTTCAGTTTTCACATAGGCTCAATCTCCAAATGTCTTCACAAATTCTAAAGAGTGTTTCCTGCTGAATCAAAAGAAAGTTTACTCTGTGTGAATCCACATATCACAAAGCAGTTTCACAGATAGCTTCTCTAGTTTTTCTGGGATATTTGGTTTCATTATAGGCCTCAATGGGTTACTAAATGTTCCTTCTCAGATTCTCCAAAAATAGTGTTTCCAACCTGCTGAATCAAAATAAAAGTTTAACTCTGTGAGATGAGTCCACACATTATAAAGCAGTTTCATAACTTCTTTCTAGTTTTTTATGATATTCAGTTTTCACCATAGGCCTCAATGTCCCAAATGTCCTTTCAGATTCTACAAAGAGTGTTTTAACCTGCTGAATCAAAAATCTGTGAGATGAATCCACATCACAAAACAGTTTCGATAGCTCTTTCTAGTTTTATCTGGGGATATTCAGTTTTCCCCATACACCTCAATGGCTCCAAATGTCCTTCAGATTCTACAAAAAGAGTTTCCAACTGCTGAATCAAAAGAAAGGTTTAACTCTGTGAGATGAATCACATCACAAAATTTCAGATTCTTTCTAGTTTTATCTGGATATTCTTTTTCTCATAGGTCAATGGCTCCAAATGTCCTTCACAGATTCTACAAAAAGTGTTTCCAACCTGCTGAATCAAAATAAAGGTTTAACTGTGAGATGAATCCACACATCACAAAGCAGTTTCAGATAGCTTCTTTCTAGTTTTTACTGGATATTCTTTTTTTCACATAGGCTCAATGACTTTGAATATCCCTTCAGATTCTACAAAGAGTGTTTCCAACTGCTGAATCAAAAGAAAGTTTAACTCTGTGAGATGAATCACATCAAAAACAGTTTCACAGATAGCTTCTTTCTAGTTTTATCTGGGGATATTCTTTTTTCACCATAGCCTTAATGATCCCAATGTCCTTCATCTACAAAAAATAGTGTTTTAACCTGAATCAAAAGGTTTAAATTGAGATGAATCACACATCACAGTAGTTTCACAGATAGTTCTTTTAGTTTTTATCTGGATATTCAGTTTTCACAGGCTCAATGGTTCAAATGTCCCTTTGCAGATTCTACAAAAAGAGTTTTTAACCTGCTGAATCAAAAGAAAGTTTAACTCTGATGAATCCACATCACAAAGCAGTTTCACAGATAGCTTCTTTCTAGTTTTTGAGATATTTGTTTTTCACCATAGGCTCAATGGCTCCCAAATGTCTGCATTCTACAAAAGTGTTTTAACCTGCTGAATCAAAAGAAAATTTAACTCTTTGATGAATATCCATCACACAGCAATCAGACAGATTCTAGTTTTTTTGATATTCTTTTCACATAGGCCTCAATGGGCTCAAATGTCCTCTGGATTCTACAAAAAGAGTTTCCAACTGAATCAAAAGAAGTTTAACTCTGTGAGGTGAATCCACACACAGCAGTTTCACAGATACTTTCTAGTTTTATCTGGGATATTCTTTTTCATAGTCAATGGGCTCAAATGTCCTTCAGATTCTACAAAAAGTGTTTCCAACCTGCTGAATCAAAGAAAGGTTTACTCTGTGAGAAATCACATCACAAAGCAGTTTCACAGATAGCTTCTTCTAGTTTTTATCTGATATTGTTTTCACCATAGGCCAATGGGCTCAAATGTCTTTTCAGATTCTACAAAAAGTGTTTCCAACCTGCTGAATCAAAAAATTTAACTCTGTGAGATGAATCCACATCACAAAGCAGTTTCACAGATAGCTTCTTTCTAGTTTTTTCTGATATTTGTTTTTCCATAGCTCAATGGCTCCCAAATGTTTTTTTTCTACAAAAAACCAATATGAATCAAAAGAAAGTTTAACTCTTGAGATGAATCCATTACAAAGCAGTTTCACAGATAGCTTCTTTCTAGTTTTATCTGGGGATATTTGTTTTTCCATAGGCTCAATGGGTTCAAATGTCTTCACAGATTCTACAAAAGAGTGTTTCCAACCTGCTGAATCAAAGAAAGTTTAACTCTGTGAGATGAATCCACATCACAAAAGTTTCACAGATAGCTTCTTTCTAGTTTTATCAGATATTGTTTTCACCATAGGCCTCAATGCTCAAAGTCCTTTGCAGATTCTACAAAAAGTGTTTCCAACCTGAATCAAAAGAGTTTTAACTCTGTGAGATGAATCCACAAAAAGCAGTTTCACAGATAGCTTCTTTCTAGTTTTATCTGGGGTTAGTTTTCCAGACCAATGGCTCCCTTCTTTCAGATTCTACAAAAGAATGTTTCCAACCTGCTGAATCAAAAAGTTTAACTCTGTGAGATAAATCACAAACAGTTTCACAGATAGCTTCTTTCTAGTTTTTATCTGGGATATTCAGTTTTCACCATAGGCCTCAATGGGCTCAAATGTCCCTTCAGATTCTACAAAAGAGTGTTTCAACCTGCTGAATCAAAAAAAATTTAACTCTGTGAGATGAATCCACATCACAAAGCAGTTTCACAGATAACTTCTTTTTCAGTTTTTATCTGGATATTTGTTTTCACATAGGTCTCAATGGGCTCCAAATGTCCTTCAGATTCTACAAAGAGTGTTTCCAACCTGCTGAATCAAAAGAAAGGTTTAACTCTGTGAGATGAATCCACATCACAAAGCAGTTTCACAGATTTCTTTCTAGTTTTATCTGAATATTCAATTTTTCACATAGGCCTCAATGGGCTCCCAAATGTCCCTTCAGATTCTACAAAAAAGTAACCTGCTGAATCAAAGAAAGTTTAACTCTGTGAGATGAATCACAAAGCAGTTTCACAGATAGCTTCTTTCTAGTTTTATCTGGGATATTCAGTTTTCACCATAGGCCTCAATGGGCTCCATGTCCTTTGCAGATTCTACAAAAGAGTGTTTCCAACTGCTGAATCAAAAGAAGTTTAATCTTTGAGATGAATCCACATCACAAAGCAGTTTCACAGATAGTTTCTTTCTAGTTTTTATCTGAGATATTCTTTTCATAGGTTTCAAAGCTCCAAATGTCCTTGGATTCTACAAAAAGTTTCACTGAATCAAAGAAAGGTTTAACTCTAGATGAATTACATCACAAAGCAGTTTCACAAATAGCTTCTTTCTAATTTTTTTCTGGGGACATTCAGTTTTTAACCATAGGCCTCAATGGGCTTTCAAATTTCCCTTTGTAGGTTCTACAAAAATAGTGTTTTAAACCTGCTGAACAAAACAAAAGTTTAGCAATGTGAGTTGAATCCACACATCACAAACAAGTTTCACAGTGATATTTTTCTAGTTTTTATCTGGAGTTATTCTGTTTTCATAGGCCTCAATGGGCTTGTCCTTCACAGATTCTACAAAAGAGTGTTTCAACCTGAATCAAAAGAAAGGTTTAACTCTGTGAGATGAATCACATCACAAAGCAGTTTCAGATAGTTTCTTTCTATTTATCTGAAGATATTTTTTCTCAAATCTGGATCTCAAAATTTCTTTGCAGATTCTGCAAGTAGTTTGTCTATGAGTTTGATCCATATATCACAATTCAGTTTCACAGATACCTACTTTCTAGTTTTTATCTGGGGATATTGTTTCTCAGGCCTCAATTTCCCAAATGTCCTTCACAGATTCTACAAAAAGTGTTTCCAATGCTGAATCAAAAGAAAGAAAGTTTAAGAGAGATGAATAGGAACAGCTCCAGTCTCCAACTCCAGTCACAGAAGGTGATTTCATTTTCAACTGGTACTGGGTTCATCTCACTATCCAGGCATCGGTTGGTCAGCTGCTGCAGCCCGACCAGCGAAATGAAGCACATGCCTCACCTGGCAAGAAATTTTCTAGCCAGAACTGAGACACACAACACCTGGAAAATCGGGTAACTCCCACCCAAAACTGCGCTTTAAGCAAACAGGCACACCAGGAGATCATATCCCACACCTGGCCGGGAGGGTCCCACACCCACGGGCCTCCCTCATTGCTAGCACAGCAGTCTGTGATCTACCGGCAAGGCAGCAGCAAGGCTGGGGAGGCGCCCGCCATTGCTGAGGCTTAAGTAGGTAAACAAAGCTGCTGGGAAGCTCGAACTGGGTGGAGCTCACAGCAGCTCAAGGAAACCTGCCTGTCTCTGTAGACTCCACCTCTGGGGACAGGGCACAGTAAATAATAACAAAGCGCAGCAGCTCTGCAGGCAAAACAACTCTGTCTGACAGCTTTGAAGAGAGCAGTGGATCTCCCAACATGGAGGTTGAGATCTGAGAAGGGACAGACTCCTGCTCAAGTGGGTCCCTGACCCTGAGTAGCCTAACTGGGAGACATCCCCACTAGGGGCAGTCTGACACCCACACCTCACAGGGTGGAGTACACACCTGAGAGGAAGCTTCCAAAGCAAGAATCAGACAGGTACACTCGCTGTTCAGAAATATTCTATCTTCTGCAGCCTCTGCTGCTGATACCCAGGCAAACAGGGTCTGGAGTGGACCTCAAGCAATCTCCTACAGCTACAACCTACAGCTGAGGATCCTGACTGTTAGAAGGAAAGCTATCAAACAGGAAGGACACCTACACCAAAACCCCATCAGTACATCACCATCATCAAAGACCAGAGGCAGATAAAACCACAAAGATGGGGAAAAAGCAGGGCAGAAAAGCTGGAAATTCAAAAATAAGGCGCATCTCCCCGGCAAAGGGCGCAGCTCATCGCCAACAACGGATCAAAGCTGGACGGAGAATGACTTGACGAGATGAGAAGAAGGCTTCAGTCCATCAAATTTCTCAGAGCTAAAGGAGGAATTACGTGGCCCAAAAGAAACTAAAAATCTTGAAAAAAGTGGAAGAATTGATGGCTAGAGTAATTAATGCAGAGAAGCTCACAAACGAAATGAAAGAGGCGAAAACCATGGCACAAATATGCAAATGAGCTTCAGTAACCGACTCGATCAACTGGAAGAAAGAATGTCAGCGATGGAGGATCAAATGAATGAAATGAAGCAGATGAGAAACCAAAAAAAGAAGATGAACAAAGCCTGCAAGTATGGGATTATGTAAAAGACCAAATCTACGTCTGATTGGGGTGCCTGAAAGTGAGGGAAAATGGAACCAAGTTGGAAAACACTCTTCAGGATATCATCCAGAACTTCCCCAACCTAGTAGGGCAGGCCAACATTCAAATCCAGGAAATACAGAGAAGCATACAAAGATACTCCTCGAGAAGAGCAACTCCAAGACACATAATTGCCAGATTCACCAAAGTTGAAATGAAGGAAAAAATCTTAAGGGCAGCCAGAGAGATTACCCACAAAGGAAGCCCATCAGACTAACAGCAGATCTCTCGGCAGAAACTCTTCAAGCCAGAGAATGACCAATATTCAACATTCTTAAAGAAAAGAATTTTAAACCCAGAATTTTATATCCAGCCAAACTAAGTTTCATAAGTGAAGGAGAAATAAAATCCTTTACAGATAAGCAAATGCTTAGAGATTTTGTCACCACTAGGCCTGCCTTACAAGAGACCCTGAAGGAAGCACTAAACATGGAAAGGAACAACGGTACCAGCCATTGCAAAAACATGCCAAAATGTAAAGACCATCAAGGCTAGGAAGAAACTGCATCAACTAACAGCAAAATAACCAGTTAATATCATAATGGCAGGATCAAGTTCACACATAACAATCTTAACCTTAAATGTAAATGGACTAAATGCTCCAATTAAAAGACACAGACTGGCAAACTGGATAAAAGTCAAGACCCATCAGTCTGCTGTATTCAGAGACCCATCTCACACAGAGACATACATAGGCTCAAAATAAAGGGATGGAGGAAGATTTACCAAGCAAATGGAGAACAAAAAGCAGGGTTGCAATACTAGTCTCTGATAAAACAGACTTTAAACCATCAAAGATCAAAAGAGACAAAGAAGGCCATTACATAATGGTAAAGGGATCAATTCAACAGGAAGAGCTAACTATCCTAAATATATATGCACCCAATACAGGAGCACCCAGATTCATAAAGCAAGTCCTTAGAGACTTACAAAGAGACTTAGACTCCCATACAATAATAATGGGAGACTTCAACACTCCACTGTCAACATTAGACACATCAAAGACAGAAAGTTAACAAGGATATCCAGGAATTGAACTCATCTCTGCAGCAAGCAGACCTAATGAACATCTATAGAACTCTCCACCCCAAATCAACAGAATATACATTCTTCTCAGCACCACATCGTACTTACTCCAAAATTGACCACGTGGTGGAAGTAAAGCACTCCTCAGCAAATGTACAAGAACAGAAATTATAACAAACTGTCTCTCAGACCACAGTGCAATCAAATTAGAACTCAGGACTAAGAAACTCAATCAAAACCGCTCAACTACATGGAAACTGAACAACCTGCTCCTGAATGACTACTGGGTACATAACGAAATGAAGGCAGAAATAAAGATGTTCTTTGAAACCAATGAGAACAAAGATACAACATACCAGAATCTCTGGGACACATTTAAAGCAGTGTGTAGAGAAATTTATAGCACTAAATGCCCACAAGAAAGCAGGAAAGATCTAAAATTGACACTAACATCAATTAAAAGAACTAGAAGCAAGAACAAACACATTAAGCTAGCAGGCAGAAATAACTAAGATCAGAGCAGAACTGAAGGAGATAGAGACACAAAAACCCTCAAAAATCAATGAATCAGGAGTTGGTTTTGAAAGATCAACAAAATTGACAGACCACTAGCAAGACTAATAAAGAAGAAAGAAGAATCAAATCAGCGCAATTAAAAATGATAAAGGATATCACCACCGACCCACAGAAATACAAACTACCATCAGAGAATACTATAAACACCTCTGCAAATAAACTGGAAAATCTAGAAGAAATGGATAATTTCCTGGACACTTACACTCTTCAAGACTAAACCAGGAAAGTTGAATCCCTGAATAGACCAATAGGCTCTGAAATTGAGGCAATAATTAATAGCCTACCAACCAAAAAGTCCAGGACCAGATGGATTCACAGCTGAATTCTACCAGAGGTACAAGGAGGAGCTGGTACCATTCCTGAAACTTCCAATCAATAGAAAAGAATCCTCCTAACTCATTTTATGAGGCCAACATCATCCTGATACCAAAGCCTGGCAGAGACACAACAAAAAAGTTTTAGACCAATATCCTGATGGTGCAAAAATCCTCAATAAAATACTGGCAAAGATTCAGCAGCACATCAAAAAGCTTATCCACCATGATCAAGTGGGCTTCATCCCTGGGATACAAGGCTGGTTCAACATTGCAAATCAATAAACATAATCCAGCATATAAACAGAACCAGACAAGAACCACATGTTATCTCAATAGATGCAGAAAAGGCTTTTGACAAAATTCAACAGCCCTTCATGCTAAAAAGCTCAATAAATTCGGTATTGATGGAACGTACCTCAAAATCATAAGAGCTATTTATGACAAACCCACAGCCAATATCATACTGAATGGGCAAAAACTGGAAAAATTCCTTTGAAAACTGGCACAAGACAGGGATGTTCTCACCACTCCTATTCAACATAGTGTTGGAAGTTCTGGCTAGGGCAATCAGGCAAGAGAAAGAAATCAAGATTCAGTTAGGAAAAGAAAGTCAAATTGTCCCTGTTTGCAGACGACATGATTGTATATTTAGAAAACCCCATTGTCTCAGCCAAAATCTCCTTAAGCTGATAAGCAACTTCAGCAAAGTCTCAGGATACAAAATTAATGTGCAAAATCACAAGCATTCTTATACACCAGTGACAGTCAAACAGAGAGCCAAATCAGAATGAACTTCCATTCTGCTTCAAAGAGAATAAAATACCTAGGAATCCAACTTACAAGGGATGTAAGGACCTCTTCAAGGAGAACTACAAACCACTGCTCAGTGAAATAAAGAGGACACAAACAAATGGAAGAACATACCATGCTCATGGATAGGAAGAATCAATATCGTGAAAATGGCCATACTGCCCAAGGTAATTTATAGATTCAATGCCATCCCCATCAAGCTACCAATGAGCTTCTTCACAGAATTGGAAAAAACTGCTTTAAAGTTCATATGGAACCAAAAAGAGCCACATCTCCAAGACAATCCTAAGTCAAAGAACAAAGCTGGGCATCACGCTACCTGACTTCAAACTATACTACAAGGCTACAGTAACCAAAACAGCATGGTACTGGTACCAAAACAGAGATATAGACCAATGGAACAGAACAGAGTCCTCAGAAATAATACCACACATCTACAGCCATCTGATCTTTGACAAACCTGAGAGAAACAAGAAATGGGGAAAATTCCTATTTAATAAATGGTGCTGGGAAAATTGGCTAGCCATAAGTAGAAAGCTGAAACTGGATCCTTTCCTTACTCCTTATACGAAAATTAATTCAAGATGGATTAGAGACTTAAATGTTAGACCTAATACCATAAAAATCCTAGAGGAAAACCTAGGTAGTACCATTCAGGACATAGGCATGGGCAAAGACTTCATGTCTAAAACACCAAAAAGCAATGGCAGCAAAAGCCAAAATTGACAAATGGGATCTCATTAAACTAGCTTCTGCACAGCAAAACTACCATCAGAGTGAACAGGCAACCTACAGAATGGGAGAAAATTTTGCAATCTACTCATCTGACAAAGGCTAATATCCAGAACCTACAAAGAACTCAAACAAATTTACAAGAAAAAAACAAACAACCCCATCAAAAAGTGGGCAAAGGATATGAGACATTTCTCAAAAAGACATTCATACAGCCAACAGACACATGAAAAATGCTCATCATCACTGGCCATCAGAGAAATGCAAATCAAAACCACAATGAGATACCATCTCACAGTTAGAATGCGATCATTCAAAGTCAGGAAACAACAGGTGCTGGAGGATGTGGAGAAAAGACAGTTTTACACTGTTGGTGGATTATAAACTAGTTCAACCATTATGGAAAACAGTATGGCGATTCCTCAAGGATCTAGAACTAGATGTATCATATGACCCAGCATCCCTACTGTATATACCCAAAGTTTATAAATTATGCTGCTATAAAGACACTGCGTATGTTTATTGCAGCACTATTCTAATAGCAAAGACTTGGAATCAACAAATGTCCATCAGTGACAGATTGGATTAAGAAAATGTGGCACATATACACCATGGAATACTATGCAGCCATAAAAAGGATGAGTTTCCTTTGTAGGGACATGGATGCTGGAAACCATCATTCTTCAAATTATCACAGAACAGAAAAAACAGTGTTCTCACTCCTAGGTGAACTGAACAATGAGATCACTTGGACTCAGACATCACACTATCATACACAGATTCATTGGGAGTTATACCTTATGTAAATGACAGTTGATGGGTGCAGCACACCAACATGGCACAAGTATACATATGTAACAAACCTGCACGTTTCACATGTACCCTACAACTTGAAGTTTAATAATAATAAATAAATTTTAAAAAACATTAAAGAAAAGTTTAACTCTGTGATGAATCACACTCACAAAATCAGTTTCGAACAGATTCTTTCTAGTTTTATCTGGGGATATTTTGTTTTTCACAGGCCTCAATGAAATGTCCCTTTACAGATTCTACAAAAAACAGTGTTTCCAACTGCTGAATCAAAAGAAAGGTTTAACTCTGTGAGATGAATCCACATCACAAAATAGTTTCACAGAAACTTCTTTCTAGTTTTATCTGGGGATATTTTTTCCATAGGCCTCAATGGGCTCCCAAATGTCCCTTCACAGATTCTACCAAAAAAGTGTTTCCAACCTGCTGAATTGAGAGAACAGTTTAACTCTGTTTGATGAATCCACACATCACAATGCAGTTTTACATATAGATTCTTTCTAGTTTTTATCTGGGGATATTCATTTTTTTCACTGAAAACCTCAGTGGGCTCCGGATTGTTTCTTTGCTGAATCTACAAAAAGAGTGTTTCCAACCTGCTGAAACAAAGAAAGGTTTAGGCTTGTGAGATGCATCCACATAGCACAAAGCAATTTGGGAGCCCATTGAGGCCAATGGTGAAAAACTGAATATCCCCAGATAATAGCAAGAAAGAAGCTATCTATGAAACTGCTTTGTGATGTGTGGATTTGTCTCACAGAGTTAAAGTTTTCTTTTGATTCAGCAGGTTGGAAGCACTCTTTTTGTAGAATCTGCAAAGAAACATAAAAACCCATTGAGGGCTATGGTGAAGAGTGAATACCCGCAGATAAAAACTAGAAAGAAACTATCTATGAAACTGCTTTTTGATGTTTAGATTCATCTCACAATGTTAATAATTCTCACAGAATTATTTTGATTCTGTAGGTTGGAAACACTCTTTTTTATAAAATATTTGAAGGGACTTTCATGAACCCACTAAGACCTATGCTGAAAAACCAAATATCCCCAGTTAAAAACGTGAAAGAAGATATCTATGAAACGCCTTTGTTATGGGGGATTAATCTCACAGAGTGAAATGTTACTTTTTCTTCAGCAGGTTGGTAACACTTTTTGTATAGTCTGCAAAGGGATATTCGGGAGCCCATTGAGAGTTATGGTGAAAAACCAAATATCCCAAGATAAAAACTTGATGAGTGGATTCATCTCCCTGGGTAAAGCTTTCTTTTGGTTCAGCAGGTTGGAAACAGTTTTTCTGTAAACCTGTGAATGCACATTCAAGAGTCCATTGAGGCCTATGGTAAAAAATGGAATATCCCCAGATAAAAACTAGAAAGACACATGCACGTATATTTACTATTCTGTGAACTTGGAATCAACCCAAATGTCCATCAGTGACAGATTGGATTAAGAAAATGTGGCATATACACCATGGAATACTATGCAGCCATAAAAAGGATGAGTTTGTGTCCTTTGGGGACATGGATGCAGCTGGAAACCATCATTCTTAGCAAATTATCACAAGAACAGAAAACCAAACACCGTATGTTCTCACTCATAGGTGGGAACTGAACAATGAGATCACTTGGACTCGGGAAGGGAACATCACACACGGGGCCTATCATGGGAGATAGATTGCATTGGGAGTTATACCTTATGTAAATGACGGGTTGATGGGTGCAGCACACCAACATGGCACAAGTATACATATAACAAATGCACTTCACATGTACCCTACAACTTGAAGTTTAATAATAATAAATAAATTTTAAAAAAATATTCATTAAAAAAAAAAGAAAAGTTTAACTCTGTGAGTTGAATCAACTCATCATAAATCAGTTTCATGAACAGATTCTTTCTAGTTTTTATCTGGGGATATTTGCGTTTTCACCATAGGCCTCAATTTGCCCAAAAATGTCCCTTTACAGATTCTACAAAAACAGTGTTTCCAATTTTCTGAATCAAAAGAAAGGTTTAACTCTGTGAGTTGAATCAACTCATCATAAATCAGTTTCACAAACAGATTCTTTCTAGTTTTCATCTGGGGATATTTAGGGTTTCCCTATAGGCCTCAATGGGCTCCCAAATGTCCCTTCACAGATTCTACCAAAAAAGTGTTTCCAACCTGCTGAATTGAGAGAACAGTTTAACTCTGTTTGATGAATCCACACATCACAATGCAGTTTTACATATAGATTCTTTCTAGTTTTTATCTGGGGATATTCTTTTTTTTCACTGAAAATCAGTGGGCTATTGTTTCTTTAGAATCTACAAAAAGTGTTTCAACCTGCTGAAACAAAGAAGGTTTAAACAGATGCATCCACATAACAAAGCAATTTAGCCATTGAGGCCAATGGTGAAAAACTGAATATCTGATATAAAGAAAGAAGCTATCTGGCTTTTTGTGATGTGTCATCTCGAGTTAAAGTTTTCTTTGATTCAGCAGGTTGCTTCTCTTTTAGAATCTGCTGTGATAAAAAACCCATTGAGGGCGGTGAAGAGTGAATACCCGATAAAACTAGAAAGAACTATCTATGAAACTGCTTTTTGATGTTTAGATTCATCTCACAATGTTAATAATTCTCACAGAATTATTTTGATTCTGTAGGTTGAAACACTCTTTTTTATAAAATATTTGAAGGACTTTCATGGCCTAAGACCTATGCTGAAATATTACAGAAAAATATCTATAAAACGCTTTATTATGATTAATCTCACAGAGTAAATACTTTCAGCAGGTTGGAACACTTTTGTATATCTGCAAAGGGATATTCAGGGCCCATTGAGAGTTATGGTGAAAAACCAAATATCCCAAGATAAAAACTTGATGTGGATTCATCTCACAGGTAAAACTTCTTTTGGTTCAGCAGGTTGGAAACAGTTTTTCTGTAAACCTGTGAATGCACATTCAAGAGTCCATTGAGGCCTATGGTAAAAAATGGAATATCCCCAGATAAAAACTAGAAAGAAGCTATCTGTGAAACTTCTTTGTGATGTGTAGATTCACCTCAGAGTGTTAAGCCTTTCTTTGATTCAGCAGGTTAGAAACACTCTTTTTGTAAAATGTGAGAAAGGAAAGTTGGGAACACGGTGAAGCCTATGCTGAAAAACAGATTGGCCCCATATACAAACTAAAAATAACCTATACATGAAACTGCTTTGTGATGTGTGTATTCATCTCAGAGAGGTAATATTTTGTTTTGATTCAGCAGTTGGAAACTGTTTTTGTAGAATCTGCAAAAGGACATTTGGGAGTCTGTTGAATCTTATGGGGACATACTAAATATTTCCAGTTAAAAGCTAGAAAGAAGCTATCTGTAAAACTTCTTTTTTGATATGAGGATTCATCTCACAAAGTTAAATATTGCTTTTTATTCAGAAGGTGGAAAAATCTCTTTGTGTAGAATCTGAGAAGGGACATTTGGGAGCCCACTGAGGCCTATGGTGAAAAACCAATTATCATCAGATAAAAACATGAAAGAAGTTCTCTGTGAAATTATTTTGTATGTGCAAATTCACCTCACAGAGTTAAATGTTTTTTTGATTCAGCCAGCTGGAAACACTCTTTTGTAGAATCTGTGAATGGAGAGTCAGGAGCCCACTGGGGACTACAGTGAAAAACTGAATGTCCCAGATAAAAACTAGAATGGACATTTGGGAGTAATTGAGGTTTATGGTAAAGACAAGATATCCCCAGATAAACTGAAAAATCTAGAAACTTTTTGATGTGGATTCATCTCAGAGTTAAACCTTTCTTTTGATTCAGCTTTTTGGAAACATTCTTTTGGAATCTCTGAAGGGACATTTGGGGCCCATTGAGAGTGAAAACCAAACATCAGATAAAAACTAGAAAGAGCTATCTGTGAAACTATTTTCTGATATGTGGATTCATCTCAGAGTTAAATTTTTCTTTGATTCAACCAGGTTGGAAACTGCTTTTA
Organism: Erythrocebus patas; assembly: GCA_023783455.1. Classification (NCBI taxonomy): domain Eukaryota; kingdom Metazoa; phylum Chordata; class Mammalia; order Primates; family Cercopithecidae; genus Erythrocebus; species Erythrocebus patas. The sequence continues at coordinate 164,152 of JAKFHT010004513.1, forward strand.
GACTCTGTGAAGGGGTATTCAAGCATTGAGGCCTATGGTGAAAACAGATTAAAAACTGGAAAGAAGCTATCTGTGAAACTTTTTTTATGATGTGTGGATTCGTCACAGATTTAAACTTTTCTTTTTAGTTTGTCAGGTTGGAAAAACTATTTTGTAGAATCTGTGAAAGGACATTCAGGAGCCACTGGGGACTACAGTGGAAAAACTGAATGTCCCAGATAAAAACTAGAATGGACATTTGGGAGTAATTGAGGTTTATGGTAAAAGACAAGATATCCCCAGATAAATGCTAGAAAGAAGCTCTCTGTGAAACTGCTTTTTGATGTGTGGATTCATCTCACAGTGTTAAACCTTTCCTTTGTTTCAGCTTTTTGGAAACATTCTTTTTGTAGAATCTCTGAAGGGACATTTGGGGGCCCATTGAAGCTTAAGGTGAAAAACCAAACATCACCGTATGAAAACTAGAAAGAGGCTGTCTGTGAAACTATTTTCTGATATGTGGATTCATCTCAAAGAGTTAAATTTTTCTTTAGATTAACCAGGTTGGAAACACTGCTTTTTAGACTCTGTGAAGGGGTATTCCAGAGCCCATTGAGGCCTATGGTGAAAAACCGAGATTAAAAACTGGAAAGAAGCTATCTGTGAAACTTTTTTATGATGTGTGGATTCGTCCCACAGATTTAAACTTTTCTTTTGGTTTGTCAGGTTGGAAAAACTATTTTTGTAGAATCTGTGAAAGGACATTCAAGAGCCCATTTAGGCCTATGGTGAAAAATTGAATATCCCCACATAAAAACTAGAAAGAAGCTATATGAGAAACTTCTTTGTGATGTTTGGATTCATTTCACAAAGTTAAACTTCTCTTTTGATTCAGTAGGTTGGAAGCTCTCTATTTGTAGAATCTTCAAAAGGGATATTTGGGAGCCCATAGAAGCCTAAGGTGGCAAATCAAATATCCCCAGATAAAAACTAGATAGAAACTATCTGAGAAACTGCTTTGTGATGTGTTGTTTCACCTCACAGAGTTAAACCTTTCTTTTGGTTCAGCAGGTTGGAAACACTTTTTTGTAGTATATGCATAGGGACATTTGGGAGCCCATTGAGGCCTATGGTGAAAAATCAAATATCCCCAGATAAAAACTAGAAAGAAGCTATCTGAGAAACTGCTCTGTGATGTGTGGTTTCATCTCACTTTCTTTTGATTCAGCAGGTTGGAAGCACTGTTTTTGTAGAATCTAAGAGGAGACATTTGACAGCCCTTTAAGGTGTAAGGTGAAAAAACAAATATCCCCATATAAAAACTAGATGGAAGCTATCTTTGAAACTGTTTTGTGATGTGTGTATTCATCTCACAGAGTTAACCTTTCCTTTGATTCAGCAGGTGGGTAAAACTCTTTGTAGAATCTGGAAAGGGACATTCCTGAGTTAATTGTGGTCTATATTGAAAAACCATATTTCCCTGATAAAAATTAGGAAGAAGATGTCTGTGAAACTGCTTTGTCATGTGTGGAATCATTTTACAAAGTTAAACCAATTTTTTGATACAGCAGGTTGGAAAAGCTTTTTTGTGGTATCTGCCAAGCGTCATTCTGCAGCCTATTGGGCCTGTGGTAAAAAACCAAATATCTCCAGAAAAAAGCTAGAAAGAAGCTATCTGTTAATCAGCTTTGTAATGTGTACATTCATCTCACAGAGTTAAACCTTTCTTTTGATCCAGCAGGTTGGAGACACTCTCTTTGTAGAATCTGTGAAAAGATGTTCAGGAACAAATTGGGGCTTATGGTGATAAACCGAGTGTATCCCCATAAAACTAGAAAAAAAAGTTATCTGTGAAACTGCTTTGTGATGTGTGGATGCATCTCATAGCCTTAAGCCTTTCTTTTGATTCAACAGATTAAAAACCTTTTGTAGAATCTGCGAAAGAACAGTTGGGAACCCATAAATGCCTATGGTAAAAAAACGAATATCTCCATTTAGAAACTAGAAAAAAACTATATGTGAGACTGCTTTTTGAAGTATGGATTCATCTTACAGAGTTAAACCTTTCTGTTGATTCAGCAGATTGGAAACACTCTTTTTGTAGAACATGTGAAGAAACACTCAGGATCCCTTTGAGGTCTATGGTGCAAAATGGAATACCCAGAGATAAAAACCATTGAGGAACTCTCTGTGAAATGGCTTTGTGTTATGAAAATTCATCTGTAAAGTTAAACCTTTCTTTTTATTCAGCAGGTTGGAAACATTCTTTTTGTAGAATCCTCCAAGGTATATTCAGGGCCCATTGAGGCCTACACTGAAAAATCTAGTATCTCCAGATAAAAACTGCAGATAGACTATCTGTGTAACTTCTTTGTTATGTGTTGGTTCATCTCAAGCTTGAATCTTATGTTTCATTCAACAGGTTGGAAACCATCATTTTGTAGAATCTGTGAAAGATATTTGAAACTTACTGAGGCCTATGGTGATAAACAGATTATCACCAGATAAAAACTAGACAGAAGCTATCTGTTAAACTCTTTTGTGATGCATTTATTCATCTCACAGAGTTAAACTTTTCTTTTGATTCAGTAGATTGAAAATACTGTTTTTATAGAATCTGTAAAGGACATATAGGAGTCTTTTGGGGCCTAGGGTGAAAAATCAAACATCCCCAGATGAAAACCAGAAAGAAGCTATCTGTGAAACTGCGTTGGTATTTGTGGATTCATCTCACAGAGATAAACCATTCTTTTGATTCAGCAGGTTTAAAACACTCTTTATGTAGGATCAGTGAAGAGACATTTGGGAGGCCATTGAAGGTTGTGGTGAAAAAGCAACTATGCATAGATAAAAACTAGAAAGAGGCTCTCTGTGCAACTGCTTCACGATGTGTGGATTCATCTCCAAGGGTTAAACTTTTCCTATGATTCGGCAGATTGAAAAAACTCTTTTTGGGGAATCTGTGAGGGACATTATGGAGCCCGTTGAGGCCTATGTTGGAAAACTGAATATCCCTAGACAAAAACTAGAAAGAAACAAACTGTGAAATTGCTTTAAACCATTCTTTTGATTCTGCAAGTTGGAGAAACTTGGAGATATTTTTTTGAGGCCTATATTGAAAAACTAAATATCCCCAAATAAAAACTAGAAAGAAGCTATTGTTGAAACTGATTTGTGATGTGTGGATTCATCTCACAGAGTTAAACATTTCTTTTGATTCACCACATTGGAAACACACTTTTTGAAGAATCTACAAAGGCACATTTGAGATGATGTTTTGGTCGATGGTGAAAAATCAAAAATCTTCAAATAAAAGAAAGAAAGATGCTATCTCTGAATCTGCTTTGTGGTGTGTGGATTCAACCTACAGAGTTAAATTTTTTTTTCTTTTTCTTTTTTCTTTCTTTTTTTTTTTTTTTGAATAAGTAGGTTGGAAACACTTTTTTTGTAGAATCTGTAAAAAGACATTTGGAAGCCCATTGAGGCTATGGTGAAAAATTGAATATCCTGACGTAAAAACCAGAAAGAAACTATTTTGGAAACTGATTTGTGATGTGTGGATTCATCTCACAGAGTTAAAACATTCCTTTGATACATCAGGCTAAAAACACTCTATTTGTAGAATCTGCATTAGCACATCCATGAGCATATTGAGGCCTATCGTGAAAAACTGAATATCACCACAAAAAAACTAGAAAGAAGCTTTCTGTGAAACTGCTTGTGATTTGTGAATTTATCTCAAAGTTAAACATTCCTTTTGATTCAGCAGGTTGGAAATACTCTTTTTGTAAAATCTGTGATGGGACATTCGGGAGCCCGTTAGGGCCTATGGTAAAAAACCAAATATCCTCAGATTAAAACTAGAAGAACTCTTACTATGACACTGTTTGTGAAATGTGGATTCATCTCAAACTTAAACAATTCTTCTGATTCAGCAGGTTGGAAACACTCTTTTTGTACAATCTTTGAAGTGATTTTCAGATGCACACTGAGGCATATGGCGAAAAACCAAATATTCCCAGAAAAAACGTAGAAAGATCCAATCTCTGAAACTGCTTTGTGATTTCTAAATTCATCTCAAACAATTAAACCTTTATTTTAATTTAGAAGGTTGGAAACGCCATTTTTGTAGAATCTGCAAAGGGACATTTGGCAATCTATTGCAGCTTAAGATGAAAAACTGAATATCCCCAGTTAAAAAGTAGAAAGAATCTGTCTGTGAAACTGCTTTGCAATATGCGGATTCATCTCACATAGTAAACCTTACTTTCGATTCAGCAGGTTGGAAAAACTCTTTATGTCAAATACACGAAGGGCTATTCGGGAACCCATTTTGTCCCATGTTGAAAAAATAAATATTTCCACATAAAAACTAGAAGAAAGCATCTGTGAAACCGCATAGTGGTGTGTGGATTCACCTCCCAGAGTTAAATCTTTCTTTTGAATCAGTAGGTTGGAACCACTCTTTCTGTAAAATCTGTGAAGGGACATTCAGGAACCCATTGAGGCATATGGTGAAAAGCAACATATCCCCAGATAAAATCTAGAAATAAGCTATCTGGAAAACTGCTCCATGATGTGTATTCCTATCAGAGAGTAAAATCCTTGTTTTCATTCGACAGGTGGGAAACATTCTTTTTGTAGAATCTGTGAATGGACTTTTGGGAGCCATTTAAGATCTATGTTGAAAAACAGAATATCCCCAGATAAAAACTAGAAAGAAGCCACATGTGAAACTGATTTGTGATGTGTGGATTCATCTAAAAGAGTTAAACCTTTCATTTGATTCAACAGGTTGGAAACACTCTTCTTGTAGAATCTAGAAAGGGACATTTGGGAGACCATTGAGGCCTCTGGTGAGAAACCCAATATCCCAAGATACAATGTAGAATGAAGCTATCTGTGAAACTGCTTTGGGATATGTGGATTCATCTCACAGAGTAAAACGTTCTTTTGATTCAACAGGTTGAAATCATTGTTTTTGTAGAATTTGTGAAGGGACACTTGAAAATTCATTGAGGTGTATGTTGAAAAACTGAATACCTCCAGATAAAACCTGTAAGGAAGCTATCTTTGAAACTGCTTTGTGTTGTGTATATACCTCTCACAGAATTAAAACTTTCTTTTGATTCAGCAGGTTGGATATACTCCTTTTGTAGGATCTGTGGAGGACATTCATTAGTCCATTGGTGCCTATGGTGAAAAAACTGAATATCCCCAGAGAAAAACTAGGAAAGAAGCTATCTAGGGAAGTGCTTCATTGCAAACACTCTTTTTGTAGAATCTGTGAAGAAATGTTCGGGAGCTCATTGAGGTCTATGGTCAGAAACATAATATCTCTCTATAAAAACTAGACAGAAGCGATTGTGAAACTGCTTTGTGATGTGTGAGTTTATCTCACAGAGTTAGTATTTTCTTTGGATTCAGTAGGTTGTAAATACTGTTTTTGTAGAATCTGTGAGGGGACATTTGGGAGCCCATTGAGGTCAATGGTGAAAAACCCAATATCCACAGAGAAAAAGTAAAAAGAGGTAGTCCGTTAAACTCCTTTCTGATGTGTGGATTTATTTAACAGAGATAAACTTTTCTTTTGATCCAGAATTTTGGAAATATTATTTTTATAGAGTACGTGAAGGGACATTAGAGATCTCATTGATGCTTATGGTGAAAACCCGAATATCCTTTTAAAAACAAAAAGAAGCTATCCATGACATGCTTAGTGACATGTGAATTCATTTCACAGAGGTAAAACTTTCTACTGATTCAGAAGGTTAAAAGCACTCTTTGTAGAATCTGCAATGGTCATTCTGGGGCCCATTGAGACCTATGGTGAAAAACCAAATATCACCACATAAAAATGAGAAAGAAGTTATCTGTGACACTGCTTCATGATATGTAGATTCATCTCACAAAGTTAATACTTTGTTTTCATTTTGCAGAATGGAAACACTCTTTTTGTAGAATCTGTGAAAAGATATTTGGGAGCCCATTCAATCCTATGGTCAAAAGTCCAGTATCTTCAGATAAAAAATGGAAAGAAGTTATCTGTGAAATTTCTTTGTGATGTGTGAATTCATCTCACAGATTAAACTTTTCTTTTGATTCTGGAGGATAGGTAAACTTTTTTTGTAGAAACTGCTATGAGACATTCCAGAGCCCATTGAGGCCTATGGTTAAAAGCCAAATATCCAAAATAAAAAACTAGAGAAAAGCTACCTGTAAAAGTTCTTTGTGATGTGGGGAATCATCTCACAGACATAAACTTTCTTTCATTCAGGAGGTTGGAAACACTCTTTTTGTAGCTACTGTGAAGGGACATTCAAGAGCCTATTTGAGACTATAGTGAATAACCAAATATCCCAGACACAAACTAGAAAGAAGCCGTCATTGAAACTTGTGATGTGTGAAGTCATGTTAGAGAGTTAAACCTTTTTTTGATGCAGCAGATTTGAAACACTCTGTTTGTAGAATCTGTGAAGGGATATTCTAAAGCCCATTGAGGCCTGTGGTGCAAAATGCAATATCCCTAGATAAAATATTTAAAGGACGTATATGTGAAACTGCTTTGTCATGTGTGGATTCATCTCACAAAGTTCAGTGTTTCTTTGGATTCATGAGGTTGCAAACACTCTGTAGAATCTGTGAAGGGACATTTGGGAGCCCATTGAGTCCTATGGTGAAAAACAGAATATCTCCAAATAAAAAATAGAAAGAAACTATCTGTGAAACTGATTTGTAAATAAAATGTGGATATATCTCACCTTTTTTTGTTAAGTAATTTTGAAAGACTTTTTTTGCAGAATCTGCGAAGGGACATTTGGGACCCCATTGAGGCCTATGGTGAAAAACCAAACATTGCCAGATAAAAAATAGAAAGAAGCTATCTGAAACTGTTTTGTGATGTGTCAATTCATCTCACAGAGTTAAACTTTTCTTTCGATTAAGCAGGTTGGAAACACTCTTTTTGTAGAATCTGTGATGGGATTTCTGGGCCCATTGAGGTCTATGGTGAAAAAAAAAATAGCCTAAGATAAAAACTAGACAAAAGCTATCTGGGAATCTGCTTTGTGATGTGTGTATTCATATCACCACGTATAACCTTTCTTTTCATTCAGCAGGTTGCAAGCACTCTTTTTGTAGAATCTGTGAACAGATATTTGAGAGCACATTGAAGCCTATGGTGAAAAACAGAATATCCCCAGTTAAAAACTAGAAAGAAACTATCTATGAAACTGCTTTGGGATGTATGGATTCATCTCACAGAGTTGAACCTGTTTGATTTCAACAGGTCTGAAACACATTTTTTGTAGAATTTGTCAAGGGACATTCGGGAACCCATTCAGGTGTGTGGTAAAAACCAGAATTTCCCAGATAAAAACTACAAAGAAAGTTTCTGTGAAATTGTTTTCAAATGTCTGGATTCATCTCAAAGGGGTAATGCTTTCTTTTGATTAAGCAGGTTGGAAAAACTGTTTTTATAGAATCTGCGAATAGACATTTGAAAGCTCATTTTAACTTATGGTGAAAAATCGAATATTCCTAGATAAAAACTAGAAAGAAGCAACCTGTGAAACTGCTTTGTGATGTGTGGATTTATCTCACATAGTGAAACCTTTCTTTTGATTCAGCAGATTGGAAACACTCTTTTTATAGCCTGTGAGAAATAATATTCGGGAGCCTATTGTGGCCTATGTTGACAAACTGAATGTCCCCACATAAAAACTAGAAGGAAGCTATCTATGAAAATGCTTTGTAATGTGTGGATTCAGCTCACAGTGCTAACCCACTCTTGTGATTCCACAGGTTGGAAACACTCTTTTTGTAGAATCTGAGAAGGGACATTCACTAGCCCATTGAGGCCTACGGTAAAAAAAAAAAAACAATATCCCTAGATAAAAACTAGAAAGAAGCTGTCTGTGAAAGTGCATTGTGATGTTTGGATTCATCTCACAGAGTTAAATCTTTCTTTTGATTCTGCAGGTTGGAAACACTCTTTTTGTACAATCTTCGAAGGAACGTTCAGGAGCCCATTGGGTCCTATGGTTAAAAAAAGAATATCCACAGATAAAAACAAGAAAGAAATGATCTATGAAGCTGCCTTCTGATATGTGGATTTATCTCAGACAGTTAATTTTTTCTCTTTTTTCTTTTTTTCTTTATTTTTGTTGTTTTTTTTTATTTTTAAAAATTTATTATTATTATTATACTTTAAGTTCTAGGGTACATGTGCATAACGTGCAGGTGTGTTACATATGTACACTTGTGCCATGTTGGTGTGCTGCACCCATCAACTCGTCAGCACCCTTCAACTCATCATTTACATCAGGTTTAACTCCCAGTGCAATCCCTCCGCCCTCCCCGCTCCCCATGATAGACCCCAGTGTGTGATGTTCCCCTTCCCGAGTCCAAGTGATCTCATTGTTCAGTTCCCACCTATGACTGAGAACATGCGGTGTTTGGTTCTCTGTTCTTGGGATAATTTGCTAAGAATGATGGTTTCCAGCTGCATCCATGTCCCTACAAAGGACACAAACTCATCCTTTCTTAGGGCTGCATAGTATTCCATGGTGTATATGTGACATTTTCTTAATCCAGTCTGTCACTGATGGACATTTGGGTTGATTCCAAGTCTTTGCTATTGTGAATAGTGACACAATAAACATATGTGTGCATGTGTTTTTATAGCAGCATGATTTATAATCCTTTGGGTATATACCTAGTAATGGGATGGCTGGGTCATATGGTACATCTAGTTCTAGATCCTTGAGGAATCGCCATACTGTTTTCCATAATGGTTGAACTAGTTTACAATCCCACCAACAGTGTAAAAGTGTTCCTATTTCTCCACATCCTCTCCAGCACCTGTTGTTTCCTGACTTTTTAATGATTGCCATTCTAACTGGTGTGAGATGGTATCTCATTGTGGTTTTGATTTGCATTTCTCTGATGGCCAGTGATGATGAGCATTTTTCATGTGTCTGTTGGCTGTATGAATGTCTTCTTTTGAGAAATGTCTGTTCATATCCTTTGCCCACTTTTGATGGGGTTGTTTGTTTTCTTGTAAATTTGTTTGAGTTCTTTGTAGGTTCTGGACATTAGCCCTTTGTCAGGTGAGTAGATTGCAAAAATTTTCTCCCATTCTGTGGGTTGCCTGTTCACTCTGATGGTAGTTTTTTTGCTGTGCAGAAGCTCTTTAGTTTAATGAGACTCCATTTGTCAACTTTGGCTTTTACGGCCATTGCCTTTGGTGTTTTAGACATAAAGTCTTCGCCCATGCCTGTGTTCTGAATGGTACTACCTAGGTTTCCTTCTAAGGTTTTTATGATATTAGATCTAACATTCAAGTCTCTAATCCATCTTGAACTAATTTTCATACAAAGAGTAAGGAAAGGATCCAGTTTCAGCTTTCTACTTATGGCTAGTCAATTTTCCCAGCATCATTTATTAAATAAGGAATCCTTTCCCCATTTCTTGTTTTTGTCAGGTTTGTCAAAGATCAGATGGCTGTGGATGTGTGGTATTACTTCTGAGGACTCTGTTCTGTTCCATTGGTCTATATCTCTGTTTTGGTACCAGTACCATGCTGTTTTGGTTACTGTAGCCTTGTAGTATAGTTTGAAGTCAGGTAGCGTGATGCCTCCAGCTTTGTTCTTTTGACTTAGAACTGTCTTGGCAATGAAGGCTCTTTTTTGGTTCCATATGAACTTTAAATCAGTTTTTTCCAATTCTGTGAAGAAATTCATTGGTAGCTTGATGGGGATGGCATTGAATCTATAAATAACCTTGGGCAGTATGGCCATTTTCACAATATTGATTCTTCCTATCCATGAGCATGGTATGTTCTTCCATTTGTTTGTGTCCTCTTTTATTTCACTGAGCACTGGTTTGTAGATCTCCTTGAAGAGGTCCTTTACATCCCTTGTAAGTTGGATTCCAAGGTATTTTATTCTCTTTGAAGCAATCGTGAATGGAAGTTCATTCCTGATTTGGCTCTCTGTTTGTCTGTTACTGGTGTATAAGAATGCTTGTGATTTTTGCACATTAATTTTTTATCCTGAGACTTTGCTGAAGTTGCTTATCAGCTTAAGGAGATTTTGGGCTGAGACAATGGGATTTTCTAAATATAAAATCATGTCATCTGCAAAGAGGGACAATTTGACTTCTTCTTTTCCTAACTGAATTCCATTGATTTCTTTCTCTTGCCTGATTGCCCTAGCCAGAACTTCCAACACTATGTTGAATAGGAGTAGTGAGAGAGGGCATCCCTGTCTTGTGCCAGTTTTCAAAGGGAATTTTTCCAGTTTTGCCCATTCAGTATGATATTGGCTGTGGGTTTCACATAAATAGCTCTTATTATTTTGAGCTACGTTCCATCCATACCGAATTTATTGAGTGTTTTTAGCATGAAGGGCTGTTGAATTTTGTCAAAAACCTTTTCTGCATCTATTGAGATAATGATGTGGTTCTTGTCTTTGGTTCTGTTTATATGCTGGATTATGTTTATTGATTTGCGAATGTTGAACCAGCCTTGCATCCCAGGGATGAAGCCCACTTGATCATGGTGGATAAGCTTTTGATGTGTGCTGCTGAATCCGGTTTGCCAGTATTTTATTGAGGATTTTTGCATCGATGTTCATCAGGGATATTGGTCTAAAATTCTCTTTTTTGTTGTGTCTCTGCCAGGCTTTGGTATCAGGATGATGTTGGCCTCATAAAATGAGTTAGGGAGGATTCCCTCTTTTCTATTGATTGGAATAGTTTCAGAAGGAATGGTACCAGCTCCTCCTTGTACCTCTGGTAGAATTCAGCTGTGAATCCATCTGGTCCTGGACTTTTTTGGTTGGTAGGCTATTAATTGTGCCTCAATTTCAGAGCCTGCTATTGGTCTATTCAGGATTCAACTTCTTCCTGGTTTAGTCTTGGAAGAGTGTAAGTGTCCAGAAAATTATCCATTTCTTCTAGATTTTCTAGTTTATTTGCATAGAGGTGTTTATGGTATTCTCTGATGGTAGTTTATATTTCTATGGGGTCAGTGGTGATATCCCCTTTACCATTTTTTATTGCATCTATTTGATTCTTCTCTCTTTTCTTCTTTATTAGTCTTGCTAGCGGTCTGTCAATTTTGTTAATCTTTTCAAAAAACCAACTCCTGGATTCATTCATTAATTTTGGAGGTTTTTTGTGTCTCTATCACCTTCAGTTCTGCTCTGATCTTAGTTATTTCTTGCCTTCTGCTAGCTTTTGAATGTGTTTGCTCTTGCTTCTCTACTTCTTTTAATTCTGATGTTAGAGTGTCAATTTTAGATCTTTCCAGCTTTCTCTTGTGGGAATTTAGTGCTATAAATTTCCCACTACACACTGCTTTAAATGTGTCCCAGAGATTCTGGTATGTTGTATCTTTGTTCTCATTGGTTTCAAAGAACATCTTTATTTCTGCCTTCATTTCGTTATGTACCCAGTAGTCATTCAGGAGCAGGTTGTTCAGTTTCCATGTAGTTGAGCGGTTTTGATTGAGTTTCTTAGTCCTGAGTTCTAGTTTGATTGCACTGTGGTCTGAGAGACAGTTTGTTATAATTTCTGTTCTTGTACATTTGCTGAGGAGTGCTTTACTTCCAATTATGTGGTCAATTTTGGAATAAGTGTGATGTGGTGTTGAGAAGAATGTATATTCTGTTGATTTGGGGTGGAGAGTTCTATAGATGTCTATTAGGTCTGCTTGCTGCAGAGATGAGTTCAATTCCTGGATATCCTTGTTAACTTTCTGTCTCGTTGATCTGTCTAATGTTGACAGTGGAGTGTTGAAATCTCCCATTATTATTGTATGGGAGTCTAAGTCTCTTTGTAAGTCTCTAAGGACTTGCTTTATGAATCTGGGTGCTCCTGTATTGGGTGCATATATATTTAGGATAGTTATCTCTTCCTGTTGAATTGATCCCTTTACCATTATGTAATGGCGTTCTTTGTCTCTTTTGATCTTTGATGGTTTAAAGTCTGTTTTTTCAGAGACTAGTATTGCAACCCCTGCTTTTTTTTGTTCTCCTTTTGCATGGTAAATCTTCCTCCATCCCTTTATTTTGAGCCTATGTATGTCTCTGCATGTGAGATGGGTCTCCTGAATACAGCAGACTGATGGGTCTTGACTCTTTATCCAGTTTGCCAGTCTGTGTCTTTTAATTGGAGCATTTAGTCTATTTACATTTAAGGTTAATATTGTTATGTGTGAACTTGATCCTGCCATTATGATACTAATTGGTTATTTTGCTCGTTAGTTGATGCAGTTTCTTCCTAGCCTAAATGGTCTTTACATTTTGGCATGTTTTTGCAATGGCTGGTACCGGTTGTTCCTTTCCATGTTTAGTGCTTCCTTCAGGGTCTCTTGTAAGGCAGGCCTGGTGGTGACAAAATCTCTAAGCATTTGCTTATCTGTAAAGTGTTTTATTTCTCCTTCACTTATGAAGCTTAGTTTGGCTGGATATTAATTTCTGGGTTTAAAATTCTTTTCTTTAAGAATGTTGAATATTGGCCCCCACTCTCTTCTGGCTTGTAGAGTTTCTGCAGAGAAATCTGCTGTTAGTCTGATGGGTTTCCCTTTGTGGGTAACCCACCTTTCTCTCTGGCTGTCCTTAAGATTTTTTCCTTCATTTCAACTTTGGTGAATCTGGTAATTTTGTGTCTTGGAGTTGCTCTTCTCGAGGAGTATCTTTGTGGCGTTCTCTGCATTTCCTGGATTTGAATGTTGGCCTGCCCTACTAGGTTGGGGAAGTTCTCCTGGATGATATCCTGAAGAGTGTTTTCCAACTTGGTTCCATTTTCCCCCTGAGTTTCAGGCACCCCAATCAGGCGTAGATTTGGTCTTTTACATAATCCCATACTTCTTGCAGGCTTTGTTCATTTCTTTTCTTCTTTTTCTTTTGGTTTCTCTTCTCGCTTCATTTCATTCATTTGATCCTCAATCGCTGATACTCTTTCTTCCAGTTGATCGAGTCGGTTACTGAAGCTTGTGCATTTGTCACGTATTTCTCGTGTCATGGTTTTCATCTCTGTCATTTCGTTTATGACCTTCTCTGCATTAATTACTCTAGCTATCAATTCTTCCACTTTTTTTCAACATTTTTAGTTTCTTTGCGCTGGGTACGTAATTCCTCCTTTAGCTCTGAGAAGTTTGATGGACTGAAGCCTTCTTCTCTCATCTCGTCAAAGTCATTCTCCGTCTAGGTTTGACCCGTTGCTGGCGATGAGCTGCGCTCCTTTGCCGGGGGAGATGTGCTTTTATTTTTTGAATTTCCAGCTTTTCTGCCCTGCTTTCTCCCCATATTTGTGGTTTTATCTGCCTCTGCTCTTTGATGATGGTGACGTACTGATGGCGTTTTGGTGTAGGTGTCCTTCCTGTTTGATAGTTTTCCTTCTAACAGTCAGGACCCTCAGCTGTAGGTCTGTAGGAGATTGCTTGAGGTCCACTCCAGACCCTGTTTGCCTGGGTGTCAGCAGCAGAGGCAGCAGAAGATAGAATATTGCTGAACCGCGAGTGTAGCTGTCTGATTCTTGCTTTGGAAGTTTCGTCTCAGGGGTGTACTCCACCCTGTGAGGTGTGGGGTGTCAGAATGCCCCTAGTGGGTGATGTCTCCCAGTTAGGCTACTCAGGGGTCAGGGACCCACTTGAGCAGGGAGTCTGTCCCTTCTCAGATCTCAACCTCCGTGTTGGGAGATCCACTGCTCTCTTCCAAGCTGTCAGACAGAGTTGTTTGCGTCTGCAGAGGTTTCTAATGCTTTTTGTTGTTGTTGTTGTTGTTGTTTATGTGTACCTTGTCCTCAGAAGTGGAGTCCACAGAGACAGGCAGGTTTCCTTGAGCTGCTGTGAGCTCCACCCATTTCGAGCTTCCAACGGCTTTGTTTACCTACTTAAGCCTCAGCAATGGCGGGCACCCCTCCCCTAGCCTCACTGCTGCCTTGCAGTTAGATCACAGACTGCTGTGCTAGCAGTGAGGGAGGCTCCGTGGGCATGGGACCCTCCCGGCCAGGTGTGGGATATACTCTCCTGTTGTGCCCATTTGCTTAAAGCGCAGTATTGGGGTGGGAGGTACCCGATTTTCCAGGTGTTGTGTGTCTCAGTTCCCCTGGCTAGGAAAAGGGATTCGCTTCCCCCTTGTGCTTCCCAGGTGAGGTGATGCCTTGCCCTGCTTCAGCTCTCGCTGGTCGGGCTGCAGCAGCTGACCAGCACCGATTGTCTGGCACTCCCTTGTGAGATGAACCCAGTACCTCAGTTGAAAATGCAGAAATCACCTGTCTTCTGTGTCACTCGCACTGGGAGTTGGAGACTGGAGCTCTTCCTATTTGACCGTCTTGCTCTGCTCCCCTAAATTTTTTTTCAATTCAGCATGTTGGAAACACTGTTTTTGTAGAATCTGTGAAGGGACATTTGAGAGTCCATTGAGGCCAATCGAAAAAACACAATAACTCCAGATAAAACCAAAAAGAAGCTTTGTTAAACTGCTTTTTGATGTGTGCATTCTTCTCACAAAGTTGAAGCTTTCTTTTGATTCAGTAGATCAAAAACATTCTTTTTGTAGAACCTGCAAAGTGACATTCGTTAGCCTATTTTGGCATATGGTAAAAAAGCAAATATTCCCAGATTAAAACTAAAAGGAAGTTATCTGTGAAAGTGCTTTGTGATGTGTGGATTCATTTCACAGAGTTGAAACTTTCTTTTGATTCAGTAGGTTGAAAACATTCTTTTTGTGTAATCTGTGAAGGGACATTCTTTAGCCCATTTTGACCTATGGTAAAAAACTGAATATCCCCAGATTAAAACTGAAAAGAAGCTATCTGTGAAAGTGCTTTGTGATGTGTGGATTCATTTCACATAGTTAAAACTTTCTTTTGATTCAGTAGGTTGGAAACATTCTTTTTTTTTTTTTTTTGAGGAAATGAGTTATATTTATTCATTTATTAAACAAATGTTTATTGAGGGCTTATTATGTGCCAGTCCATGTTCTAGACACTGAGGATATACTAGTGTTCAGGAGGTAAACATCTTGCCCTTGTGGAGCTTATACTTTGGGAAGAAGAGAACAGACTGTAAAACACAAGAAAGCAGATTATATGGTACAGTCATCCGCGAAAGGGCATTCATGAGCCCATTGAGGGCTATGATCAAAAACTGAATATACCCATATAAAAACTAGAAAGAAGTAATCACTGAAACTGCTTTGTGATGTGTGGATTTATCTCTCAGAGTTAATGTTTTCTTTGGATTCATCCAGTTGGGAACACGGACTGTTTTTGTTGAATCTGCCAAGGGACCATTGGGAGTCCTTTGAACCCAATGGTGAAAAACCGAACATCCCCATATATAAACTAAGAAGAAACTGCCTGTTAAACTGCTTTTTGATGTGTGGATTCATCTTACAGAGATAAACCTCTCTTGTGATTCTGCAGTTTGAAAACTTTTTGGAGAATCTGCGTCGGGATTGTTGGGAGCCCCTTGGGGCCTATGGTGAAAAACCTAATATCCCCTTAAAAAAACAAAAAGTAAGTGTTGTAAAACTGCTTAGTGATCTGTGGATTCATTTCATAGAGGTAAACCTTTCTACTGATTCAGCAGGTTGAAAGTACTCTTTTTGTAGAATCTGCGATGGGATATTCTAGGACCCATTGAGACCTATGGTGAAAAACCGGATATCCCCACATAAAAACTAGAAAGAAACTATCCGTGAAACTGTTTTGTGATGTGTGGATTCATCTCTCAAAGTTAATATTTTGTTGCTATACACGCAAGTTGGAAACACTCTTTTTGTAGACTCTACGAGGGACTTTTGGGAGCCCATTCAGTCCTATGGTCAAAAACCCAATATCTTCAGATAAAAACTAGAAAGAAGTACCTGTGAAATTGCTTTGTGATGTGTAGATTCATCTCACAGATTAAACTTTTCTTTTAATTTTGCATGTTGGAAAAACTCTTCTTGTAGAATCTGTGATGAGACATTTGAGAGTCCATTGAGGCCTATGATGAAAAACTGAATATCTCAAGTTGAAAACTAGAAAGATGCTACCTGTGAAACTTGTTTGTGATGTGGGGAATCATCTTACAGAAATAAACTTTCTTTTCATTGAGAAGGTTGGAAACATTCTTTTTGTAGAAACTGTAAAGGTACATTCATGAGCCCATTTGAGCCTCTGGTGAATCAACAAATATCCCCAGATTAAAACTAGAAAGAATGTATCTATTAAACTGCTTGGTGATTTGTGAATTAGTGTTACAGAATTAAGCCCTTCTTTTGATTCAGCGGATTTGAAACACACTTTTTGTAGAATTTGCAAAGGGATATTCGAAACCCAATTGAGGCCTTTGGTGAAAAACACAATATCCCCAGATGAAACCTACAAAGAAGGTATATGTGAATCTGCTTTGTGATATGTGGATTTGTCTCATATAGTTCAACCTATCTCTTGATTCATCACGTTGGAAAAACCCTTTTTGTGGAATCTGCAAAGAGACACTTGGTAGCCCATTGAGTCCTGTGGTGAAAAACCAAATATCTCCAAATAAAAAATAGAAAGAAACTATCTGTGAAACTGCTTTGTAATGTGTGGATTTATGTCACAAATTTAAACCTTTTTTTCCATTCAGCACTTTTGAAGCTCTCTTTTTGTAGAATGTGTGAAGGGACATTTGGGAACTCATTGAGACCTATGATGAAAAAACAGAACATCCCCAGATAAAAACTAGAAATAAGCTATCTATGAAACTGTGGCTGGGTGGGTTCATCTCAAAGACTTAAAAGTTTCTTTCAATTAAACAGGTCGAAAACACTCTTTTTGTGGAATCTGTGATGGGACTTTTTGTGGCTCACTGAGGACTGTCATGAAAAAAAGAATATCCCCAGATAAAAACTAGAAAAATGTTATCTTGGAAACTGATTTGTGATGTGTGTATTCGTATCACTGAGTTAAAACTTTCTTTTCATTCAGCAGGTTGTAAACACTTTTAATAGAACCTACAGAGGGACATTCGTGAGCCCATTGAGGCCTATGTTGAAAAACAAAATATCCCTAGATAAAAAGTATAAACAAGCTATTTGTGAAACTATTTTGTGATGTATGGATTTATGTGAAATAATTAAAATTTGTTTTTCAATTCAGCAGGCAGGAAACACTCTTTTTTAGGATCTGTAAAGGGATATTTGAGATCACATTGAAGCCTAAGGTGAAAAACAGAAGATTCCCAGTTAAAAACTAGAAAGAAATTATCTGTGAAACTGCTTTGAGACAGGTGGATTCATCTTACAGAGTTAAACCTTTCTTTAAATTTAACAGGTTGGAAACACTTCTTTGGAGAATTTGCAAAGGGACATTTGGGAGCCCATTCAGGCCTAAGGTGATAAATAGAATTTCCCAGATAAAAACTAGAAAGAATGTTTCTCTGAAACTGCTTTCGGGTGTGTGGATTCATCTCAAAGGGTTAAAATTTTCCTTTGATTAAGCAGGTTGGAATCTGCAATGGGATTTTGTTGTGGAATCTGCAAAGGGACCTTTGGGAGCCCATTGAGGTCTATGGTGTAAAACCAAATATCCCTAGATAAAAACTAGAAAGAAGCTATCTGTGAAATGCCTGTGTGATGTGTGAATTCATATAATCGAGTTAAACTTTTGTTTTTTATTCAGGATGCTGTAAATATTTTTATTGTACAGTCAGCAAAGGTGCAATGGACTACAATAAAGACTTTGGTGAAAAACCGAATGACCAGATAAAACTATTAAGAAGCTATCTGTGAAATTGCTTTGAGATGTGTGGATTCATCTCACAGAGTTAAAATTTTCTTATTCAGCAGGTTGGAGACACTCCTTTTGTATAATCCATAAAGGGACATTTTGGAGCTGATTAAGGCCTAAGGTGAAAAACCAAATAACCCAAAATAAAAACTAGAAAGAAACTATCTGTCAAACTGCCTTGAGATGTGTGGATTCATCTCACTGGCTTAAACTTTTATTTTTATTCAGTAGGTTGAAAACAATGTTTTTGTCAAATTTACTGAGGAACATTTGGGAGCTCATTGAGGTCTATAGTGAAAAACCAAATATTCTCAGGTAAAAACTGGAAAGAAGCTGTCTGTGAAACTGCTTTTTGAAGTGTGGATTCATCTTGCAGAGTTAAAACTTTGTTTGGTTTGAGCAAGTTGGAAACACTGTTTTTGTAAAATCTGTGAAGGGACATTCTGGGGCCCATTGAGGCCCATAGTGAAAAACCGAGATCCCCTGATAAAAACTAGAAAGAAGTTATCTGTGAAACAGCTTTGTGATACATGGATTCATGTCACAGAGTTAAACCTTTTTTTTCAGCAGATTGAAAACTGTTTTTGGATGCTTGAAAGTGACATTTGGGAGATTATTGATGTCTATGATAAAAAACTGAATATCCCCTGAGAAAAACTAAAAAGCAGCTATCTCAAATTGCTTTGTGTGTGTGGCTTCATTTCACAAAATTAAAACCTTTTTTGATTTAGAAGGTTGGAAACACTCTTTGTGGAATCTGCTTGTAGTGTCTCTGAATGGACATTTTGGAGCCCATTGAGGCTTATGGTGAAAAACCAAATCCCCAGATAAAAACAAGAAAGAAACTATTTGTGAAACTACTTTGTGACGTGTGGATTCATCTCACAGACTTAAATATTTCTTTTGATTCAGCAGCTTGGAAGCAGTTTTAGCAGCATGTGCAAATGGACTTTCAGCAATCTACTGAGGCCTGCAGTGAAAAACTGAATATAACCAGACATAAACTAAAATGAAACTATCTGTGAAACTGCTTTGTGATGGATGAATTCATCTCACAGAGTTAGACCTTTCTTTTTGATTCAGCAGGTTAGAAATAATCTTTTTGTAGAATCTACAAAAGGACATTCAGGAACCCATTGAGGCCTATGATGAAAAATTGAATATCCCCAGATAAAAACTAAAAAGAAGTTTCCTGTGAAGCTGCTTTGTGATGGATGGATTACTCTCACAAAGTTAAAACTTTTTTTCATTCAGCAGGTTGGAAACAATCATTTTGTAGAATATTCAAAGGGAAATTTCGGAGACAATTGAGGCCTATTGTAAAAAAATGAATTCCCCAGTATAAAAGGTAGAAAGAAGCTATCTGTGAAACTGCTTTGTGATGAGTGTATTCATCTCATGGAGTTAAAACTTTCTTTCTATTCAGTAGGTTAAAAATACTCTTTTGTATAATTTGCTTGGGGACATTTGAAAGCTCATTGAGGTCTACTGTGAAAAACTGAATATCCCGTGATATGAAGTATAAGGAAGCTATCTGTGAAACTACCTTGTGTTGTGTGGATTTACCTTAAAGAGTTAAACTTTTCTTTTGATTCAGAAGGTTAGAAACACTCTTTTTTGAGGGGGGGGGTGGAGCAAGAAGGCCGAATAGGAACAGCTCCAGTCTCAAACTCCCAGCACGAGCGACACAGAAGACAGGTGATTTCTGCATTTTCAAATGAGGTACTGGGTTCATCTCACTAGGGAGTGCTGGAAAATCGGTGCTGGTCAGCTGTTGCAGCCCGACCAGCGAGAGCTGAAGCAGGGCGAGGCATCGCCTCCCCTGGGAAGCACAAGGGGTAAAGGGAATCCCTTTTCTTAGCCAGGGGAACTGAGACACACAACACATGGGAAATCGGGTACATCGCACCCCAATACCGCGCTTTAAGCAAACGGACACAACAGGAGAGTATATCCCACACCTGGCCGGGAGGGTCCCACGCCCACGGAGCCTCCCTCACTGCTAGCACAGCAGTTTGCTATCTCGCGGCAAGGCAGCAGCGAGGCTGGGGGAGGGGCGCCCACCATTGCTGAGGCTTAAGTAGGTAAACAAAGCTGCTGGGAAGCGCGAACTGGGTGGAGCTCACAGCAGCTCAAGGAAACCTGCCTGTCTCTGTAGACGCCACCTCTGGGGACAGGGCACAGTAAACAAAAGCAGCAGAAACCTCTGCAGACGCAAACGACTCTGTCTGACAGCTTGGAAGAGAGCAGTGGATCTCCCAACACGGAGGTTGAGATCTGAGAAGGGACAGACTGCCTGCTCAAGTGGGTCCCTGACCCCTGAGTAGCCTAACTGGGAGACATCCCCACTAGGGGCAGTCTGACACCCACACCTCACAGGGTGGAGTACACCCCTGAGACGAAACTTCCAAAGCAAGAATCAGACAGCTACACTCGCGGTTCAGCAATATTCTATCTTCTGCTGCCTCTGCTGCTGACACCCAGGCAAACAGGGTCTGGAGTGGACCTCAAGCAATCTCCTACAGACCTACAGCTGAGGGTCCTGACTGTTAGAAGGAAAACTATCAAACAGGAAGGACACCTACACCAAAACGCCATCAGTACGTCACCATCATCAAAGAGCAGAGGCAGATAAAACCACAAATATGGGGAGAAAGCAGGGCAGAAAAGCTGGAAATTCAAAAAATAAGAGCACATCTCCCCCGGCAAAGGAGCGCAGCTCATCGCCAGCAACGGATCAAAGCTGGACGGAGAATGACTTTGACGAGATGAGAGAAGAAGGCTTCAGTCCATCAAACTTCTCAGAGCTAAAGGAGGAATTACGTACCCAGCGCAAAGAAACTAAAAATGTTGAAAAAAAGTGGAAGAATTGATAGCTAGAGTAATTAATGCAGAGAAGGTCATAAACGAAATGACAGAGATGAAAACCATGACACGAGAAATACGTGACAAATGCACAAGCTTCAGTAACCGACTCGATCAACTGGAAGAAAGAGTATCAGCGATTGAGGATCAAATGAATGAAATGAAGCGAGAAGAGAAACCAAAAGAAAAAAGAAGAAATGAACAAAGCCTGCAAGAAGTATGGGATTATGTAAAAAGACCAAATCTACGTCTGATTGGGGTGCCTGAAAGTGAGGGAAAATGGAACCAAGTTGGAAAACACTCTTCAGGATATCATCCAGGAGAACTTCCCCAACCTAGTAGGGCAGGCCAACATTCAAATCCAGGAAATACAGAGAAGCATACAAAGATACTCCTCGAGAAGAGCAACTCCAAGACACATAATTGCCAGATTCACCAAAGTTGAAATGAAGGAAAAAATCTTAAGGGCAGCCAGAGAAAGGTCGGGTTACCCACAAAGGAAGCCCATCAGACTAACAGCAGATCTCTCGGCAGAAACTCTACAAGCCAGAAGAGTGGGGGCCAATATTCAACATTCTTAAAGAAAGAATTTTAAACTTTAATATCCAGCCAAACTAAGTTTCATAAGTGAAGGAGAAATAAAACCCTTTAAAGATAAGCAAATGCTAAGAGATTTTGTCACCACCAGGCCTGCCTTACAAGAGACCCTGAAGGAAGCACTAAACATGGAAAGGAACAACCGGTACCAGCCATTGCAAAAACATGCCAAAATGTAAAGACCATCGAGGCTAGGAAGAAACTGCATCAACTAATGAGCAAAATAACCAGTTAATATCATAATAGCAGGATCAAGTTTACACATAACAATATTAACCTTAAATGTAAATAGACTAAATGCTCCAATTAAAAGACACAGACTGGCAAACTGGATAAAGAGGCAAGACCCATCAGTCTGCTGTATTCAGGAGACCCATCTCACATGCAGAGACATACATAGGCTCAAAATAAAGGGATGGAGGAAGATTTACCATGCAAATGGAGAACAAAAAAAAGCAGGGGTTGCAATACTAGTCTCTGAAAAAACAGACTTTAAACCATCAAAGATCAAAAGAGACAAAGAAGGCCATTACATAATGGTAAAGGGATCAATTCAACAGGAAGAGATAACTATCCTAAATATATATGCACACAATACGGGAGCACCCAGATTCATAAAGCAAGTCCTTAGAGACTTAAGAGACTTAGACTCCCATACAATAATAATGGGAGACTTCAACACTCCACTGTCAACATTAGACACATCAACCAGACAGAAAGTTAACAAGGATATCCAGGAATTGAACTCATCTCTGCAGCAAGCAGACCAAGTAGACATCTATAGAACTCTCCACCCCAAATCAACAGAATATAGATTCTTCTCAGCACCACATCACACTTATTCCAAAATTGACCACATAATTGGAAGTAAAGCACTCCTCAGCAAATGTACGAGAACAGAAATTATAATAAACTGTCTCTCAGACCACAGTGCAATCAAACTAGACCTCAGGACTAGGAAATTCAACCAAAACCACTCAACTACATGGAAACTGAACAACCTGTTCCTGAATGACTACTGGGTACATAATGAAATAAAGGCAGAAATAAAGATGCTCTTTGAAACCAATGAGAACAAAGATACAACATACCAGAATCTCTGGGACACATTTAAAGTAGTGTGTAGAGGGAAATTTATAGCACTAAATTCCCAGAAGAGAAAGCTGGAAAGATCTAAAATTGACACTCTAACATCACAATTAAAAGAACTAGAGAAGCAAGGGCAAACATATTCCTAAGCTAGCAGAAGGCAAGAAATAACTAAAATCAGAGCAGAACTGAAGGAGATAGAGACACAGAAAACCCCCCAAAAAGTCAATGAATCCATACAAACTACCATCAGAGAATACCATAAACACCTCTACACAAATAAACTAGAAAATCTAGAAGAAATGGATAATTTCCTGGACACTTACACTCTCCCAAGACTAAGCCAGGAAGAAGTTGAATCCCTGAATAGACCAATAGCAGGCTCTGAAATTGAGGCAATAATTAATAGCCTACCAACCAAAAAGTCCAGGACCAGATGGATTCACAGCTGAATTCACCAGAGGTACAAGGAGGAGCTGGTACCATTCCTTCTGAAACTATTCCAATCAATAGAAAAGAGGGAATCCTCCTAACTCATTTTATGAGGCCAACATCATCCTGATACCAAAGCCTGGCAGAGACAACAAAAAAGAGAATTTTAGACCAATATCCCTGATGAACATCGATGCAAAATCCTCAATAAAATACTGGCAAACCGATTCAGCAGCACATCAAAAAGCTTATCCACCATGATCAAGTGGGCTTCATCCCTGATGCAAGGCTGGTTCAACATTCGCAAATCAATAAATAATCCAGCATATAAACAGAACCAAAGACAAGAACCACATGATTATCTCAATAGATGCAGAAAAGGCTTTTGACAAAATTCAACAGCCTTCATGCTAAAAAACACTCAATAAATTGGTATTGATGGAATGTACTCAAAATAATAAGAGCTATTTATGACAAACCCACAGCCAATATCATACTGAATGGGCAAAAACTGGAAAAATTCCTTGAAACTGGCACAAGACAGGATGCCCTCTCTCACCATTCCTATTCAACATAGTGTTGGAAGTTCTCTAGGCAATCAGGCAAAGAAAGAAATCAAGGGATTCAGTTAGAAAAGAAGAAGTCAAATTGTCCTGTTTGCAGATGACATGATTGTATATTTAGAAAACCCCATTGTCTCAGCCCAAAATCTCCTTAAGCTGATAAGCAACTTCAGCAAAGTCTCAGGATAAAAAATTAATGTGCAAAAATCACAAGCATTCTTATACACCAGTAACAGACAAACAGAGAGCCAAATCAGGAATGAACTTCCATTCACAATTGCTTCAAAGAGAATAAAATACCTTGGAATCCAACTTACAAGGGATGTAAAGGACCTCTTCAAGGAGAACTACAAACCACTGCTCAGTGAAATAAAGAGGACACAAACAAATGGAAGAACATACCATGCTCATGGATAGGAAGAATCAATATCGTGAAAATGGCCATACTGCCCAAGGTAATTTATAGATTCAATGCCATCCCCATCAAGCTACCAATGAGTTTCTTCACAGAATTGGAAAAAACTGCTTTAAAGTTCATATGGAACCAAA
Source organism: Erythrocebus patas (assembly GCA_023783455.1). Lineage (NCBI taxonomy): Eukaryota > Metazoa > Chordata > Mammalia > Primates > Cercopithecidae > Erythrocebus > Erythrocebus patas. Next base: position 187,995 of record JAKFHT010004513.1, read on the forward strand.
AAGACATTTCCATTCCTAAATCAAAAGAACAAAGCTGGAGGCATCACGCTACCTGACTTCAAACTATACTACAAGGCTACAGTAACCAAAACAGCATGGTACTGGTACCAAAACAGAGATATAGACCAATGGAACAGAACAGAGTCCTCAGAAATAATACCACACATCTACATCCATCTGATCTTTGACAAACCTGAGAGAAACAAGAAATGGGGAAAGATTTCCCTATTTAATAAATGGTGCTGGGAAAATTGGCTAGCCATAAGTAGAAAGCTGAAACTGCATCCTTTCCTTACTCCTTATACAAAAATTAACTCAAGATGGATTAGAGACTTAAATGTTAGACCTAAAATCATAAAAACCCTAGAAGGAAACCTAGGTAGTACCATTCAGGACATAGGCATGGGCAAAGACTTCATGTCTAAAACACCAAAAGCAATGGCAACAAAAGCCAAAATTGACAAATGGGATCTAATTAAACTCAAGAGCTTCTGCACAGCAAAAGAAACCACCTTCAGAGTGAACAGGCAACCTACAGAATGGGAGAAAATTTTTTCAATCTACTCATCTGACAAAGGGCTAATATCCAGAACCTATAAAGAACTCAAACAAATTTACAATAAAAAAACAAACAACCCCATAAAAAAGTGGGCAAAGGATATGAACAGACTTTTCTCAAAAGAAGACATTCATACAGCCAACAGATACATGAAAAAATGCTTTTTTGTAATAGTTAAGAATGACATACTGCATCCATGACAAAGAACAAACTCAAATAAAGAACTAAAAGAATTAAGAAAACAATATCATGAAAATTCATCCCAGAAATGACATTGATTCAACACCAATATGGACAAGATTATTCAAACTGTATGCACATGAACAACAAAGTATAATAATAATAAATAAATTAAAAAATAAAATTAAACAAAAAAATGCTCATCATCACTGGTCATCAGAGAAATGCAAATCAAAACCACAATGAGATACCATCTCACACAGTTAGAATGGCGATCATTAAAAGTCAGGAAACAACAGGTGCTGGAGAGGATGAGAAATAGGAACACTTTTACACTGTTGGTGGGATTGTAAACTAGTTCAACCATTATGGAAAACAGTATGGCGATTCCTCAAGGATCTAGAACTAGAAGTACCATATGAACCAGCCATCCCATTACTGGGTATATACCCAAAGGATTATAAATCATGCTGCTATAAAGACACATGCACACGTATGTTTATTGCGGCACTATTCATAGCAAAGACTTGAATCAACCCAAATGTCCATCAGTGACAGACTGATTAAGAAAATGTGGCACATATACACCATGGAATACTATGCAGCAAAAAAGGATGAGTTTGTGTCCTTTGTAGGACATGGATGCAGCTGAGACCATCATTCTTAGCAAACTATAACAAGAACAGAAAACTAAACACTGCATGTTCTCACTCATAGGTGGGAACTGAACAATGAGATCACTTGGACTCTGGAAGGGAACATCACACACTGGGGCCTATCATGGGGAGGGGGAGGGGAGGGATGGCATTGGGAGTTATACCTGATGTAAATGACGAGTTGATGGTGTCGAGTTGATGGTGCAGCACACCAACATGGCACAAGTATACATATGTAACAAACCTGCACATTATGCACATGTACCCTAGAACTTAAAGTATAATAATAAATAAATAAATAAATAAATAAATAAATAAATAAATAAAAAAAATTAGTTCAGGTTTCCAAAAAAAGAAAATAAAGGAAACACTCTTTTTGTAGAATCCGAGGAGTGATATTCAGTAGTTTATTGATGCCTATGGTGAAAAAATTTATATCCCCAGGCAAAAACTAATAAGAAGCTATCTGTGAAACTGCTTTGTGATGTGTGGATTCATTTCACAGAGTTAATATTTTCTTTTGATTCAGTAGTTTAGAAACACTTTTTATGTCTAATTTGTGAAGGATTATTAGGAACCCATTGAGGTTTATAATGAAAATCCCAATACCCAGACACAAAAATTAAAAAGAAAATTTATATGAAACTGCTTTGTGATGTGTGGATTCGTCTCACAGAGTTAAAACTTTTTGTAATTCAGCAGGTTGGAAACACTCCTTTTGTAGAATCAGCAAAGAGACAGTCAAGAACCCATTGAGGCCTAGGGTGAAAAACTGAATATCCCGAGATAAAAACAAGAAGGAAGCTCTCTGTGAAACTCTTTGTGATTTCTGGATTTAGCTCACAGAGTTAAACCTTTTTTTTATTCAGCAGATTGGAAACACACTTTTTGTCAAATCTGTGGCAGGACATTCAAGGTCTCTTTGAGTCCTATGATGAAAATCCAAATATTTCCAGAAGAAAACTAGATAGAATGTATCTATGAAACTGCTTTGTGATATTTGGATTTGTTTCACAGTGTTAAACCTTTCTTTTGATTCAGCAGGTTGGAAACACTGTTTTTCTAGAATTTGCAAAGGGACATTCTGAAACCCGTTCAGGACTATGGTTAAAAGTCAAATATAAAGAAATAAAAAGTAGGAAAAAACCTATCTGTGAAACTACTTTGTTAAATAAGGATTAATCTCAAAGGGTACACCTTTTTTTTAATTCAGAAGGTTGGAAACACTCTTATTGTAGAATCTGCAAGAACACATTCAAAGGCCCATTAAAGCCTATGGTGGAAAGCCGAATATCCCCAGGTGAAAAGTAGAAAGAAGCTATCTGTGAAACTGCTTTGTGGTGTGTGGATTGATCCCACAGAGTTAAACTTTTCTTTGATTCAGCAGTTTGGAAACACTCTTTTTGTAGGATCTACAAAGAAACATTCAGGATCTCATTCAAGCATATTATGAAAAGTCGAATATCCCCAGATCAAAACTAGAAAGAAGTCATCGGTGAAGCTGCTTTGTGATGTGTGGATTCATCTCACAGACTTAAACCTTTCTTTTAATTCAGCAGGTTAGAAAAGCTCAGCTTGTTGTATCTCTAAAGGGACATTCTGGGGCTCATTCAGGCCTATGGTGAAAAACCAAATATCCCCCAGTAAAAACTAAAAAGAATCAATCTATGAAACTGCTTTGTAATGTGTGGATTCATCTAACAGAGTTAAACCTTTCTTTTGATTCTGCAGGTTGGAAACACTCTTTTCGTAGAATTTGCAATGAGACATTCTGGAGTACATTGAGGCCTATGGTGAAAAACCAAATATCCCCCCATGCAAAGTAGGAAGAAGATATCTGTAAAATTACTTTGTGACGTGTGAATTTATCTCACAGATTTAAACCTTTCTTTTGATTCAGCAGAATGTAGACGCTGTTTTTGTAGAATGTGCCAAGGAACATTAATGTGCCTATCGAGGTTTATGGTGAAAAACCAAATATTGTGAGATAAAAACTGCTTGGGATATGTGGATTCATCTCACCGAGTTAAACATATCTTATCATTCAGCAGGTTGCAAAGACTTTTTTTTGTAGAATGTGTGAAAGGATATTCAGGAGCCCACTGAAGCTTATGGTGGAAAACTGCCTCTGATTAAAAACCAGGAAGAAGCAATCTGTGAAACTGCTCTGTGTTGTGCAGATTTATTTTACAGGGCTAAACCTTTCCTTTGATTCAGGAGGTTGAAAACACTCTTTTTATAGAATCTGAAAAGGTACATTTAAGAGACCATTGAGGTCTATGGTGAAAAATTATACATCCCAGGGTAAAAACTAGAAAGAAGCTATCTGTGTAACTCCTTTCTGATGTGTGGATTTATATCATGGAGTTAAACCTTCTTGTGATTCAGCAGGTTAAAAGCAGCTATCTGTGAAAATCCTTTGTGATGTGTCCATTCATCTCACAGAATTAATGTTTTCTTTTGATTCAGCAGTTTGGAAACACTATTTTGTAGAATCTGTGAATGGACATTTTGGAACCCGTAAAGGCATGTGGTGAAAAATCCAATGTGTCCTAAACTAAAAAAGTAGCTGTCTGTGAAACTCATTTGTGATATGCAGATTCAGCTCACAGAGTTAAAACTTCCTTTTCATTCAGCGTGTTGGGAACACCGTTTTAATAGAATTTGCTAAGGGACATTCGGGAGCCCATTGAGGCCTATGGTGAAAAATCAAATATGCCTGGATAAATACTATAAAGAAGCTACCAGTTAAACTGATTTTTGTTCTGTGGATTCATCTCACAGAATTAAATTTTTCATTTGATTCAGCAAGTTGGAAGCACTCCTTTTGTAAAATCTCTTAAGGGATATTCTGGAGTCCCTTGAGGCTGATCATGACAAATTGAATATTCCCTGATAAAAACTAGAAAGAAACCATCAGTGAAACTGCTTTGTGATGTGTGGATTCATCTCACAGATTTAAACATTTCTTTTAATTCAGTAGCTTGAAAAAACTATTTTTGTAGATTCTCTGAAGCAATATTCGGGAGCTCCTTGAGGCCTTTGATCCAAAGCCGAATATCCCCTAATAAAAATTTAAAAGGAGATGTCTGTAAAACTTCTTTGTGAACTTATCTCACAGAGTTAAACTTTCTTTTTATGCAGCAGGTTAGAAACATCCTTTGTAGAATCTGAAATGAGATATTCTGGAGCCCATTGAGGACTATAGTGAAAAACCGAATATCCCCAGATGAAAAACTAAAATGAAGATATCCGTGAAACTACTTTGTAATGTGTGGAATCATCTCACAGACTTAAACCTTTCTTTTAATTCAGCAGATTAGGAACACTCTTTTGGGAGAATGTACAAAGGGACATTTGTGAGCAAATTGAAACCTATGGTGAAAAACCAAATATCCTGAGTTAAAAACTAGAAAGAAGCAATCTGAGAAACTGCTTTGAAATGTGTGGATTCATCTCACAGAGTTAATTTTTACTTTACATTCAGCAGGTTGGAAAATCTTGTTTTGTGAAACCTGCAATGGGACATTCGGGAGCCCATTGAAACCTATGTTGAAAAACTGAATAATCATAGAAAAAAAAACTAGAAAGAAGCTATCTGTGAAACTGCTTTGGGATATGTGAATTTATCTAACAGGATTAAACCTTTCTTTTGATTCAGTATGTAGGAAACATTGCTTTTCTAGAATTTGCAAAGGGAAATTTGGGAGCCCATTGATGGCTATGGTGAATACTGAATATGAGCAGATAAAATCTAGGAAGATGCTATCTGTGCAACTGCTTTGTGATGTGCAGATTTGTCTCACAGAGATAAACCTTTCTTTTGATTCAGTAGTTTGAAAACAATCTTCTTTTTAGAATCTGGGAAGAGATATTTGGAAGCACATTAAGGCCTATGGTGAAAAATTCATTATCCCGGGATAAAAACTCAAAAGAAGCAATCTGTGAAACTCCTTTGTGATGTGTGGATTCATCTCACAGTTATCAAACCTTCCTTTGATTCAACAGCTTGGAAACATTCTTTTGTAAAATCTGAGATGGGATATTCGGGAGTCCATTGAAGCTTATGGTGGAAAACTGAATATCCCTGGAAAAACCTAGAAAGAAGCTATCTGTGAAACTATTTGTGATGTGTGGATTCACTTTACAGAGTTAAAATTTTTCTTTGATACAGCAGGTTGGAAACACCCTATTTGGAGAATCTGCAAAGGTACATTTGGGAACACAATGAGACCTATGAAGTAAAAATATTTCCAGTTAAAACTAGAAAGAATGTATCTGTGAAACTGCTTTGTGATTTACGGACTTATCTCACAGGGTTCAAACTTTCTTTTCTTTCAGCATGTTGGAAACACTGTTCTTGTAGAATATGCTAAGGGATATTAAAGAAACCATTGAAGCCTATGATGAAAAACCAAATATGCCCAGGTAAAAACTAGAAATAAGCTATCAGTGAAACTACTTTTTGATATTTGGATTCATCTCACGAAATTCAAGCTTTCTTTTGATTCAGCAAGTTGTAAACACTCTTTTTGTAAAATCTGTGAAGGGACATTCTGGAGCCCATTCAGGCCTACGGTGAAAAACTGAATATCCACAGATCAAAACTAGAAATAAGTCATCTGTGAAATTGCTTTGTGATGTGTGGATTCAACTCACAGAGTTAAACCTTTCTTCTAATTCAACAGATTGGAAAAACTCTGCTTGAGGTAACTCTGAAGGGACATTTGGAAGCTCATCAAGGCCTATGGTGTAAAACCGAATATAACCAGATAAAAACTAGAAGGAAGCCATCTGTGAAACTGCTTTGTGATGTATGCATTCATCTCACAGAGTTAAGCATTTCTTTTGATTCAGCAGGTTAGAAACACTCTTTTTACACGATGATACATTCTGGAGCCCATTGAGGCCTATAGTGAAAACCCAAATATTCCCAGATTAAAACTATGAAGAAGCTATCTGTGAAACTGCTTTTTGATATGTGGATTTTTCTCACAGACTTAAACCTTTCTGTTGATTCAGCAGCTTAGAAACACTGTTTTTGTAGAATGTGAGAAAGGACATTCATGAGCCCATTGAGGCCTATGGTGAAAAACAAAATATTGTGAGTTAAAAATAAGAAAGAAGATATTTGTGAAACTGCTTTGGGATGTGTGGACTCATCTCATAGAGTTAAATCTCTCTTTTCATTCAAGAGGTTAGAAAGACTCTTTTTTTAGAATGTGTGAAGGACCATTCTGGAGTCCACCGAGGTTTATGGTGAAAAGCCGAATATCCTCTGATAAAAACTAGAGGGAAGTTATGTATGAAACTGCTCTGTGAAGTGGGGATTCATCTCACAGAGTCAAAACATTTTTTTGATTCAGCAGGTTATAAACAGTCTTTTCATACAATGTGCAAAGAAATATTCAAGAGCACACTGAGGCCTAAGGTGAAAAACAGAATATAACCAGAAAAATACTAGAAAGAAGCTATCCGTGAAATGGATTTGTGATGCGAAGAGTCATTTCAAAGAGTTAAACCTTTCTTTTGATTCAGCAGGTTAGGAGCACACTTTTTGTAGAATTTGCAAAGGGACATTCAGGAGCCCATTGAGGCCTAGTTGAGAAACAAAATATCACCAGATAAAAATTAAAAAGATGTTGTCTGTGAACCTTATTTGTGATTTGTGGATTCATCTCACAGAGTTACATTTTTCTTTTGATTCAACAGGTTGAAAACACCTTTTTGTAGAATCTGTGAAGGGACAGTTCGAAGCTTATTGAGGCTGATTGGGAAAAACTGAATATAACCAGATAAAAACAAGAAAGAAGTTATCTGAGAAATTGTTTGTGATGTTTGGATTCTGCTCACAGAGTTAAATCTTTTCTTCAATGCAGCAAATTGGAAACAGTTTTTGTTGAATCTGCAAAGGTACATTCAGGATCTCATTGAGGCCTATGATGAAAAACAAAATATCCCATGATAAAATCTAAAAAGAAGGTATCTGCAAAATTGCTTTGTGATTCTTGCATTTGTCTCACAGAGTTAAAAATTTCTTTTGATTCAACAGGTTGTAAACGATGTTTTTGTAGGATTTTTGAAGGGACATTCCAGAGCCCTTTGAGAGCTATGGGTAAAAATCAAATATAAAGAGATACAAACTTGAAAAAAGCTACTTGTGAAACTGCTATTTCAAGTATGGATTCGTCTCACAGAGTTAAACATTTCTTTTAATTCAGCAGGTTGGAAACACTCTTATTGTAGAATCTGCAAAAAATAAAAAATAAAAATTCAAAACCTCATTGAAGTCTATGGTGAAAAACAGAGGATCCCCAGAAAGATTCTATCTATGAAACTGCTTTGTGATGTGTGAATTCATCTCACAGAGTCAAATATTTCTTTTGATTCAGCAGTTTGGAAACACTCTTTTTGTAGAGTTTACAAAGAAACATTTGGGATCCCATTCAGGAGTATTGTGAAGAACTGAATATCCCTAGATAAAAACTACAAAGAAGTTATCTGTGAAACTTCTTTCTGATGTGTGGATTTATCTCACAGGCTTAATATCTTATTTTCATTCAGCCAGTTGTAAACACTCTTGTAGTCGAATTTGTGCACGCATATTTGGGAACTCATTGAGGCGTATGGTAAAAACCGAATATCCTCAGATAAAAAGTAGAAAGAAGCTATCTGTGAAACTGCTTTGTGGTGTGCATATTCATCTCAATGAGGTAAAGCTGTCTTCTGATTCTGCAGGTTGGAAACACTATTTTTATAGAAACTGCAAAAGGACACTCAGGAACACATTGAGGCCTAAAGTGAAAAACCAAATACGCCCATATAAAAACTAGAAAGAAGTTACCTGCTTTGTGATAAGTGGATTCATCTTACTGAATAAAACATTTCTTTTCATTCAGCAGGTTGGAAACATTCTTTTGGTAGAATGTGTGAATGGATTTTTGGGAACTTACTGAGGCCTATGGTGAAAAACTCAATATCCCCAGATAAAAGCTATCTGTGAAACTGCTCTGTGATGTATGAATTCATCTAACAGAGTTAAACCTTTCTTTTTATTAAGCAGTTTGCAAATTCAGTTGCAAATTCTTCTCATAGCATGTGCAAAGGGTTATTTGGGAATCCATAGAAGCCTACAGAGAAAAACTGAATATGACCAGATATAAACTAAAATGAAATTATCCATGAAATTGCTTTGTGATGTGTGGAATCACGTCATGGAGTTAAAACTAGCTTTCTATTTGTAGGTTGAAGTAGCTTTCTTTTTGTAGAATTTGTGAAGGGATATTCAAAAGCTCATTGAGGTCTGTTGTGAAATACCAAAAATCCCCTGATATAAAGTAGAAAGAAGCTACCTGTGAAACTGTCTTGTGATGTGTAGATTCACCTCAGAGAGTTAAACCTTTCTTTTGATTTTGAAGGCTGTGATGGGACATTCATGAGCTTATTGATGCCTATGGTCAAAAAAAGAACATCCTCAGTTAAAAACTAGAAGGAAGGTATTTGTGAAACAGCTTTGAGTTGTGTGGATTCATTTTACAGAGTTAATATTTTTTTGATTCAGCAGGTTGGAAACACTCTTTATGTAGAATCTGTGAAAGGATATTTGGGAGCCCATTGCGACCTATGATGAAAAATACAATATACACAGATAAAAACTAAAAAGAAGCTGTATGTGAGTATGCTTTGTGATGTGTTGATTCATGACATGGAGCTAAAACATGTTTTGATTCAGTAGGTTGAAAACATTGTTTTTATAGTACCTGTGAAGGGATAGTCAAGAGCCCATTGAGTCCTATGGTGAAAAACCAACTATCCTGAGATAAATACTAGAAAGAAGCTATCTGTGAAACTCTTTGTGTTTGTGTAGTTGGCTCACAGAATTAAGCCTTTTATTTATTTATTTATTTTTTGATTCAACAGGTTGGAAACACACGTTTTCTCAAATCTGTGAAGAGTCATTCAGTATTTCTTTGAGACCTGTGGTGAAAATCCAAAATATCCACATAAAAACTAGAAAGAAGGTATCTGTGAAACTGCTTTATGATGCTAGAAACCCTGTTTTTGTAGAATTTGCAAAATGACATTCCAGAGCCTATTCAGGGCTATGGCTAAAAAACAAATAAAATGAGATAAAAACTAGAAAAATGCTATCTGTGAAACTGCTGTGTGAAGTTACACATTTCTCTAATTCAGAAGTTTGAAAACACTCTACTTGTAGAATCTGCTAAAAGACATTCGAAAACCCATTAGAGCCTATGGTGAAAAACCAAATATCTCCAGGTAAAAAGTAAACAGAAGCTATCTGGGAAACTGCTTTGTGATGTGTAGATTCATCTCATAGGGATAAAGTTACTTTTGATTCAGCAGGTTGGAAACATTCTTTTTGTAGAATCTACAAAGAAACATTTGGGATCTCATTGAGGTACATTGTGAAAAACTGAATATCCACAGACAAAAACTGGATAGAAGCTATATGTGAAGCTGCTTTCTGATATGCGGATTCATCTCACAGAGTTAAATCTTTCTTTTGATGCAGCATGTTGAAAACACTCTTTTTATAGAAACTGAAAATGCAATCGGGAGCCCATTGAGGCCTATAGTGAAAAACTGAATATCCACAAATAAAAACTAGAAAGAAGCTACCTGTGAAGCTGTTTTGTGATGTGTGAATTCATCTCACAGATTTTAACCTTTCTTTTGATTCAGCAGGTTGGAAGCACTCTTTATGTAAGATATGCAAGGGAACATTTGGGAGCCCATTGAGACTTATGGTGAAAAACCCAATATGTGTTGTGGAAAGTCAGGGACCCTGAACACAGGGACTGGCTAAAGCTGTGGCAGAGGAACATAAATTGTGAAGATTTCATGAACATTTATCAGTTCCCAAATAATACTTTTATAATTTCTTAAGCCTGTCTTACCTGAATTTCTTAATCCTGTTATCTTTGTAAGCTGAGGATGTATGTCACCTCAGAATCACTGTGATAATTGTGTTAACTGTATAAATTGAATATAAAACATGTGTTTTTGAACAATATGAAATCAGTGCACCTTGCAAAAGAATAGAGTAACAGCAATTTTTAGGGAACAAGGGACGACAACCATAAGGTTTGACTGGCTGAATAGTCGGGTAAAAAGAGTTATATTTTTCTTCTTGCAGAGAGCCTATAAACAAACATGCAAATAGGAAAGATATCAGTAAATTATTTTCCTAGCAAGAAATATTAATATCAGTACCCTAGGAAAGGAATGCGTTCCTGGGGGGAGGTCTATAAACGACTGCTCTGGGAATGTCTGACTTATGCAGTTGAGATAAAGACTGAGATATGCCCTGGTCTCCTGCAATATCTCATGCTTACTAGGGTAGGGAAAAACTCTGCCTTTGTAAATTTGTGGTCAGGTCAGTTCTCTGCTCTCAAACTCTGTTTTCTGTTGCGTAAGATGTTTGTCAAGACAATATGTGTACCGCAGAACATAGACCATTATCAGGAGTTCTGCTTTTGCTCTATGCCTTGTGATATTTCTTGGACCCTTATCAGTAGTCCTATTTTGCCCTTTGCCTTGTGATGTTTGTTGGACCCTTATCAGTAGTTCTGCTTTTTGTCCTTGGAAGCATGTGATCTTTGTACCTGCTCCCTGTTTGTGCACCCCCTCCCTTTTAAAATCCTTAATAAAACTTGCTGGTTTTGAGACTCAGGTGGACATCAAGGTCCTACCGATATGGGATGTTCTCTCTGGTGGCCCAGTTGTAAAACTTCTCTCTTTGTACTCTTTCTCTTTTTTAGCCGGCCTACACTTATGGAAAATAGAAAGAACCTTCATTGAAATATTGGGGCAGGTTTGCCCAATCAATATCCACATATAAAAACTAAAAGAAAGCTGTCTGTGAAACTGCTTTGTATTTGTAAATTTATTTCACAGACTTATACCATTATTTTGTTTCAGCAGATTGCAGACAATTTTTTTGTAGTATGTGCAATAAAACATTAGGGAGTTCGTTAATTCTTATGGTGAAAAACTTAATATCCCCAATTAAAAACTAGAAAGAAGCTATTTGTGAAAGTACTTTGTGATGTGTGAATTCATTTCACAGAATTCAACCTTTCTTTTGATTCAGCAGGTTGGAAACACTTTTTTGTAGCATCTGCAAAGGGGCATTTGGGAGCACATTCAGGCCTATGGTGAAAAACCAAATATTCCCAGATAAAAACTACATAGAAGCTATGTGTGAAACTGCTTTGTGATGCATGGATTCGTCTCACAGTGTTAAACTTTTCTTTTGATTCATCAGGTTCCAAACACTGTTTTTACAAAATTTACAAAGGGACATTCAGAAGCCCATTGAGGCCTACGGGAAAAGAAAAACAAAGAATATTCTCAGAAAAAAAACCTGAACGAAGCTCCTTGTGAAACAGCTTTGTGATGTATAGATTCGTCTCATAGAGGTAAACCTTTCTTTTGGTTCAGCAGCTTGGAAACACTGTTTTTGTAGTTTGTACTAAGGGACATGGGGGAGCCCATTGAGGCCTATGGTGAAAACGTGAATATCCATACTTAGACACTAGAAATAAACTATCTGTGAAACTGCTTTGTGATGTGTCAATTCATCTCCCAGAGTTAAACCTTCTTTTTTGATTCAGCAGGTTGGAAACACTCACTTGTAGAATGTCATATGGGACATTCTGGAGCCCATTGAAGCTTATGGTGAAAAACCGAATATCCCTAGATAAAAACTTGGAAGAAGCTATCTATGAAACTGCTTTAAGATGTGTGTATTCACCTCACAGAATTAAACCTTTCTTTTGATTCAGCACGTTGGAAATGCTCTTTTAGGAGAACCTGCAAAGGGACATGCAGGAGCCCTTTGAGGCCTGTGGTGTAAAACAGAATATCCCCACGTAAGAACTAAAAAGAACGTATCTGCAAAACTGCCTTGTGATATGTGTTTTATCTCACCAAGTTAAATATATATATATATATATATATATATATATATATATATTTTTTTTTTCAGAAGGTTGGAAACACTCTTTTTGTTGGATCTTCCAAGGGACATTCAGGAGCCCACTATGGCCAATAATGTAAAACTGAATACCCTCAGATAAAAACTAGAAAAAAGCTATCTGTGAAACTTCTTTTTGAAGTGTGGATTAATCTCACACTGCTAAAATTTTGTTTTGATACAGCAGCTGAGAAATACCTTTTTTGTAGGATCTGTGAAGAGACGTTTTGGTGCCCATTTAGGCCTATGGTGAAAAACAAAATATTCTCGTATAAAAACTATGAAGAAACTATCTGTGGAACCACTTTCAGATGTGTGGATCCATCTCAAAGAGTTAAAACTTACTGTTAAGCTGGTTGGAAACACTCTTTTTGTATAATATGTGAAGGAACATTCTGGAGCCCATTGAAGCCTAAGGTGAAAAACTGAATATTCCCAGAGAAAAACCAGAAGGAAGCCGTCTATAATACTGCTTTGTGATGTGTGGATTCATCCCACAAAATTAAACCTCTTTTTTGTTTCAGCATTTTGGAAACACTCTTTTTGTAGAATCTGTGAAGGGACATTCAGGAGCCCATAGAGCCTTACAATGTAAAATTGAATATCCTCAGATAAAAACAAAAAAGAAGCTCTCTGGAAACTACTTTGTGACGTGAGAGTTTACCTTACTCATTTAAACTTTTATTTTGATTCAGCAGGTGAAAACACTCTTTCTGTAGATGATCCAAAGCAACATTCAGGAGCTTATTGAGCCCTATGATGAAAAACAGAATATCCCCTGATAAAAACAATAAAGTAGCTATCTCTGAAATTGCTTTGGGATGTGTGGATTCACCTCATAGATTTAAACATTTCTTTTGATTCAGCAGGTTGGAAACACTGTTCTTGTAGAATTTGGGAAGGGACATTCAGGATCTCTTGAGGCCTACAGTGAACATACTAAATATTTCCAGAAAAAAAATTATAAAGAAGCAATTTGTGAAACGCTTTGTGATGTGTGGATTAATCTCACTGATTTAAACCTTTCTTTTAATTCTGCAGGTTGGAAATACGTTTTTTGTAGAATCTGTGAAGGGACTTCAGGAGCCCATTGAAGTCTATGGTGAAAAGCCAAATATCTCCAGATAATAAATGGAAAGAAGCTATTGGTGAAACTGAGTTGTGATGTATGGATTCATCTCACAGAGTTAAACCTTTATTTTGATTCAGCAGGTTGGAAACAATCTTTTTGTATAATCTGCAAAGGGACATTCAGGAGTCTGTTGAGGAGTATGGTGAAAAAGAGAATATCCAGATATAAAAACTATTGCAGGATGGAGGTTAGACAGTAAAGGAAAATCTTGATTTCACACTTGCTGATATGTTAGTTGTTCAGGGCTATGACCCAGAACCCAGGACCTGTGAACTTAAACTCAATTGGCATAATTCTCCTATTTGGGATAACCATGGTATCTGATTTTATCACTTCTACAGGGAGCAATGTTACCAATACATACTATTGCCTCTCTCAAAGAATAAATGGCATTCATAAAACTATTGCCTTTTCCTAGAGTTATAATAAGAAAGGAGTACAAGAAGGCACTTCATTTGATGTGACTCTGCCTTTTGTTTTACGTCTTCTAAACTTCTTAATTTTGATTGATTTCCTCTATACCTAGTGTTTATTGGAACAACTACTTTCCATTAAGTAGGAAGAAAGACTTTTATATACTGGGATTTAAAACCCTT
>JAKFHT010004514.1:0-201722 GCA_023783455.1 Erythrocebus patas
TGAAAGGCTTCTTGAAGTGAAAGATGTAAGTCTGTGTGTTGAATTAACAGAACACAAAGCATTTTCTCAGAAAGCTACTTTCCAGCTTTTAATGGAAGATATTTCCTTTTTTACCATAGCACTCTATGGGCTTCCAAATATCACTTTGCCAATTCCACAAGAACAACCTTAGCGAAAGGCTTCTTCAAGGGAAAGATGTAACTCTGTGAGATGAATTAACAGAACGCAAAGAAGTTTCTCAGAAAGCTTGTTTCCAGTTTTTAACGGAAGATTTTTCCTTTCTCACCATAGCCCTCTATGGGCTTCCAAATATCACTTTGCCAATTCCACAAGAACAGTCTTAGAGAAAGGCTTCTTGTGGGGAAAGCTGTAACTCTGTGAGATGAATTAACAGAAACAAAGGAGTTTCTCCGAAAGCTTCCTTCCAGTATTTAACGGAAGATATTTCCTTTTTCATCGTAGCCCGCTATGGGCTTCCAAATATCAATTTGCCAGTTCCAGAAGAACAGCATTAGCGAAAGGCTTCTTGAAGGGAAACATGTAACTCTGTGAGATGAATTAACGGAACACAAAGCAGTTTCTCAGAAAGCTTCTCTCCAGTTTTTAACGGAAGATAAATCCTTTTTCACCATAGCCCTCTATGGGCTTCCAAGTATCACTTTGCCAATTCCACAAGAACAGTCTTAGAGAAAGGCTTCTTGAGGGGAAAGCTGTAACTCTGTGAGACGAATTAACAGAACACAAAGCAGTTTCTCAGAAAGCTTCTTTCCAGTTTTTAATGGAAGATATTTCCTTTTTCACCATTGCCGTTTATGGGATTCCAAATATCACTTTGCCAATAACACAAGAACAGACTTAGCGACAGGTTTCTTGAAGGGCAAGATCTAAATGTGTGAGATGAATTAACAGAACACAAAACAGTTTCTCAGAAAGCTTCTTTCCACTTTTTAAAGGAAGATATTACCTTTTTCACCATAGCCCTCTATGGGCTTCCAAATATCACTTTGCAAATTCTACAAGAAGAGTCTTAGAGAAGACTTCTTGAGGTGAAAGCTGTAACTCTGTGAGATGAATGAACAGAACACAAAGCAGCTTCTCAGAAAGCTTCTTTCCAGTTTTTAACCGAAGATATTTCCTTTTTCACCACAGCCCTCTATGGGCTTCCAAATATCACTTTGCCAATTCCAAAAAACAGCCTTAGCGAAAGGCTTATTGAAGGGAAAGATGTAACTCTGTGAGATGAATTATCAGAACACAAAGCAGTTTCTCAGAAAGCTTCTTTCCAGTTTTTAAAGGAAGATATTTCCTTTTTCACCATAGCCCTCTATGGGCTTCCAAATATCACTTTGCCAATTCCACAAGAAGAGCATTAGCGAACGGCTTCTTGAAGGGAAAGATGTAACTCTGTGAGATGAATTAACAGAACACAAAGCAGTTTCTCAGAAAGCTTCTTTCAAGTTTTCAATGGAAGATATTTCCTTTTTCACCATTGCCCTCTATGGGCTTCCAAATATCACATTGCCAATTCCACAAGAACAGCCTTAGCGAAGGGCTTCTTGAAGGGAAAGATGTAACTCAGTGAGATGAATTAACAGAACAGAAAGCAGTTTCTCAGAAAGCTTCCTTCAAGTTTTTAACTGAAGATGTTTCCTTTTTCACTATAGCCCTCTAGGGTCTTCCAAATATCACTTTACCAATTCCACAAGAACATTCTTAGAGAAAGGCCTCTTTAGGGGAAAGCTGTAACACTGTGAGATGAATTAACAGAACACAAAGCAGTTTCTCAGAAGGCTTCTTTCCAGTATTTAACGGAATATATTTCCTTTTCCACCATAGCCCTATATGGGCTTCCAAATATCACTTTGCAAATTCCACAAGGACAGCATTAGCGAAAGGCTCCTTGAAGGGAAAGATGTAACTCTGTGAGAGGAATTAACAGAACACAAAGCAGTTTCTCAGAAAGCTTCCTTCCAGTTTTTAAAGGAAGATATTTCCTTTTTCACCCTAGCACTCTATGGGCTTCCAAATATCACTTTGCCAATTCCACAAGAACAGCCTTAGAGAAGGGCTTCTTGAGGTGAAAGCTGTAACCCTGTGAGATGAATTAACAGAACACCAAGCAGTCTCTCAGAAAGCTTCTTTCAAGTTTTTAACCGAAGATATTTCCTTTTTCATCATAGCCCTCTATGGGCTTCCAAATATCACTTTGCCAATTCGACAAGAACAGTCTTAGAGAAAGGCTTCTTGAGGGGAAAGCTGTAACTCTGTAAGATGAATTAACAGAACACAAAGCAGTTTCTCAGAAAGCTTCTTTCCAGTATTTAACGGAATATATTTCCTTTTTCACCATAGCCCTCTAGGGGCTTCCAAATATCACTTTGCAAATTCCACAAGGACAGCCTTAGCGAAAGGCTTCTTGAAGGGAAAGATGTAACTCTGTGAGAGGAATTAAGAGAACACAAAGCAGTTTCTCAGAAAGCTTCTTTCCAGTTTTTAACGGAAGATATTTCCTTTTTCACCATAGCTCTTTATGGGCTTCCAAATATCACTTTGCCAATTCCACAAGAACAGCCTTAGCGAAAGGCTTCTTGAAGAGAAAGCTGTAACCCTGTGAGATGAATTAACAGAACACGAAGCAGTTTCTCAGAAAGCTTCTTTCCAGTTTTTAATGGAAGATATTTCCTTTTTCACCATAGCCCTCTATGGGCGTCAATATATCACTTTGCCAATTACACAAGAACAGACTTTCAGACAGGCTTCATGAAGGGAAAGATGTAACTCTGTGAGATGAATTAACAGAACACAAAGCAGTTTCTCAGAAAGCTTCTTTCCAGTATTTAAAGGAAGATATTTCCTTTTTCACCATAGCCCTCTATGGGCTTCCAAATATCACCTTGCCAAATCCACAAGAACAGCCTTAGAGAAAGGCTTCTTGTGGGGAAAGCTGTAACTCTGTGAGAGAAATTAACAGAACACAAAGCAGTTTCTCAGAAAGCTTCTTTCCAGTATTTAACGGAAGATATTTCCTTTTTCACCATAGCCCTCTATGGGCTTCCAAATATCTCTTTGCAAATTCCACAAGGACAGCATTAGCGAAAGGCATCTTGAAGGGAAAGCTGTAACTCTGTGAGAGAAATTCACAGAACACAAAGCAGTTTCTCAGAAAGCTTCTTTCCAGTTTCTAACGGAAGATAATTCCTTTTTCACCAGAGCCCTCTATGGGCTTCCAAATATCACTTTGCCAATTCCACAAGAACAGCATTAGCTAAAGGCTTGAAGGAAAGATGTAACTCTGTGAGAGGAATAAACAGAACACAAAGCAGTTTCTCAGAAAGCTTCTTTCCAGTTTTTAACGGAAGATAATTCCTTTTTCACCAGAGCCCTCTATGGGCTTCCAAATATCACTTTGCCAATTCCACAAGAACAGCATTAGCTAAAGGCTTCTTGAAGGAAAAGATATAACTCTGTGAGATGAATTAACAGAACACAAAGCAGTTTCTCAGAAAGCTTCTTTCCAGTTTTTAACGGAAGATATTTCCTTTTTCACCATTGCCCTCTATGGGCTTCCAAATATCACTTGCCAATTCGACAAGAACAGTCTTAGAGAAAGGGTTCTTGAGAGGAAAGCTGTAACTCTGTGAGATGAATTAATAGAACAGAAAGCAGTTTCTCAGAAAGCTTCTTTCAAGTTTTTAACTGAAGATATTTCCTTTTACAGCATAGCTCTCTATGCGCTTCCAAATATCACTTGCCTATTCGACAAGAACAGTCTTAGAGAAAGGGTTCTTGAGGGGAAAGCTGTAACTCTGTGAGATGAATTAACAGAACACAAAGCAGTTTCTCAGAAAGCTTCTTTCCAGTTTTTAACTGAAGATATTTCCTTTTTCACCATAGCTCTCTATGGGCTTCCAAATATCACTTGCCAATTCGACAAGAACAGTCTTAGAGAAAGGGTTCTTGAGAGGAAAGCTGTAACTCTGTGAGATGAATTAACAGAACACAAAGCAGTTTCTCAGAAAGCTTCTTTCCAGTTTTTAACGGAAGATATTTCCTTTTTCACCATAGCCCTCTATGGGCTTCCAAGTATCACTTTGCCAATTCCACAAGAACAGTCTTAGAGAAAGGCTTCTTGAGGGGAAAGCTGTAACCCTGTGAGATGAATTAACAGAACACAAAGCAGTTTCTCTGAAAGCTTCTTTCCAGTTTTTAAAGGAAGATATTTCCTTTTTCCCCATAGCCCTCTATGGGCTTCCAAATATCACTTTGCCATTTCCACAACAACAGCATTAGTGAAAGGCTTCTTGAAGTGAAAGATGTAAGTCTGTGTGTTGAATTAACAGAACACAAAGCATTTTCTCAGAAAGCTACTTTCCAGTTTTTAATGGAAGATATTTCCTTTTTTACCATAGCACTCTATGGGCTTCCAAATATCACTTTGCCAATTCCACAAGAACAACCTTAGCGAAAGGCTTCTTCAAGGGAAAGATGTAACTCTGTGAGATGAATTAACAGAACGCAAAGAAGTTTCTCAGAAAGCTTGTTTCCAGTTTTTAACGGAAGATTTTTCCTTTCTCACCATAGCCCTCTATGGGCTTCCAAATATCACTTTGCCAATTCCACAAGAACAGTCTTACAGAAAGGCTTCTTGTGGGGAAAGCTGTAACTCTGTGAGATGAATTAACAGAACACAAAGGAGTTTCTCAAGCTTCTTTCCAGTATTTAACGGAAGATATTTCCTTTTTCACCATAGCCCTCTATGGGCTTCCAAATATCAATTTGCCAATTCCAGAAGAACAGCATTAGAAAGGCTTCTTGAAGGGAAACATGTAACTCTGTGAGATGAATTAACAGAACACAAAGCAGTTTCTCAGAAAGCTTCTTCCAGTTTTTAACGGAAGATAAATCCTTTTTCACCATAGCCCTCTATGGGCTTCCAAATATCACTTTGCCAATTCCACAAGAACAGTCTTAGAGAAAGGCTTCTTGAGGAAAGCTGAACTCTGTGAGACGAATTAACAGAACACAAAGCAGTTTCTCAGAAAGCTTCTTTCCAGTTTTTAATGGAAGATATTTCCTTTTCACCATAGCCCTCTATGGGCTTCCAAATATCACTTTGCCAATTCCAAAAAAACAGCCTTAGCGAAAGGCTTATTGAAGGGAAAGATGTAACTCTGTGAGATGAATTATCAGAACACAAAGCAGTTTCTCAGAAAGCTTTTTTCCAGTTTTTAAAGGAAGATATTTCCTTTTTCACCATAGCCCTCTATGGGCTTCCAAATATCACTTGCAAATTCCACAAGAACAGTCTTAGAGAAAGGCTTCTTGAGGTGAAAACTATAACTCTGTGAGATGAATTAACAGAAAACAAAGCAGTTTCTCACAAAGCTTTTTTCCAGTTTTTAAAGGAAGATATTTCCTTTTTCACCATAGTCCTCTAAGGGCTTCCAAATATCACTTTGCCAATTCCACAAGAACAGCATTACCTAAAGGCTTCTTGAAGGAAAAGATATAACTCTGTGAGATGAATTAACAGAACACAAAGCAGTTTCTCAGAAAGCTTCTTTCCAGTTTTTAACGGAAGATATTTCCATTTTCACCATTGCCCTCTACGGGCTTCCAAATATCACTTTGCAATTCCACTAGAACAGCCTTAGCGACAGGCTTCTTGACGGGAAAGATGTAACTCTGTGAGAAAAATTAACAGAACACAAAGCAGTTTCTCAGAAAGCTTCCTTCCAGTTTTTAAAAGAAGATATTTCCTTTTTCACCCTAGCCCTCTATGGGCTTCCAAATATCACTTTGCCAATTCCACAAGAACAGCCTTAGAGAAAGGCTTCTTGAGGTGAGAGCTGTAATTCTGTGAGATGAATTAACAGAACACCAAGCAGTCTCTCAGAAAGCTTCTTTCAAGTTTTTAACCGAAGATATTTCGTTTTTCATCATAGCCCTCTATGGGCTTCCAAATATCACTTTGCCAATTCGACAAGAACAGCCTTAGCGAAAGGCTTCTTGAAGGGAAAGCTGTAACTCTGTGAGAGGAATAAACAGAACACAAAGCAGTTTCTCAGAAAGCTTCTTTCCAGTTTTTAACCGAAGATATTTTCTTTTCCACCATTGCCCTCTAAGGGCTTCCAAATATCACTTTGCCAATTCCACAAGAACAGCATTAGCGAAAGGCTTCTTGAGGGGAAAGCTGTAACTCTGTGAGATGAATTATCAGAACACAAAGCAGTTTCTCCGAAAGCTTCTTTGCAGTTTATAACGGAAGATATTTCCTTTTTCACCATAGCCCTCTAGGGGCTTCCAAATATCACTTTGCCAATTCCACAAGAAGAGCATTAGCGAAAGGCTTCTTGAAGGGAAAGATGTAACTCTGTGAGATGAATTAACATAACACAAAGCAGTTTCTCAGAAAGCTTCTTTCAAGTTTTCAATGGAAGATATTTCCTTTTTCACCATTGCCCTCTATGGGCTTCCAAATATCACATTGCCAATTCCACAAGAACAGCCTTAGCGAAGGGCTTCTTGAAGGGAAAGATGTAACTCTGTGAGATGAATTAATAGAACAGAAAGCAGTTTCTCAGAAAGCTTCCTTCAAGTTTTTAACTGAAGATATTTCCTTTTTCACTATAGCCCTCTAGGGTCTTCCAAATATCACTTTGCCAATTCCACAAGAACATTCTTAGAGAAAGGCTTCTTGAGGGGAAAGCTGTAACACTGTGAGATGAATTAACAGAACACAAAGCAGTTTCTCAGAAGGCTTCTTTCCAGTATTTAACGGAATATATTTCCTTTTCCACCATAGCCCTATATGGGCTTCCAAATATCACTTTGCCAATTCCACAAGGACAGCATTAGCGAAAGGCTTCTTGAAGGGAAAGCTGTAACTCTGTGAGAGGAATAAACAGAACACAAAGCAGTTTCTCAGAAAGCTTCTTTCCGGTTTTTAACGGAAGATACTTCCTTTTTCACCATAGCCCTCTATGGGCTTCCAAATATCAATTTGCCAATTCCAGAAGAACAGCATTAGCGAAAGGCTTCTTGAAGAGAAACATGTAACTCTGTGAGATGAATTGACGGAACAGAAAGCAGTTTCTCAGAAAGCTTCTCTCCAGTTTTTAACGGAAGATAAATCCTTTTTCACCATAGCCCTCTATGGGCTTCCAAGTATCACTTTGCCAATTCCACAAGAACAGTCTTAGAGAAAGGCTTCTTGAGGGGAAAGCTGTAACTCTGTGAGACGAATTAACAGAACACAAAGCAGTTTCTCAGAAAGCTTCTTTCCAGTTTTTAATGGAAGATATTTCCTTTTTCACCATTGCCGTTTATGGGATTCCAAATATCAGTTTGCCAATAACACAAGAACAGACTTAGCGACAGGTTTCTTGAAGGGCAAGATCTAAATTTGTGAGATGAATTAACGGAACACAAAGCAGTTTCTCAGAAAGCTTCTTTCCACTTTTTAAAGGAAGATATTACCTTTTTCACCATAGCCCTCTTTGGGCTTCCAAATATCACTTTGCAAATTCTACAAGAAGAGTCTTAGAGAAGGCTTCTTGAGGTGAAAGCTGTAACTCTGTGAGATGAATGAACAGAACACAAAGCAGCTTCTCAGAAAGCTTCTTTCCAGTTTTTAACCGAAGATATTTCCTTTTTCACCATAGCCCTCTATGGGCTTCCAAATATCACTTTGCCAATTCCAAAAAAACAGCCTTAGCGAAAGGCTTATTGAAGGGAAAGATGTAACTCTGTGAGATGAAGTATCAGAACACAAAGCAGTTTCTCAGAAAGCTTCTTTCCAGTTTTTAAAGGAAGATATTTCCTTTTTCACCATAGCCCTCTATGGGCTTCCAAATATCACTTGCAAATTCCACAAGAACAGTCTTAGAGAAAGGATTCTTGAGGTGAAAACTATAACTCTGTGAGATGAATTAACAGAACACAAAGCAGTTTCTCAGAAAGCTTCTTTCCAGTTTTTAACGGAAGATATTTCCATTTTCACCATTGCCCTCTACGGGCTTCCAAATATCACTTTGCAATTCCAAAAGAAGAGACTTAGCGACAGGCTTCGTGACGGGAAAGATGTAACTCTGTGAGAAAAATTAACAGAACACAAAGCAGTTTCTCAGAAAGCATCTTTTCAGTTTTTAATGGAAGATATTTCCTTTTTCACCATTGCCCTCTATGGGCTTCCAAATATCACTTTACCAATTCCACAAGAACAGCCTTAGCGAAAGGCTTCCTGAAGGGAAAGCTGTAACTCTGTGAGAGGAATAAACAGAACACAAAGCAGTTTCTCAGAAAGCTTCTTTCCAGTTTTTAACTGAAGACATTTTCTTTTCCACCATTGCCCTCTAAGGGCTTCCAAATATCACTTTGCCAATTCCACAAGAACAGCATTAGCGAAAGGCTTCTTGAGGGGAAAGCTGTAACTCTGTGAGATGAATTATCAGAACACAAAGCAGTTTCTCCGAAAGCTTCTTTGCAGTTTATAACGGAAGATATTTCCTTTTTCACCATAGCCCTCTAGGGGCTTCCACATATCACTTTGCCAATTCCACAAGAAGAGCATTAGCGAAAGGCTTCTTGAAGGGAAAGATGTAACTCTGGGAGTTGAATTAACATAACACAAAGCAGTTTCTCATAAAGCTTCTTTCAATTTTCAATGGAAGATATTTCCTTTTTCACCATTGCCCTCTATGGGCTTCCAAATATCACATTGCCAATTCCACAAGAACAGCCTTAGGGAAAGGCTTCTTGAAGGGAAAGATGTAACTCTGTGAGATGAATTAACAGAACAGAAAGCAGTTTTTCAGAAAGCTTCCTTCAAGTTTTTAACTGAAGATATTTCCTTTTTCACTATAGCCCTCTAGGGTCTTCCAAATATCACTTTGCCAATTCCACAAGAACATTCTTAGAGAAAGGCTTCTTGAGGGGAAAGCTGTAACACTGTGAGATGAATTAACAGAACACAAAGCAGTTTCTCAGAAGGCTTCTTTCCAGTATTTAACGGAATATATTTCCTTTTTCACCATAGCCCTCTAAGGGCTTCCAAATATCACTTTGCCAATTCCACAAGAACAGCCTTCGCGAAAGGCTTCTTGATGTGAAAGCTGTAACTCTGTGAGATGAATTAACCGAACACAAAGCAGTTTCTCAGAAAGCTTCTTTCCACTTTTTAACGGAAGATATTTCCTTTTTCACCTTAGCCCTGTATGGGCTTCCAAATATCACTTTGCCAATTCTACAAGAACAGCCTTAGCGAAAGGCTTCTTGAAGGGAAAGCTGTAACAATGTGAGATGAATTAACAGAACACAAAGCAGTTTCTCAGAAACCTTCTTCCAGTTTTTAACGGAGGATATTTCCTTTTTCACCGTAGCCCTCTATGGGCTTCGAAATATCACTTTGCCAATTCCACAAGAAGAGTATTAGAGAAAGGCTTCTTGAGGGGAAAGCTGTAACTCTGCGAGATGAATTATCGGAACACAAAGCAGTTTCTCAGAAAGCTTCTTTCCAGTTTTTAACGGAAGATATTTCCTTTTCACCATAGCCCTCTATGGGCTTCCAAATATCACTTTGCCAATTCCACAAGAACAGCATTAGCGAAAGGCTTCTTGAAGGAAAGCTGTAACTCTGTGAGATGAATTAACAGAACACAAAGCAGTTTCTCAGAAAGCTTCTTTCCAGTTTTTAACGGAAGATATTTCCTTTTTCACCATAGCCCTCTATGGGCTTCCAAATATCACTTTGCCAATTCACAAGAACAGCATTAGCGAAAGGCTTCTTGAAGGAAAGCTGTAACTCTGTGAGATGAATTAACAGAACACAAAGCAGTTTCTCAGAAAGCTTCTTTCCAGTTTTTAACGGAAGATATTTCCTTTTTCACCATAGCCCTCTATGGGCTTCCAAATATCACTTTGCCAATTCCACAAGAATAGCATTAGCGAAAGGCTTCTTGAAGGTAAAGCTGTAACTCTGTGAGATGAATTAACAGAACACAAAGCAGTTTCTCAGAAACCTTCTTCCAGTTTTTAACGGAAGATATTTTTTTCACCATAGCCCTCTATGGGCTTCCAAATATCACTTTGCCAATTCCACAAGAATAGCATTAGCGAAAGGCTTCTTGAAGGTAAAGCTGTAACTCTGTGAGATGAATTAACAGACCACAAAGCAGTTTCTCAGAAAGCTTCTTTCCAGTTTTTAACGGAAAGTATTTCCTTTTTGACCATAGTCCTCTATGGGCTTCCACAATCACTTTGCCAATTCCACATGAATATCCTTAGCGAAAGGCTTATTGAACGGAAAGATGTAACTCTGTGAGATGAATTATCAGATCACAAAGCAGTTTCTCAGAAAGCTTCTTTCCAGTTTTTAAGGGAAGATATTTCCATTTTCACCATAGCCCTCTATGGGCATTCAAATATCACTTTGCCAATTACCAAAGAACAGCCTTAGAGAAAGGCTTCTTGAAGGGAAAGACGTAACTCTGTGAGATGAATTAACAGAACACAAAGCAGTTTCTCAGAAAGCTTCTTTAGAGTTTTTAACGGAAGATATTTCCTTTTTCACCTTTGCCTTCTAAGGGCTTCCAATTATCACTTTGCCAATTCCACAAGAACAGACTTAGCGACAGGCTTCTTGAAGGGAAAGATGTAACCCTGTGAGATGAATTCACAGAACACAAAATAGTTTCTCAGAAAGCTTCTTCCCAGTTTTTAATGGAAGATGTTTCCTTTTTCACCATAGCCCTCTAGGGGTTCCAAATATCACTTTTCCAATTCCAGAAGAACAGGCTTAGCGAAAGGCTTCTTGATGTGAAAGCTGTAACTCTGTGAGATGAATTAACCGAACACAAAGCAGTTTCTTAGAAAGCTTCTTTCTGGATTTTAAACGAAGATATTTCCTTTTTCACCATAGCCCTCTATGGGCTTCCAAATATAACTTTGCCAATTACACAAGAACAGTCTTTGAGAAAGGCTTCTTGAGGGGAAAGCTGTAACTGTGTGAGATGAATTAACAGAACAAAAAGCAGTTTCTCAGGAAGCTTCTTTCCAGTATTTAACGGAAGATATTTCCTTTTCACCATAGACCTCTATGGGCTTCCAAATATCACCTTGCCAATTCCACAGGAACAGCCTTAGCGAAGGCTTCTTGAAGGAAAGATGTAACTCTGAGATGAATTAACAGAACACAAAGCAGTTTCTCAGAAAGCTTCTTTCCAGTTTTTAAAGGAAGATATTTCCTTTTTCACCGTAGCCTCTATGGGCTTCCAAATATCACTTTGGAAATTCCACAAGAACAGCCTTAGCGAAAGGCTTCTTGAGGAAAGCTGTAACTGTGAGATGAATTAACAGAACAAAAAGCAGTTTCTCAGAAGCTTCTTTCCAGTATTTAACGGAAGATATTTCCTTTTTCACCATAGACCTCTATGGGCTTCCAAATATCACCTTGCCAATTCCACAGGAACAGCCTTAGCGAAAGGCTTTTGAAGGGAAAGATGTAACTCTGTGAGATGAATTAACAGAACACAAAGCAGTTTCTCAGAAAGCTTCTTTCCAGTTTTTAAAGGAAGATATTTCCTTTTTCACCGTAGCCCTCTATGGGCTTCCAAATATCACTTTGGAAATTCCACAAGAAAGTGTTAGAGAAAGGCTTCTTGAGGTGAAAGCTGTAACTCTGTGAGATGAATTAACAGAACACAAAGTAGTTACTCAAAAAGCTTCTTCCAGTTTTTAACGGAAGATATTTCTTTTCCACCATAGCCCACTATGGGCTTCCAAATATCACTTTGCCAATTCCACAAGAACAGACTTAGCGACAGGCTTCTTGAAGGAAAAGATGTAACCCTGTGAGATGAATTAACAGAACACAAAGCAGTTTCTCAGGAAGCTTCTTTCCAGTATTTAACGGAAGATATTTCCTTTTTCACCATAGCCATCATTGGGTTCCGAATATCACTTTGCCAATTCCACAAGAACAGCGTTAGCGAAAGGCTTCTTGAAGGGAAAGATGTAACTCAGTGAGATGAATTAACAGAACACAAAGTAGTTTCTCAGAAAGCTTCTTTCCAGTTTTTAACGGAAGATATTTCCATTTTCACCTTAGCCCTCTATGGGCTTCCAAATATCACTTTGCCAATTCCACAAGAACAGCCTTAGCGAAAGGCTTCTTGAAGGGAAAGCTGTAACACTGTGAGATGAATTAACAGAACACAAAGCAGTTTCTCAGAAAGCTTCTTTCCAGTTTTTAACGGAGGATATTTCCTTTTTCACCGTAGCCCACTATGCGCTTCAAAATATCACTTTGCCAATTCCACAAGAAGAGTCTTAGAGAAAGGCTTCTTGAGGGGTAAGCTGTAACTCTGCGAGATGAATTATCGGAACACAAAGGAGTTTCTCAGAAAGCTTCTTTCCAGTTTTTAACGGAAGATATTTCCTTTTTGACCATAGCCCTCTATGGGCTTGCAAAATCACTTTGCCAATTCCACAACAACAGCCTTAGCGAAAGGCTTCTTGAAGGGAAAGATGTAACTCTGTGAGATGAATGAACAGAACACAAAGCAGTTTCTCAGAAAGCTTCTTTCCAGTTTTTAAAGGAAGATATTTCCTTTTCACCATAGCCTCTAAGGGCTTCCAAATATCACTTTACCAATTCCACAAGAACAGCCTTAGCGAAAGGCTTCTTGAAGGGAAAGCTGTAACTCTGTGAGATGAATTAACAGAACACAAAGCAGTTTCTCAGAAAGCTTCTTTCCAGTTTTTAACGGAAGATATTTCCTTTTTCACCATTGCCCTCTACGGGCTTCCAAATATCACTTTGCCAATTCCACAAGTACAGACTTAGCGACAGGCTTCTTCAAGGGAATGATGTTTCTCTGTGAGATGAATTAGCAGAACACAAAGCAGTTTCTCAGAAAGCTTCTTTCCAGTTTTTAACGGAAGATATTTCCTTTTTCACCTTAGCCCTCTATGACCTTCCAAATATCACTTTGCCAATTCCACAAGAACAGCCCTACCGACAGGCTGCTTGACGGGAAAGATGAAACCCTGTGAGATGAATTAACAGAACACAAAGCAGTTTCTCAGAAACCTTCTTTCCAGTTTTTAATGGAAGATATTTCCTTTTTCACCGTAGCCCTCTATGGGCTTCCAGATATCACTTTGACAATTCCAGAAGAACAGCCTTCGCGAAAGGCTTCTTGAAGGGAAAGATGTAACTCTGTGAGATGAATTAACAGAACACAAAGCAGTTTCTCAGAAAGCTTCTTTCTGGATTTTAACCGAAGATATTTCCTTTTTCACCATAGCCCTCTATGGGCTTCCAAATATAACTTTGCCAATTACACAAGAACAGTCTTTGAGAAAGGCTTCTTGAGGGGAAAGCTGTAACTGTGTGAGATGAATTAACAGAACACAAAGCAGTTTCTCAGGAAGCTTCTTTCCAGTATTTAAAGGAAGATATTACCTTTTTCACCATAGCCCTCTATGGGCTTCCAAATATCACTTTGCCAATTACACAAGAAGAGACTTAGCAACAGGCTTCTTGAAGGGAAAGATGTAACTCTGTGAGATGAATTAACAGAACACAAAGCAGTTTCTCAGAAAGCTTCTTTCCAGTTTTTAAAGGAAGATATTTCCTTTTTCATCATAGCCCTCTATGGGCTGCCAAATATCACTTTGCAAATTCCAGAAGAACAGTCTTAGAGAAAGACTTCTTGAGGTGAAAGCTGTAACTCTGTGAGATGAATTAACAGAACACAAAGGAGTTTCTCAAAAAGCTTCTTCCAGTTTTTAACGGAAGATATTTCCTTTTTCACCATAGCCCTCTATGGGCTTCCAAATATCACTTTGCCAATTCCACAAGAACAGACTCAGCGACAGGCGTCTTGAAGGGAAAGATGTAACCCGGTGAGATGAATTAAAAGAACATAAAGCAGTCTCTGAAACATTCTTTCCAGTTTTTAACGGAGGATATTTGCTTTTTCACCATAGCCCTCTATGGGCTTCCAAATATCACTTTGCCAATTCCACAAGAAGAGTCTTAGAGAAAGTCTTCTTGAGGGGAAAGCTGTAACTCTGCGAGATGAATTATCGGAACACAAAGCAGTTTCTCAGAAAGCTTCTTTCCAGTTTTTAACGGAAGATATTTCCTTTTCACCGTAGCCCTCTATGGGCTTCCAAATATCACTTTGCCAATTCCACAAGAAGAGCATTAGGGAAAGGCTTCTTGAAGGTAAAGCTGTAACTCTGTGAGATGAATTAACAGAACACAAAGCAGTTTCTCAGAAAGCTTCTTTCCAGTTTTTAACGGAAGATATTTCCTTTTTGACCATAGCCCTCTATGGGCTTCCAAAATCCCTTTGCCAATTCCACATGAATAGCCTTAGCGAAAGGCTTATTGAAGGGAAAGATGTAACTCTGTGAGATGAATTATCAGAACACAAAGCAGTTTCTCAGAAAGCTTCTTTCCAGTTTTTAAGGGAAGATATTTCCATTTTCCCCATAGCCCTCTATGGGCATTCAAACATCACTTTGCCAATTACAAAAGAACAGCCTTAGAGAAAGGCTTCTTGAGGTGAAAGCTGTAACTCTGTGAGATGAATTAACAGAACACAAAGTAGTTTCTCAGAAAGCTTCTTTCCAGTTTTTAACGGAAGATATTTCCTTTTCCACCTTTGTCCTCTATGGGCTTCCAAATATTACTTTGCCAATTCCACAAGAACAGACGTAGCGACAGGCGTCTTGAAGGGAAAGATGTAACTCTGTGAGATGAATTAACAGAAAACAAAACAGTTTCTCAGAAAGCTTCTTTCCAGTTTTTAATGGAAGATACTTCCTTTTTCACATAGCCATCTATGGGCTTCGAAATATCACTTTGCCAATTCCACAAGAACAGCCTTAGCGAAAGGCTTCTTGAAGGGGAAGGTGTAACTCTGAGAGATGAATGAACAGAACACAAAGCAGTTTCTCAGAAAGCTTCTTCCAGTTTTTAACCTAAGGTATTTCCTTTTTCACCATTGCCCTCTATGGGCTTCGAAATATCACTTTGCCAATTCCACAAGAACAGCCTTAGCGAAAGGCTTATTGAAGGGAAAGATGTAACTCTGTGAGATGAATTAACAGAACACAAAGCAGTTTCTCAGAAAGCTTCCTTCCAGATTTTAACCGAAGATATTTCCTTTTTCACCGTAGGCCTCTATGGGCTTCCAAATATAACTTTGCCAATTCCACAAGAACAGTCTTAGAGAAAGGCTTCTAGAAGGGAAAGATGTAACACTGTGAGATGAATTAACAAAACACAAAGCAGTTTCTCAGAAAGCTTCTTTCCAGTTTTTAAAGGAAGATATTTCCTTATTCACCATAGCCCTCTATGGGCTTCCAAATATCACTTTGCCAATTACACAAGAAGAGACTTAGCGACAGGCTTCTAAAAGGGAAAGATGTAACTCTGTGAGACGAATTAACAGAACACAAAGCAGTTTCTCAGAAAGCTTCTTTCCAGTTTTTAAAGGAAGGTATTTCCTTTTTCACCATAGCCCTCTATGGGTTTCCAAATATCACTTTGCAAATTCCACAAGAACGGTCTTAGAGAAAGGCTTCTTGATGTGAAAGCTTTAACTCTGTGAGATGAATTAACAGAACACAGAGTAGTTTCTCAGAAAGCTTCTTTCCAGTTTTTAACGGAAGATATTTCCATTTTCACCTTAGCCCTCTATGGGCTTCCAAATATCACTTTGCCAATTCCACAAGAACAGCCTTAGCGAAAGGCTTCTTGAAGGGAAAGCTGTAACACTGTGAGATGAATTAACAGAACACAAAGCAGTTTCTCAGAAAGCTTCTTTCCAGTTTTTAACGGAGGATATTTCCTTTTTCACCGTAGCCCACTATGGGCTTCAAAATATCACTTTGCCAATTCCACAAGAAGAGTCTTAGAGAAAGGCTGCTTGAAGGGAAAGATGAAACCCTGTGAGATGAATTAACAGAACACAAAGCAGTTTGTCAGAAAGCTTCTTTCCAGTTTTTAAAGGAAGATATTTCCTTTTTCATCACAGCCCTCTATGGGCTTCCAAATATCACTTTGCAAATTCCAGAAGAACAGTCTTAGAGAAAGTCTTCTTGATGGGATAGCTGTAACTCTGTGAGATGAATTAACAGAACACAAAGCAGTTTCTCAGAAAGCTTCTTTCCAGTATTTAACGGAAGATATTTCCTTTTTCCCCATAGGCCTCTATGGGCTTCCAAATATAACTTTGCCAATTCGACAAGGACAGCCTTAGCGAAAGGCTTATTGAAGGGAAAAATGTAACACGGTGAGATGAATAATCAGAACACAAAGCAGTTTCTCAGAAAGCTTCTTTCCAGTTTTTAAATTAAGATATTTTCTTTTTCACCACAGCCCTCTAGGGGCTTCCAAATATCACTATGCCAATTCCACAAGAACAGTCTTAGAGAAGGGCTTCTTGAGGTGAAAGCTGTAACTCTGTGAGATGAATTAACAGAACACAAAGCAGTTTCTCAGAAAGCTTCTTTCCAGTTTTTAACCGAAGATATTTCCTTTTTCACCATAGCCCTCAATGGGCTTCCAAATATCACTTTGCTAATTCCACAAGAACAGTCTTAGAGAAAGGCTTCTTGAAGGGAAAGCTGTAACTCTGTGAGATGAATTAAAAGAACACAAAGCAGTATCTCAAGAAGCTACTTTCCAGTATTTAACGGAAGATATTTCCTATTTCACCATAGACCTCTAAGGGCTTCCAAATATCACTTTGCCAATTCCACAAGAACAGCATTAGTGTAAGGATTCTTGAAGGGAAAGATGTAGCTCTGTGAGATGAATTAAGAGAACACAAAGCAGTTTCTCAGAAAGCTTCTTTCCCGTTTTTAAAGGAAGATATTTTCTTTTTCACCACAGCCCTCTAGGGGCTTCCAAATATCACTTTGTAAATTCCACAAGAACAGACTTAGCGACAGGATTCTTGAAGGGAAAGATGTAACTCTGTGAGATGAATTAACATAACACAAAGCAGTTTCTCAGAAGGCTTCTTTGCTGTTTTTAACGGAAGATATTTCCTTTTTCACCATAGCTCTCTAAGGGCTTCCAAATATCACTTTGCCAATTCCACAAGAACTGCCCTAGCGAGAGGCTTCTTGAAGGGAAAGATGAAACCCTGTGAGATGAATTAACAGAACACAAAGCAGTTTCTCAGAAAGCTTCTTTCCAGTTTTTAAAGGAAGATATTTCCTTTTTCACCATAGCCCTCTATGGGCTTCCAAATATCACTTTGCAAATTACACAAGAACAGTCTTAAGGAAAGCCTTCTTGATTTGAAAGCTGTAACTCTGTGAGATGAATTAACAGAACAGAAAACAGTTTCTCAGAAAGCTTCTTTCCAGTTTTTAACGGAAGATATTTCCTTTTTCACCATAGCCCTCTATGGGCTTCCAAATATCACTTTGCAAATTCCAAAAGAAGAGTCTTAGAGAAAGGCTTTTTGAGGTGAAAGCTGTAACTCTGTGAGATGAATTAACAGAACACAAAGCAGTTTCTCAGAAAGCTTCTTTCCACTTTTTAACGGAAGATATTTCCTTTTTCACCATAGCTCTCTAAGGGCTTCCAAATATCACTTTGCCAATTCCACAAGAACAGCCCTAGCGACAGGCTTATTGAAGGGAAAGATGAAACCCTGTGAGATGAATTAACAGAACACAAAGCAGTTTCTCAGAAAGCTTCTTTCCCGTTTTTAAAGGAAGATATTTCCTTTTTCACCATTGCCCTCTAGGGGCCTCCAAATATCACTTTGCCAATTACTCGAGAACAGGAAAGCTTCTTTCCAGTTTTTAAAGGAAGATATTTCCTTTTTCACCATAGCCCTCTAAGGGCTTCCAAATATCACTTTGCAAATTACACAAGAACAACCTTAGCGAAAGGCTTCTTGAAGAGCAAGATGTAACTCTGTGAGATGAATTAACATAACACAAAGCCGTTTCCCAGAAAGCTTCTTTCCGGTTTTTAACGGAAGATATTTCCTTTTTCACCATAGCCCTCTATGGGCTTCCAAATATCACTTTGCCAATTCCTCAAGAACAGTCTTAGAGAAAGGCTACTTGAGGGACAAGCTGTAACTCTGTGAGATGAATTAACAGAACACAAAGCAGTTTCTCAGAAAGCTTCTTTCCAGTTTTTAAACGAAGATATTTCCTTTTTCGCCATAGCCCTCTATTGGCTTCCAAATATCACTTTGCCAATTCCACAAGAACAGTCTTAGAGAAAGGCTTCCTGAACGGAAAGCTGTAACTCTGTGAGATGAATTAACAGAACACAAAGCAGTTTCTCAGAAAGCTTCTTTCCAGTATTTAACGGAAGATATTTCCTTTTTCACCGTAGCCCGCTATGGGCTTCCAAATATCAATTTGCCAATTCCAGAAGAACAGCATTAGCGAAAGGCTTCTTGAAGGGAAAGAGGTAACTCTGTGAGATGAATTAAAGGAACACAAAGAAGTTTCTCAGAAAGCTTCTTTACAGTTTTTAACGGAAGACAAATCCTTTTTCACCATAGCCCTCTAAGTGCTTCCAAGTATCACTTTGCCAATTCCACAAGAACACTCTTAGAGAAAGGCTTCTTGAGGGGAAAGCTGTAACTCTGTGAGATGAATTAACAGAACACAAAACAGTTTCTCAGAAAGCTTCTTTCCAGTTTTTAATGGAAGATATTTCCTTTTTCACCATTGCCGTTTATTGGATTCCAAATATCCCTTTGCCAATAACACAAGAACAGCCTTAGCGAGAGGCTTCTTGAAGGGATAGATGTAACACTGTGAGATGAATTATCAGAACACAAAGCAGTTTCTCAGAAAACTTCTTTCCAGTTTTCAACCGAAGATATTTCCTTTTTCACCATAGCCTTCTAAGGGCTTCCAAATATGACTTTGCCAATTCCACAAGAACGGGATTAGCGAAAGGTCTTGAGGTGAAAGCTGTAACTCTGTGAAATGAATTAACAGAACATAAAGCAGTTTCTCAGAAAGCTACTTTCCAGTTTTTATAGGAAGATATTTCCTTTTTCACCAAGTCCTCTATGGGCTTCATAATATCACTTTGCCAATTCCAGAAAAAGAGCCTTAGCGAAAGGCTTCTTGAAGGGAAAGATGTAACACTGTGAGATGAATTAACAGAACACAAAGCAGTTTCTCAGAAAGCTTCTTTCCAGTTTTTAAGCGAGGATATTTCCTTTTTCACCGTAGCCCTCTATGGGTTTCCAAATATCACTTTGCCATTTCCACAAGAACAGTCTTAGAGAAAGGCTTCTTGAGGGGAAAACTGTAACTCTGTGAGATGAATTAACAGAACACGAAGCATTTTCTCAGGAAGCTTCTTTCCAGTATTTAACGGAAGATATTTCCTATTTCACCATAGTCCTCTATGGGCTTCCAAATATCACTTTGCCAATTCCACAAGAACAGACTTATCGAAAGGCTTCTTGAAGGGAAAGATGTAACTCTGTGAGATGAATTAACAGAACACAAAGCAGTTTCTCAGAAAGCTTCTTTCCAGTTTTTAATGAAAGATATTTCCTTTTTCACAATAGCCCTCTATGGGCTTCCAATATCACTTTGTAAATCCAGAAGAACTGCCTTAGCGAAAGACTTCTTGAAGGGAAAGATGCAACTCTGTGAGATAAATTAACAGAACACAAAGCAGTTTCTCAGAAAGCTTCTTTCCAGTTTTTAACGGAAGATATTTCCTTTTTCACCATAGCCCTCTATGGGCTTCCAAATATCACTTTGCCAATTCCACAAGAACAGTCTTAGAGAAAGGCTCCTTGAAGGGAAAGCTGTAAATCTGTGAGATGAATTAACAGAATACAAAGCAGTTTCTCAGGAAGCTACTTTCCCGTATTTAACTTAAGATATTTCCTTTTTCACCATAGACCACTAAGGGCTTCCAAATATCACTTTGCCAATTCCACAAGAACAGCATTAGGGAAAGGATTCTTGAGGGGAAAGATGTAGCTCTGTGAGATGAATTAACAGAACACAAAGCAGTTTCTCAGAAAGCTTCTTTCCAGTTTTTAAAGGAAGATATTTCCATTTTCACCATTGCCCTCTATGGGCTTCCAAATAT
The DNA here is from genome assembly GCA_023783455.1 of Erythrocebus patas. Classification (NCBI taxonomy): domain Eukaryota; kingdom Metazoa; phylum Chordata; class Mammalia; order Primates; family Cercopithecidae; genus Erythrocebus; species Erythrocebus patas. The sequence goes on from JAKFHT010004514.1 coordinate 20,123, forward strand.
CACTTTGCCAATTTCAAGAGAACAGACTTAGCGACAGGCTTCTTGAAGGGAAAGATGTAACTCTGTGAGATGAATTAACAGAACACAAAGCAGTTTCTCCGAAAACTTCCTTTAACTCTGTGAGATGAATTAACAGAACACAAAGCAGTTTCGCAGAAAGCTTCTTTCCAGTTTTTAACCGAAGATATTTCCTTTTTCAACTTTTCGCTAAATGGGCTTCCAAATATTACTTTACCAATTCCACAAGAACAGACTTAGCGACAGGCTTCTTGAAGGGAAAGATGTAACTCTGTGAGATGAATTAACAGAACACAAAACAGTTTCTCAGAAATCTTCTTTCCAGTTTTTAATGGAAGATATTTCCTTTTTCACATAGCCATCCATGGGCTTCGAAATATCACTTTGCCAATTCCACAAGAACAGCCTTAGCGAAAGGCGTCTTGAAGGGGAAGATGTAACTCTGTGAGATGAATTAACAGAACACAAAGCAGTTTCTCAGAAAGCTTCTTTCCAGTTTTTAACGGAAGATATTTCCTTTTTCACCGTAGCCCTCTATGGGCTTCCAAATATCACTTTGCCAATTCCACAAGAACAGCCTTAGCGAAAGGCTTATTGAAGGCAAAGATTTAACTCTGTGAGATGAATTATCAGAACACAAAGCAGTTTCTCAGAAAGCTTCTTTCCAGTTTTTAAAGGAAGATATTTCCTTTTCACCATAACCCTCTATGGGCTTCCAAATATCACTTTGCCAATTCCAGAAGAACAGACTTAGCCACAGGCTTCTTGAAGGGAAAGATGTAACCCTGTGAGTTGAATTAACAGAACTCAAAGCAGTTTCGCAGAAAGCTTCTTTGCAGTTTTAATGGAAGATATTTCCTTTTCACCATAGCCCTCTATGGACTTCATAATATCACTTTGCCAATTCCAGAAAAACAGCCTTAGCGAAGGCTTCCTGAAGGAAAGATGTAACACTGTGAGATGAATTAACAGAACACAAAGCAGTTTCTCAGAAAGCTTCTTTCCAGTTTTTAAGCGAAGATATTTCCTTTTTCACCGTAGCCCTCTATGGGCTTCCAAATATCACTTTGCCATTTCCACAAGAACAGTCTTCGAGAAAGGTTTCTTGAGGGGAAAACTGTGACTCTGTGAGATGAATTAACAGAACACGAAGCACTTTCTCAGGAAGCTTCTTTCCAGTATTTAACGGAAGATATTTCCTTTTTCACCATAGTCCTCTATGGGCTTCCAATATCACTTTGTCAATCCAGAAGCACTGCCTTAGCGAAAGGCTTCTTGAAGGGAAAGATGTAACTCTGTGAGATGAATTAACAGAACACAAAGCAGTTTCTCAGAAAGCTTCTTTCCAGTTTTTAACGGAAGATATTTACTTTTTCACCATAGCCCTCTATGGGCTTCCAAATATCACTTTGCCAATTCCACAAGAACAGTCTTAGAGAAAGGCTCCTTGAAGGGAAAGCTGTAACTCTCTGAGATGAATTAACAGAATACAAAGCAGTTTCTCAGGAAGCTACTTTCCAGTATTTAACTTAAGATATTTCCTCTTTCACCGTAGACCACTAAGGGCTTCCAAATATCACTTTGCCAATTCTACAAGAACACCATTAGCGAAAGGATTCTTGAGGGGAAAGATGTAGCTCTGTGAGATGAATTAACAGAACACAAAGCAGTTTCTCAGAAAGCTTCTTTCCAGTTTTTAAAGGAAGATATTTCCATTTTCACCATTGCCCTCTATGGGCTTCCAAATATCACTTTGCCAATTTCACGAGAACAGACTTAGCGTCAGGCTTCTTGAAGGGAAAGATGTAACTCTGTGAGATGAATTAACAGAACACAAAGCAGTTTCTCCGAAAGCTTCCTTCCAGTTTTTAAAGGAAGATATTTCCTTTTTCACCATAGTTCTCTAAGGGCTTCCAAATATCACTTTGCAAATTCCACAAGAACAGCCTTAGAGAAAGGCTTCTGGAGGTGAAAGCTGTAACGCTGTGAGATGAATTAACAGAACACAAAGCAGTTTCTCAGAAAGCTTCTTTCCAGTTTTTAACCGAAGATATTTCCTTTTTCACCTTTTCGCTCCATGGGCTTCCAAATATTCCTTTAGCAATTTCACAAGAACAGCCTTAGCGACAGGCTTCTTGAAGGGAAAGATGTAACTCTGTGAGATGAATTAACACAACACAAAACAGTTTCTCAGAAATCTTCTTTCCAGTTTTTAATGGAAGATATTTCCTTTTCACCATAGCCCTCTATGGGCTTCAAATATCACTTTGCCAATTCCACAAGAACAGCCTTAGCGAAAGGCGTCTTGAATGGAAAGATGTAACTCTGTGAGATGAATTAACAGAACACAAAGCAGTTTCTCAGAAAGCTTCTTTCCAGTTTTTAACCTAAGGTATTTCCTTTTTCAGCATAGCCCTCTATGGGCTTCGAAATATCACTTTGCCAATTCCACAAGAACAGCCTTAGCGGAAGGCTTCTTGAAGGGAAAGATGTAACTCTGTGAGATGAATTATCAGAACACAAAGCAATTTCTCAGAAAGCTTCTTTCCAGTTTTTAAAGGAAGATATTTCCTTTTTCACCACAGCCCTCTAGGGGCTTCCAAATATCATTTTGCCAATTCCACAAGAACAGTCTTAGAGAAAGGCTTCTTGAGATGAAAGCTGTAACTCTGTGAGATGAATTAACAGAGCACAAACAGTTTCTCAGAAAGCTTCTTTCCCGTTTTTAACGGAAGATATTTACTTTTTCACCATTGCCCTCTATGGGCTTCCAAATATCACTATGCCAATTCCACAAGAACAGACTTAGTGACAGGCTTCTCAAAGGGAAAAATGTATCTCTGTGAGATGAATTAACAGAACACAAAGCAGTTTCTCAGAAAGCTTCTTTCCAGTTTTTAAAGGAAGATATTTCTTTTTCACCATAGCCCACTATGGGCTTCCAAATATCCCTTTGCCAATTCCACAAGAACAGTCTTAGAGAAAGTCTTCTTGATGTGAAAGCTGTAACTCTGTGAGATGAATTAACAGAACACAAAGCAGTTTCTCATAAAGCTTCTTTACACCTTTTAACGGAAGATATTTCCTTTTTCACCATAGCCCTCTTTGGGCTTCTAAATATCACTTTGCCAATTCCACAAGAACAGCCTTATCGAAAGGCTTCTTTAAGGGAAAGCTGTAACTCTGTGAGATGAATTAACAGACGACAAAGCAATTTCTCAGAAAGCTTCTTTCCAGTTTTTAACGGAAGATATTTCCTTTTTCAGCATTGCCATCTACGGGCTTCCAAATATCACTTTGCCAATTCCACAAGAACAGACTTAGCGACAGACTTCTTGAAGGGAAAGATGTAACTCTGTGAGATGTATTAACATAACACAAAGCAGTTTCTCAGAAAGCTTCTTTCCTGGTTTTAACGGAAGATATTTCCTTTTTAACCATTGCCCTCTATGGGCTTCCAAATATCACTTTGCCAATTCCACAAGAACAGTCTTAGAGAAAGGCTTCTTGAGGGGAAAGCTGTAACTCTGTGAGATGAATTAACAGAACACAAAGCAGTTTCTCAGAAAGCTTCTTTCCAGTTTTTAACGGAAGATATTTCCTTTTTCACCAAGTCCTCTATGGGCTTCCAAATATCACTTTGCCAATTTCACAAGAACAGTCTTAGCGAGAGGCTTCTTGCAGGGAAAGCTGTAACTCTGTGAGAAGAATTAACAGAACACAAAGCAGTTTCTCAGAAAACTTCTTTCCAGTATTTAACGGAAGGTATTTACCTTTTTACCATTGACCTCTAGGGGCTTCCAGATATCACTTTGCCAATTCCACAAGAACAGACTTAGCGACAGGCTTCTTGAAGGGAAAGATGTAACTCTGAGAGATGAATTATCAGAACACAAAGCAGTTTCTCAGAAAGCTTCTTTTCAATTTTTAACGGAAGATATTTCCTTTTTCACCATAGCCCTCTATGGGCTTCCAAATATCACTTTGCCAATTCCACAAGAACAGCCTTAGCGAAAGACTTCTTTAAGGGAAAGATATATCTCTGTGAGATGAATTAACAGAACACAAAGCAGTTTCTCAGAAAGCTTCTTTCCAGTATTTAACGGAAGATATTTCCCCTTTCACCATAGCCCCCTATGGGCTTCCAAATATCCCTTTGCCCATTCCACAAGAACAGCCTTAGCGAAAGGCTTATTGAAGGGCAAGATGTAACTCTGTGAGATGAATTAACAGAACACAAAGCAGTTTCTCAGAAAGCTTCTTTCCACTTTTTAACCGAAGATATTTCCTTTTTCACAATAGCCCTCTATGGGCTTCCAAATATCCCTTTGCCAATTCCACAAGAACAGTCTTAGAGAAAGGCTTCTTGAGGTGAAAGCTGTAACTCTGTGAGATGAATTAACAGAACACAAAGCAGTTTCTCAGAAAGCTTCTTTCCAGTTTTTAACGGAAGGTATTTCCTTTTTCACCATAGCCCTCTATGGGCCTACAAATATCACTTTGCCAATTCCACAAGAACAGACATAGCGAAAGGCTTCTTGAAGGGAAAGCTGTAACTCTGTGAGATGAATTAACAGAACACAAAGCAATTTCTCAGAAAGCTTCTTTCCAGTTTTTAAGGGAAGATATTTCCTTTTTCACCATTGCCCTCTCTGGGCTTCAAATATCACTTTGCCAATTCCAAAAGAACAAACGCAGCGACAGGCTTCTTGAAGGGAAAGCTGTAACTCTGTGAGATGAATTAAGAGAACACAAAGCAGTTTCTCAGAAAGCTTCTTTCCAGTTTTTAACGGAAGATATTTCCTTTTTGACCATTGCCCTCTATGGGCTTCCAAATATCACCTTGCCAATTCCACAAGAACAGACATAGCGACAGGCTTCTTGAAGGGAAAGATGAAATTCTGTGAGATGAATTAACAGAACACAAAGCAGTTTCTCAGAAAGCTTCTTTCCAGTTTTTAATGGAAGATATTTTCTTTTTCACCATAGCCCTCTATGGGCTTCCAAATATCACTTTGAAAATTCCACAAGAACAGTCTTAGAGAAAGGCTCTTGAGGGGAAAGCTGTAAATCAGTGAGATGAATTAACGGAACACAAAGCAGTTTCTCAGAAAGCGTCTTTCCAGTTTTTAACGGAAGATATTACCTATTTCACCATTCCCTCTATGGGCTTCCAAATATCACTTTGCCAATTCCACAAGAACAGCATTAGCGAAAGGCTTCTGAAGGAAAGCTGTAACTCTGTGAGATGAATTAACAGAATACAAAGCAGTTTCTCAGAAAGCTTCTTTCCAGTTTTTAACGGAAGATATTTCCTTTTCACCATAGCCCTCTAAGGGCTTCCAAATATCACTTTGCCAATTCCACAAGAACAGTCTTAGAGAAAGGCTTATTGAGGGGAAAGCTGTAACTCTGTGAGATGAATTAACAGAACACAAAGCTGTTTCTCAGAAAGCTTCATTCCAGTATTTAACGGAAGATATTTCCTTTTTCACCTTAGCACTCTAAGGGCTTCCAAATATCACTTTGCTAATTCCACAAGAATAGCCTTAGCGAAAGGCTTATTGAAGGGAAAGATGTAACTCTGTGAGATGAATTATCAGAACACAAAGCAGTTTCTCAGATAGCTTCTTTCCAGTTTTTAAAGGAAGATATTTCCTTTTTCACCATTTCCCTCTAGGGGATTCCAAATATCCCTTTTTCAATTCCACAAGAACCGTCTTAGAGAAAGGCTTCTTGATGTGAAAGCTGTAACTCTGTGAGATGAATTAACAGAACACAAAGCAGTTTCTCAGAAAGCTTCTTTCCAGTTTTTAACGGAAGATATTTCCTTTTTCACCATAGCCCTCTACGGGCTTCCAAATATCACTTTGCCAATTCCACAAGAACAGTCTTAGAGAAAGGCTTTTGAAGGAAAGCTGTAACACTGTGAGATGAATTAACAAAACACAAAGCAGTTTCTCAGAAAGCTTCTTTCCAGTTTGTAAATCAAGATATTTCCTTTTCACCATAGCCTCTAAGGGCTTCCAAATATCACTTTGCCAATTCCACAAGAACAGACTTAGCGACAGGCTTCTTGAAGGAAAAGATGTAACACTGTGAGATGAATTAACAGAACACAAAGCAGTTTCTCAGAAAGCTTCTTTCGAGTTTTTAATGGAAGATATTTCCTTTTTCACCATTGCCCTCTATGGGCTTCCAAATATCACTTTGCCTATTCCACAAGAACAGCCTTAGCGAAAGGATTCTTGAAGGAAAGATGTAACTCTGTGAGATGAATTAACAGAACACAAAGCAGTTTCTCAGAAAGCTTCTTTCCAGTTTTAACCGAAGATATTTCCTTTTTCACCATAGACCTCTAAGGCCTTCCAAATATCACTTTGCCAATTCCACAAGAACAGTCTTAGAGAAAGGCTTCTTGAGGTGAAAGCTGTAACTCTGTGAGATGAATTAACAGAACACAAAGCAGTTTCTCAGAAAGCTTCTTTCCAGTATTTAACTGAAGATATTTCCTTTTTCACCTTAGCACTCTAAGGGCTTCCAAATATCACTTTGCCAATTCCACAAGAACAGCCTTAGCGAAAGGCTTATTGAAGGGAAAGATGTAACTCTGTGAGATGAATTAAAAGAACACAAAGCAGTTTCTCAGAAAGCTTCTTTCCAGTTTTTAACGGAAGATATTTCCTTTTTCACCATAGCCCTGTATGGGCTTCAAATTTCACTTTACCAATTCCACAAGAACAGTCTTAGAGAAAGGGTTCTTGAGGTGAAAGCTGTAACTCTGTGAGATGAATTAACAGAACACAAAGCAGTTTCTCAGAAAGCTTCTTTCCAGTTTTAACGGAAGATATTTCCTTTTTCACCATAGCCCTCTATGGGCTTCAAATATCACTTTGCCAATTCCACAAGAACAGCCTTAGCGAAAGGCTTCTTGAAGGGAAAGCTGTAACTCTGTGAGATGAATTAAGAGAACACAAAGCAGTTTCTCAGAAAGCTTCTTTCCAGTTTTTAACGGAAGATATTTCCTTTTTCACCATTGCCCTCTATGGGCTTCCAAATATCACTTTACCAATTCCACAAGAACAGACTAAGCGACAGGCTTCTTGAAGGGAAAGATGTAACTCTGTGAGATGAATTAAGAGAACACAAACCAGTTTCTCAGAAAGCTTCTTTCCAGTTTTTACCGGAAGATATTTCCTTTTTCGCCATTGCCCTCTATGGGCTTCCAAATATCACTTTGCCAATTCCACAAGAACAGACTTAGCGACAGGCTTCTTGAAGGGAAAGCTATATCTCTTTGAGATGAATTAACAGAACACAAAGCAGTTTCTCAGAAAGCTTCTTTCCAGTATTTAACGGAAGATATTTCCTTTTTCACCATAGCCCTCTAGGGGCTTCCAAATATCACTTTCCCAATTCGACAAGAACAGCCTTAGCGAAAGGCTTATTGAAGGGAAAGATGTAACTCTGTGAGATGAATTAACAGAACACAAAGCAGTTTCTCAGAATGCTTCTTTCCACTTTTTAACCGAAGATATTTCCTTTTTCACCATAGCCATCTATGGGCTTCCAAATATCCCTTTGCCAATTCCACAAGAACAGTCTTAGAGAAAGGCTTCTTGATGTGAAAGCTGTAACTCTGTGAGTGAATTAACAGAACACAAAGCAGTTTCTCAGAAACCTTCTTTCCAGTTTTTAACGGAAAATATTTCCTTTTTCACCTTTGCCCTCTATGGGCTTACAAATATCACTTTGCAAATTCCACAAGAACAGACTTAGGGACAGGCTTCTTGAAGGGAAAGATGTAACTCTGTGAGATGAATTAAGAGAACACAGCAGTTTCTCAGAAAGCTTCTTTCCAGTTTTAACGGAAGATATTTCCTTTTTCACCATTGCCCTCTAAGGGCTTCCAAATATCACTTTGCCAATTCCACAAGAACAGACTTAGCGACAGGCTTCTTGAAGGAAAGATGTAACTCTGTGAGGTGAATTAACAGAACACAAAGCAGTTTCTGAGAAAGCTTCTTTCCAGTTTTTAACGGAGGATATTTCCTTTTTCACCATAGCCCTCTATGGGCTTCAAATATCACTTTGCCAATTCCACAAGAACAGCCTTAGCGAAGGCTTATTGAAGGAAAGATGTAACTCTGTGAGATGAATTATCAGAACACAAAGCAGTTTCTCAGAAAGCTTCTTCCAGTTTTTAAAGGAAGATATTTCCTTTTTCACCACAGCCTCTATGGGCTTCCAAATATCATTTTGCAAATTTCTCAAGAACAGTCTTAGAGAAAGGCTTCTTGAGGTGAAAGCTGCAACTCTGCGAGATGAATTAACAGAACACAAAGCAGTTTCTCAGAAAGCTTCTTCCAGTTTTTAACGGAAGATATTTTGTCTTTCACCGTAGTCCTGTATGGGCTTCCAAATATCACCTTGCCAATTCCACAAGAACAGCCTTAGAAAGGCTTCTTGAAGGAAAGCTGTAACTCTGTGAGATGAATTAAGAGAACACAAAGCAGTTTCTCAGAAAGCTTCTTTCCAGTTTTTAACGGAAGATATTTCCTTTTTCACCATAGCCCTCTATGGGCTTCCAAATATAACTTTGCCAATTCCACAAGAACAGCCTTAGCGAAAGGCTTCTTGAAGGGAAAGCTGTAACTCTGTGAGATGAATTAACAGAACACAAAGCAGTTTCTCAGAAAGCTTCTTTCCAGTTTTTAACAGAAGATATTTCCTTTTTCAACATTGCCCTCTAAGGGCTTCCAAATATCACTTTGCCAATTCCACAAGAACAGACATAGCGACAGGCTTCTTGACGGGAAAGCTGTAACTCTGTGAGATGAATTAACAGAACAAAAAGCAGTTTCTCAGAAAGCTTCTTTCCAGTTTTTAACCGAAGATATTTCCTTTTTCACCATAGCCCTCTATGGGCTTCCAAATATCACTTTGCCAATTCCACAAGAACAGTCTTAGAGAAAGGCTTCTTGAGGTGAAAGCTGTAACTCTGTGAGATGAATTAACAGAACACAAAGCAGTTTCTCAGAAAGCTTCTTTCCAGTTTTTAACGGAAGATATTTCCTTTTTCACCATAGCCCTCTATGGGCTTCCAAATATCACTTTGCCAATTCCACAAGAACAGCCTTAGCGAAAGGCTTCTTGAAGGAAAGCTGTAACTCTGTGAGATGAATTAACAGAACACAAAGCAGTTTCTCAGAAAGCTTCTTTCCAGTTTTTAACCGAAGATATTTCCTTCTTCACCATAGCCCTCTATGGGCTTCCAAATATCACTTTGCCAATTCCACAAGAACAGTCTTAGAGAAAGGCTTCTTGAGGTGAAAGCTGTAACTCTGTGAGATGAATTAACAGAACACAAAGCAGTTTCTCAGAAAGCTTCTTTCCAGTATTTAACGGAAGATATTTCCTTTTTCACCATAGCCCTCTATGGGCTTCCAAATATCACTTTGCCAATTCCACAAGAACAGACTTAGCGAAAGGCTTCTTGAAGTGAAAGCTGACACTGTGAGATGTGTTAACAGAACACAAGCAGATTCTGAGAAAGCATCTTTCCAGTTTTTAAAGGAAGATATTTCCTTTTTCACCATAGCCCTCTATGGGCTTCCAAATATCACTTGCAATTCCACAAGAACAGTCTTAGAGAGGCTTTGAGGTGAAAGCTGTAACTCTGTGAGATGAATTAACAGAACACAAAGCAGTTTCTCAGAAAGCTTCTTTACATTTCTTAACGGAAGATATTTTCTTTTTCACGCTAGCCCTCTATGGGCTTCCAAATATCACTTTGCCAATTCCAAAGAACAGCCTTAGCGAAAGGCTTATTGAAGGAAAGATGTAACTCTGTGAGATGAATTATCAGAACACAAAGTAGTTTCTCAGAAAGCTTCTTTCCACTTTTAACGGAAGACATGTCCTTTTTCACCATAGCCCTCTATGGGCTTCCAAATATCTCTTTGCCAATTCCACAAGAACATTCTTAGAGAAAGGCTTCTTGAGGGAAAGCTGTAACTCTGTGAGATGAATTATCAGAACACAAAGCAGTTTCTCAGAAAGCTTCTTTCCGTTTTTAACGGAAGATATTTCCTTTTCACGGTAGCCCTCTATGGGCTTCCAAATATCACTTTGCCAATTCCACAAGAACAGCCTTAGCAAAGGCTTATTGAAGGAAAGATGTAACTCTGTGAGATGAATTATGAGAACACAAGGTAGTTTCTCAGAAAGCTTCTTTCCAGTTTTTAAAGGAAGATATTTCCTTTTCAAAATAGCCCTCTATGGGCTTCCAAATATCACTTTGCCAATTCCACAAGAACAGCCTTAGAGAAAGGCTTCTTGAAGGAAAGCTGTAACTCTGTGAGATGAATTAGCAGAACACAAAGTAGTTTCTCAAAAAGCTTCTTTCCAATTTTTAACGGAAGATATTTCCTTTTCACCATAGCCCTCAGGGCTTCCAAATATCACTTTGCCAATTCCACAATAACAGCCTTAGAAAGGATTCTTGAAGGGAAAGATGTAACTCTGTGAGATGAATTATCAGAACACAAAGCAGTTTCTCAGAAAGCTTCTTTCCAGTTTTTAACGGATGATATTTCCTTTTTCACAATAGCCCTCTATGGGCTTCCATGTATCACTTTGCCAATTCCACAAGAACAGTCTTAGAGAAAGGCTTCTTGAAGGGAAAGCTGTAACTCTGTGAGATGAATTATCAGAACACAAAGCAGTTTCTCAGAAAGCTTCTTTCCAGTTTTTAACGGAAGATATTTCCTTTTTCACCATAGCCCTCTAAGGGCTTCCAAATATCACTTTGCCAATTCCACAAGAACAGGCTTAGCGAAAGGCTTCTTGAAGGGAAAGATGTAACTCTGTGAGATGAATTAACAGAACACAAAGCAGTTTCTCAGAAAGCTTCTTTCCAGTTTTTAACGGAAGATATTTCCTTATTCACCATTGCCCTCTATGGGCTTCCAAATATCACTTTTCCAATTCCACAAGAACAGACTTAGCGACAGGCTTCTTAAGGGGAAAGCTGTAACTCTGTGAGATGAATTAACAGAACACAAAGCAGTTTCTCCGAAAGCTTCTTTCCAGTTTTAAGGAAGATATTTCCTTTTCACCATAGCCCTCTATGGGCTTCCAAATATCACTTTGCCAATTCCAGAACAACAGCCTTAGAGAAAGGCTTCTTGAGGGGAAAGCTGTATCTCTATGAGATGAATTACCAGAACACAAAGCAGTTTCTCAGAAAGCTTCTTTCCATTATTTAACGTAAGATATTTCCTTTTTCACCATAGCCGTCTATGGGTTCCAAATATCACTTTGCCAATTCCACAAGAACAGCCTTAGCGAAAGGCTTCCTGAAGGGAAAGCTGTAACTCTGTGAGATGAATTAACAGAACACAAAGCAGTTTCTCAGAAAGCTTCTTTCCAGTTTGTAACCGAAGATATTTCCTTTTTCACCATTGCCCTCTATGGGCTTCCAAATATCACTTTGCCAATTCCACAAGAACAGTCTTAGCGACAGGCTTCTTGAAGGGAAAGATGTAACTCTGTGAGATGAATTAACAGAACACAAAGCAGTTTCTCAGAAAGCTTCTTTCCAGTATTTAACGGAAGATATTTCCTTTTTCACCATAGCCCTCTATGGGCTTCCAAATATCACTTTGCCAATTCCACAAGAACAGTCTTAGAGAAAGGCTTCTTGATGGGAAGCTGTAACTCTGTGAGATGAATTATCAGAACACAAAGCAGTTTCTCAGAAGCTTCTTTCCAGTTTTTAACGGAAGATATTTCCTTTTCACCATAGCCTCTATGGGCTTCCAAACATCACTTTGCCAATTCCACAAGAACAGCTTAGCGAAAGGCTTCTTGAAGGAAAGCTGTAACTCTGTGAGATGAATTAACAGAACACAAAGCAGTTTCTCAGAAAGCTTTTTCCAGTATTTAAAGGAAGATATTTCTTTTCACCATAGCCCTCTATGGGCTTACAAATATCACTTTCCAATTCCACAAGAACAGCCTTAGAGAAAGGCTTATTGAAGGAAAGATGTAACTCTGTGAGATGAATTAACAGAACACAAAGCAGTTTCTCAGAAAGCTTCTTTCCACTTTTTTAACGAAGATATTTCCTTTTTCACTACAGCCCTCTATGGGCTTCCAAATATCACTTTGCCAATTCCACAAGAACAGTCTTAGAGAAAGGCTTCTTGAAGGTGAAAGCTGTAACTCTGTGAGATGAATTAACAGAACAAAAAGCAATTTCTCAGAAAGCTTCTTTCCAGTTTTAAGGAAGATATTTCCTTTTTCACCATAGCCCTCTATGGGCTTCCAAATATCACTTTGCCAATTCCAAAGAACAGGCGTGGCGAAAAGGCTTCTTGAAGGAAACCTGTAACTCTGTGAGATGAATTAACAGAACACAAAGCACTTTCTCAGAAACTTCTTTCCAGTTTTTAACGGAAGATATTTCCTTTTTCACCATAGCCCTCTAGGGCTTCCAAATATCACTTTGCAAATTCCACAAGAACAGGGAAAGGCTTCCTGAAGGGAAAGATGTAACTCTGTGAGATGAATTAACAGAACACAAAGCAGTTTCTCAGAAAGCTTCTTTCCAGTTTTTAACGGAAGATATTTCCTTTTTCACCATAGCCCTCTATGGGCTTCCAAATATCACTTTGCCAATTCCACAAGAACAGCGTTAGCGAAAGGCTTCTTGAAGGGAAAGCTGTAACTCTGTGAGATGAATTAACAGAACACAAAGCAGTTTCTCAGAAAGCTTCTTTCCAGTATTTAAAGGAAGATATTTCTTTTTCACCATAGCCTCTATGGGCTTCCAAATATCACTTTCCAATTCCACAAGAACAGCCTTAGCGAAAGGCTTCTTGAAGGGAAAGGTTTAACTCTGTGAGATGTTTTAAGAGAACACAAAGCAGTTTCTCAGAAAGCTTCTTTCCAGTTTTTAACGGAAGATATTTCCTTTTCACCATAGCCCTCTATGGGCTTCCAAATATCACTTTGCCAATTCCACAAGAACAGTCTTAGAGAAAGGCTTCTTGAAGGAAAGCTGTAACTCTGTGAGATGAATTAACAGAACAAAAGCAGTTTCTCAGAAAGCTTCTTTCCAGTTTTAAGGAAGATATTTCCTTTTTCACCATTGCCCTCTCTGGGCTTCCAAATATCACTTTGCCAATTCCACAAGAACAGACTTAGCGAAAGGCTTCTTGAAGGAAACCTGTAACTCTGTGAGATGAATTAACAGAACACAAAGCAGTTTCTCAGAAACCTTCTTTCCAGTTTTTAACGGATTTTTTTTTCACCATTGCCCTCTATGGGCTTCCAAATATCACTTTGCAAATTCCACAAGAACAGACTTAGAGAAAGGCTTCTGAAGGGAAAGATGTAACTCTGTGAGATGAATTAACAGAACACAAAGCAGTTTCAGAAAGCTTCTTTCCAGTTTTTAACGGAAGATATTTCCTTTTCACCATAGCCCTCTATGGGCTTCCAAATATCACTTTGCCAATTCCACAAGAACAGCTTAGAGAAGGCTTCTTGAAGGAAAGATGTAACTCTGTGAGATGAATTAACAGAACACAAAGCAGTTTCTCAGAAAGCTTCTTTCCAGTTTTTAAAGGAAGATATTTCCTTTTTCACCATTGCCCTCTATGGGCTTCCAAATATCACTTTGCCAATTCCACAAGAACAGTCTTAGAGAAAGGCTTTTGAAGGAAAGCTGTAACTCTGTGAGATGAATTAACAGAACACAAAGCAGTTTCTCAGAAAGCTTCTTTCCAGTTTTTAACGGAAGATATTTCCTTTTTCACCATAGCCCTCTATGGGCTTCCAAATATCACTTTGCCAATTCCACAAGAACAGCCTTAGCGAAAGGCTTCTTGAAGGAAAGATGTAACTCTGTGAGATGAATTAACAGAACACAAAGCAGTTTCTCAGAAAGCTTCTTTCCAGTTTTTAATGGAAGATATTTTTTTTCACCATAGCCCTCTATGGGCTTCCAAATATCACTTTGCCAATTCCACAAGAACAGCCTTAGCGAAAGGCTTCTTGAAGGAAAGATGTAACTCTGTGAGATGAATTAACAGAACAAAAGCAGTTTCTCAGAAAGCTTCTTTCCAGTTTTTAACGAAGATATTTCCTTTTTCACCATAGCCTCTATGGGCTTCCAAATATCACTTTGCCAATTCCACAAGAACAGTCTTAGAGAAAGGCTTCTTGAAGGAAAGATGTAACTCTGTGAGATGAATTAACAGAACACAAAGCAGTTTCTCAGAAAGCTTCTTTCCAGTTTTTAACGAAGATATTTCCTTTTCACCATAGCACTCTATGGGCTTCCAAATATCACTTTGCCAATTCCACAAGAACAGCCTTAGCGAAAGGCTTTTGAAGGAAAGATGTAACTCTGTGAGATGAATTAAGAGAACACAAAGCAGTTTCTCAGAAAGCTTCTTTCCAGTTTTTAACGGAAGATATTTCCTTTTCACCATAGCCCTCTATGGGCTTCCAAATATCACTTTGCCAATTCCACAAGAACAGACTTAGCGACAGGCTTCTTGAAGGAAAGATGTAACTCTGTGAGATGAATTAACAGAACACAAAGCAGTTTCTCAGAAAGCTCTTTCCAGTTTTTAACGGAAGATATTTCCTTTTTCACCATAGCCCTCTATGGGCTTCCAAATATCACTTTGCCAATTCCACAAGAACAGACTTAGGAAAGGCTTCTTGAAGGAAAGCTGTAACTCTGTGAGATGAATTAACAGAACACAAAGCAGTTTCTCAGAAAGCTTCTTTCCAGTTTTTAAAGGAAGATATTTCCTTTTCACCATAGCCCTCCATGGGCTTCCAAATATCACTTTGCCAATTCCACAAGAACAGTCTTAGAAAGGCTTCTTGAAGGAAAGCTGTAACTCTGTGAGATGAATTAACAGAACACAAAGCAGTTTCTCAGAAAGCTTCTTTCCAGTTTTTAACGGAAGATATTTCCTTTTTCACCATAGCCCTCATGGGCTTCCAAATATCACTTTGCCAATTCCACAAGAACAGCTTAGCGACAGGCTTCTTGAAGGAAAGCTGTAACTCTGTGAGATGAATTATCAGAACACAAAGCAGTTTCTCAGAAAGCTTCTTTCCAGTTTTTAACGGAAGATATTTCCTTTTTCACCATAGCCTCTATGGGCTTCCAAATATCACTTTGCCAATTCCACAAGAACAGTCTTAGAGAAAGGCTTTGAGGGAAAGCTGTAACTCTGTGAGATGAATTAACAGAACACAAAGCAGTTTCTCAGAAAGCTTCTTTCCAGTTTTTAACGGAAGATATTTCCTTTTTCACCATAGCCCTCTATGGGCTTCCAAATATCACTTTGCCAATTCCACAAGAACAGTCTTAGAAAAGGCTTATTGAAGGAAAGATGTAACTCTGTGAGATGAATTAAGAGAACAAAGCAGTTTCTCAGAAAGCTTCTTTCCAGTTTTTAACGGAAGATATTTCCTTTTTCACCATAGCCCTCTATGGGCTTCCAAATATCACTTTGCCAATTCCACAAGAACAGTCTTAGAGAAAGGCTTCTTGAAGGAAAGCTGTAACTCTGTGAGATGAATTAACAGAACACAAAGCAGTTTCTCAGAAAGCTTCTTTCCAGTTTTTAACGGAAGATATTTCCTTTTTCACCATAGCCCTCTATGGGCTTCCAAATATCACTTTGCCAATTCCACAAGAACAGCTTAGCGAAAGGCTTTTGAAGGAAAGATGTAACTCTGTGAGATGAATTAACAGAACACAAAGCAGTTTCTCAGAAAGCTTTTCCAGTTTTTAACGGAAGATATTTCCTTTTCACCATAGCCCTCTATGGGCTTCCAAATATCACTTTGCCAATTCCACAAGAACAGCCTTAGAGAAAGGCTTCTTGAAGGAAAGCTGTAACTCTGTGAGATGAATTAACAGAACACAAAGCAGTTTCTCAGAAAGCTTCTTTCCAGTTTTTAACGGAAGATATTTCCTTTTTCACCATAGCCCTCTATGGGCTTCCAAATATCACTTTGATAATTCCACAAGAACAGCTTAGCGAAAGGCTTCTTGAAGGGAAAGATGTAACTCTGTGAGATGAATTAACAGAACACAAAGCAGTTTCTCAGAAAGCTTCTTTCCAGTTTTTAACGGAAGATATTTCCTTTTTCACCATAGCCCTCTATGGGCTTCCAAATATCACTTTGCCAATTCCACAAGAACAGTCTTAGAGAAAGGCTTTTGAGGGAAAGCTGTAACTCTGTGAGATGAATTAACAGAACACAAAGCAGTTTCTCAGAAAGCTTCTTTCCAGTTTTTAACGGAAGATATTTCCTTTTTCACCATAGCCCTCTATGGGCTTCCAAATATCACTTTGCCAATTCCACAAGAACAGCCTTAGCGAAAGGCTTATTGAAGGGAAAGATGTAACTCTGTGAGATGAATTAACAGAACACAAAGCAGTTTCTCAGAAAGCTTCTTTCCAGTTTTTAACGGAAGATATTTCTTTTTCACCATAGCCCTCTATGGGCTTCCAAATATCACTTTGCCAATTCCACAAGAACAGCCTTAGAGAAAGGCTTCTTGAGGGGAAAGATGTAACTCTGTGAGATGAATTAACAGAACACAAAGCAGTTTCTCAGAAAGCTTCTTTCCAGTTTTTAACGGAAGATATTTCCTTTTCACCATAGCCCTCTATGGGCTTCCAAATATCACTTTGCCAATTCCACAAGAACAGCTTAGAGAAAGGCTTTTTGAAGGAAAGATGTAACTCTGTGAGATGAATTAACAGAACACAAAGCAGTTTCTCAGAAAGCTTCTTTCCAGTTTTTAACGGAAGATATTTTTTTCACCATAGCCCTCTATGGGCTTCCAAATATCACTTTGCCAATTCCACAAGAACAGTCTTAGCGAAAGGCTTTTTGAAGGAAAGATGTAACTCTGTGAGATGAATTAACAGAACACAAAGCAGTTTCTCAGAAAGCTTCTTTCCAGTTTTTAACGGAAGATATTTCCTTTTTCACCATAGCCCTCTATGGGCTTCCAAATATCACTTTGCCAATTCCACAAGAACAGTCTTAGCGAAAGGCTTCTTGAAGGAAAGATGTAACTCTGTGAGATGAATTAACAGAACACAAAGCAGTTTCTCAGAAAGCTTCTTTCCAGTTTTAAGGAAGATATTTCCTTTTTCACCATAGCCTCTATGGGCTTCCAAATATCACTTTGCCAATTCCACAAGAACAGTCTTAGAGAAAGGCTTCTTGAGGAAAGCTGTAACTCTGTGAGATGAATTAACAGAACACAAAGCAGTTTCTCAGAAAGCTTCTTTCCAGTTTTTAACGGAAGATATTTCCTTTTTCACCATAGCCCTCTATGGGCTTCCAAATATCACTTTGCCAATTCCACAAGAACAGCCTTAGCGAAAGGCTTCTTGAAGGAAAGATGTAACTCTGTGAGATGAATTAACAGAACACAAAGCAGTTTCTCAGAAAGCTTCTTTCCAGTTTTTAACGGAAGATATTTCCTTTTCACCATAGCCCTCTATGGGCTTCCAAATATCACTTTGCCAATTCCACAAGAACAGTCTTAGAGAAAGGCTTTTGAAGGAAAGATGTAACTCTGTGAGATGAATTAACAGAACACAAAGCAGTTTCTCAGAAAGCTTCTTTCCAGTTTTTAACGGAAGATATTTCCTTTTTCACCATAGCCCTCTATGGGCTTCCAAATATCACTTTGCAATTCCACAAGAACAGTCTTAGAGAAAGGCTTCTTGAAGGAAAGATGTAACTCTGTGAGATGAATTAACAGAACACAAAGCAGTTTCTCAGAAAGCTTTTTCCAGTTTTTAACGGAAGATATTTCCTTTTTTCACCATAGCCCTATGGGCTTCCAAATATCACTTTGCCAATTCCACAAGAACAGTCTTAGCGAAAGGCTTTGAAGGAAAGATGTAACTCTGTGAGATGAATTAACAGAACACAAAGCAGTTTCTCAGAAAGCTTCTTTCCAGTTTTTAACGGAAGATATTTCCTTTTTCACCATAGCCTCTATGGGCTTCCAAATATCACTTTGCCAATTCCACAAGAACAGTCTTAGAGAAAGGCTTCTTGAAGGTGAAAGCTGTAACTCTGTGAGATGAATTAACAGAACACAAAGCAGTTTCTCAGAAAGTTTCTTTTCCAGTTTTTAACGGAAGATATTTTTTTTCACCATAGCCCTCTATGGGCTTCCAAATATCACTTTGCCAATTCCACAAGAACAGTCTTAGAGAAAGGCTTTGAAGGAAAGCTGTAACTCTGTGAGATGAATTAACAGAACACAAAGCAGTTTCTCAGAAAGCTTCTTTCCAGTTTTTAACGGAAGATATTTCCTTTTTCACCATAGCCCTCTATGGGCTTCCAAATATCACTTTGCCAATTCCACAAGAACAGTCTTAGAGAAAGGCTTCTTGAAGGGAAAGCTGTAACTCTGTGAGATGAATTAACAGAACACAAAGCAGTTTCTCAGAAAGCTTCTTTCCAGTTTTAACGGAAGATATTTCCTTTTTCACCATAGCCCTCTATGGGCTTCCAAATATCACTTTGCCAATTCCACAAGAACAGCCTTAGCGAAAGGCTTCTTGAAGGGAAAGCTGTAACTCTGTGAGATGAATTAACAGAACACAAAGCAGTTTCTCAGAAAGCTTCTTTCCAGTTTTTAACGGAAGATATTTCCTTTTTCACCATAGCCCTCTATGGGCTTCCAAATATCACTTTGCCAATTCCACAAGAACAGACTTAGCGAAAGGCTTCTTGAAGGGAAAGATGTAACTCTGTGAGATGAATTAACAGAACACAAAGCAGTTTCTCAGAAAGCTTCTTTCCAGTTTTTAACGGAAGATATTTCCTTTTTCACCATAGCCTCTATGGGCTTCCAAATATCACTTTGCCAATTCCACAAGAACAGCTCTTAGCGAAAGGCTTCTTGAAGGGAAAGATGTAACTCTGTGAGATGAATTAACAGAACACAAAGCAGTTTCTCAGAAAGCTTCTTTCCAGTTTTTAACGGAAGATATTTCCTTTTTCACCATAGCCTCTATGGGCTTCCAAATATCACTTTGCCAATTCCACAAGAACAGTCTTAGCGAAAGGCTTCTTGAAGGAAAGCTGTAACTCTGTGAGATGAATTAACAGAACACAAAGCAGTTTCTCAGAAAGCTTCTTTCCAGTTTTTAACGGAAGATATTTCCTTTTTCACCATAGCCCTCTATGGGCTTCCAAATATCACTTTGCCAATTCCACAAGAACAGTCTTAGAGAAAGGTTTCTTGAAGGGAAAGCTGTAACTCTGTGAGATGAATTAACAGAACACAAAGCAGTTTCTCAGAAAGCTTCTTTCCAGTTTTTAACGGAAGATATTTCCTTTTTCACCATAGCCTCTATGGGCTTCCAAATATCACTTTGCCAATTCCACAAGAACAGCCTTAGCGAAAGGCTTCTTGAAGGAAAGCTGTAACCTGTGAGATGAATTAACAGAACACAAAGCAGTTTCTCAGAAAGCTTCTTTCCAGTTTTTAACGGAAGATATTTCTTTTCACCATAGCCTCTATGGGCTTCCAAATATCACTTTGCCAATTCCACAAGAACAGACTTAGAGAAGGCTTCTTGAAGGAAAGCTGTAACTCTGTGAGATGAATTAACAGAACACAAAGCAGTTTCTCAGAAAGCTTCTTTCCAGTTTTTAACGGAAGATATTTCCTTTTTCACCATAGCCCTCTATGGGCTTCCAAATATCACTTTGCCAATTCCACAAGAACAGTCTTAGAGAAAGGCTTTTGAAGGAAAGCTGTAACTCTGTGAGATGAATTAACAGAACACAAAGCAGTTTCTCAGAAAGCTTCTTTCCAGTTTTTAACGGAAGATATTTCCTTTTCACCATAGCCTCTATGGGCTTCCAAATATCACTTTGCCAATTCCACAAGAACAGCCTTAGCGAAAGGCTTCTTGAAGGGAAAGATGTAACTCTGTGAGATGAATTAACAGAACACAAAGCAGTTTCTCAGAAAGCTTCTTTCCAGTTTTTAACGGAAGATATTTCCTTTTTCACCATAGCCCTCTATGGGCTTCCAAATATCACTTTGCCAATTCCACAAGAACAGTCTTAGAGAAAGGCTTCTTGAAGGGAAAGATGTAACTCTGTGAGATGAATTAACAGAACACAAAGCAGTTTCTCAGAAAGCTTCTTTCCAGTTTTTAACGGAAGATATTTCCTTTTTCACCATAGCCCTCTATGGGCTTCCAAATATCACTTTGCCAATTCCACAAGAACAGTCTTAGAGAAAGGCTTCTTGAGGTGAAAGCTGTAACTCTGTGAGATGAATTAACAGAACACAAAGCAGTTTCTCAGAAAGCTTCTTCCAGTTTTTAACGGAAGATATTTCCTTTTTCACCATAGCCCTCTATGGGCTTCCAAATATCACTTTGCCAATTCCACAAGAACAGCCTTAGCGAAAGGCTTCTTGAAGGGAAAGATGTAACTCTGTGAGATGAATTAACAGAACACAAAGCAGTTTCTCAGAAAGCTTTTTCCAGTTTTTAACGGAAGATATTTCCTTTTTCACCATAGCCCTATGGGCTTCCAAATATCACTTTGCCAATTCCACAAGAACAGCCTTAGAGAAAGGCTTCTTGAAGGAAAGCTGTAACTCTGTGAGATGAATTAACAGAACACAAAGCAGTTTCTCAGAAAGCTTCTTTCCAGTTTTTAACGGAAGATATTTCCTTTTCACCATAGCCCTCTATGGGCTTCCAAATATCACTTTGCCAATTCCACAAGAACAGACTTAGCGAAAGGCTTCTTGAAGGAAAGATGTAACTCTGTGAGATGAATTAACAGAACACAAAGCAGTTTCTCAGAAAGCTTCTTTCCAGTTTTTAACGGAAGATATTTCCTTTTCACCATAGCCCTCTATGGGCTTCCAAATATCACTTTGCCAATTCCACAAGAACAGTCTTAGCGAAAGGCTTCTTGAAGGAAAGCTGTAACTCTGTGAGATGAATTAACAGAACACAAAGCAGTTTCTCAGAAAGCTTCTTTCCAGTTTTAACGGAAGATATTTCCTTTTTCACCATAGCCCTCTATGGGCTTCCAAATATCACTTTGCCAATTCCACAAGAACAGACTTAGCGAAAGGCTTCTTGAAGGAAAGATGTAACTCTGTGAGATGAATTAACAGAACACAAAGCAGTTTCTCAGAAAGCTTCTTTCCAGTTTTTAACGGAAGATATTT
Source organism: Erythrocebus patas (assembly GCA_023783455.1). Taxonomy (NCBI): domain Eukaryota; kingdom Metazoa; phylum Chordata; class Mammalia; order Primates; family Cercopithecidae; genus Erythrocebus; species Erythrocebus patas. The sequence goes on from JAKFHT010004514.1 coordinate 41,427, forward strand.
CCTTTTCACCATAGCCCTCTATGGGCTTCCAAATATCACTTTGCCAATTCCACAAGAACAGTCTTAGAGAAAGGCTTCTTGAGGGAAAGCTGTAACTCTGTGAGATGAATTAACAGAACACAAAGCAGTTTCTCAGAAAGCTTCTTTCCAGTTTTAACGGAAGATATTTCCTTTTTCACCATTGCCCTCTATGGGCTTCCAAATATCACTTTGCCAATTCCACAAGAACAGACTTAGCGAAAGGCTTTTGAAGGAAAGATGTAACCTGTGAGATGAATTAACAGAACACAAAGCAGTTTCTCAGAAAGCTTCTTTCCAGTTTTTAATGGAAGATATTTCCTTTTCACCATAGCCCTCTATGGGCTTCCAAATATCACTTTGCCAATTCCACAAGAACAGTCTTAGAGAAAGGCTTTTGAAGGAAAGCTGTAACTCTGTGAGATGAATTAACAGAACACAAAGCAGTTTCTCAGAAAGCTTCTTTCCAGTTTTTAACGGAAGATATTTCCTTTTTCACCATAGCCTCTATGGGCTTCCAAATATCACTTTGCCAATTCCACAAGAACAGTCTTAGCGAAAGGCTTCTTGAAGGAAAGATGTAACTCTGTGAGATGAATTAACAGAACACAAAGCAGTTTCTCAGAAAGCTTCTTTCCAGTTTTAACGGAAGATATTTCCTTTTTCACCATAGCCCTCTATGGGCTTCCAAATATCACTTTGCCAATTCCACAAGAACAGACTTAGCGAAAGGCTTCTTGAAGGAAAGATGTAACTCTGTGAGATGAATTAACAGAACACAAAGCAGTTTCTCAGAAAGCTTTTTCCAGTTTTAACGGAAGATATTTCCTTTTTCACCATAGCCCTCTATGGGCTTCCAAATATCACTTTGCCAATTCCACAAGAACAGTCTTAGAGAAAGGCTTTTGAAGGGAAAGCTGTAACTCTGTGAGATGAATTAACAGAACACAAAGCAGTTTCTCAGAAAGCTTCTTTCCAGTTTTTAACGGAAGATATTTCCTTTTTCACCATAGCCCTCTATGGGCTTCCAAATATCACTTTGCCAATTCCACAAGAACAGTCTTAGAGAAAGGCTTCTTGAAGGGAAAGCTGTAACTCTGTGAGATGAATTAACAGAACACAAAGCAGTTTCTCAGAAAGCTTCTTTCCAGTTTTTAACGGAAGATATTTCCTTTTTCACCATAGCCCTCTATGGGCTTCCAAATATCACTTTGCCAATTCCACAAGAACAGTCTTAGAGAAAGGCTTCTTGAGGTGAAAGCTGTAACTCTGTGAGATGAATTAACAGAACACAAAGCAGTTTCTCAGAAAGCTTCTTTCCAGTTTTTAACGGAAGATATTTCCTTTTTCACCATAGCCCTCTATGGGCTTCCAAATATCACTTTGCCAATTCCACAAGAACAGTCTTAGCGAAAGGCTTCTTTGAAGGGAAAGATGTAACTCTGTGAGATGAATTAACAGAACACAAAGCAGTTTCTCAGAAAGCTTCTTTCCAGTTTTTAACGGAAGATATTTCCTTTTTCACCATAGCCCTCTATGGGCTTCCAAATATCACTTTGCCAATTCCACAAGAACAGTCTTAGAGAAAGGCTTCTTGAAGGGAAAGATGTAACTCTGTGAGATGAATTAACAGAACACAAAGCAGTTTCTCAGAAAGCTTCTTTCCAGTTTTTAACGGAAGATATTTCCTTTTTCACCATAGCCCTCTATGGGCTTCCAAATATCACTTTGCCAATTCCACAAGAACAGCCTTAGCGAAAGGCTTTTGAAGGGAAAGCTGTAACTCTGTGAGATGAATTAACAGAACACAAAGCAGTTTCTCAGAAAGCTTCTTTCCAGTTTTTAACGGAAGATATTTCCTTTTTCACCATAGCCCTCTATGGGCTTCCAAATATCACTTTGCCAATTCCACAAGAACAGCCTTAGAGAAAGGCTTCTTGAGGGTAAAGCTGTAACTCTGTGAGATGAATTAACAGAACACAAAGCAGTTTCTCAGAAAGCTTCTTTCCAGTTTTTAACGGAAGATATTTCCTTTTTCACCATAGCCCTCTATGGGCTTCCAAATATCACTTTGCAATTCCACAAGAACAGTCTTAGAGAAAGGCTTCTTGAAGGGAAAGCTGTAACTCTGTGAGATGAATTAACAGAACACAAAGCAGTTTCTCAGAAAGCTTCTTTCCAGTTTTTAACGGAAGATATTTCCTTTTCACCATAGCCCTCTATGGGCTTCCAAATATCACTTTGCCAATTCCACAAGAACAGCCTTAGAGAAAGGCTTCTTGAAGGTGAAAGCTGTAACTCTGTGAGATGAATTAACAGAACACAAAGCAGTTTCTCAGAAAGCTTCTTTCCAGTTTTTAAAGGAAGATATTTCCTTTTTCACCATAGCCCTCTATGTGCTTCCAAATATCACTTTGCCAATTCCACAAGAACAGCCTTAGAGAAAGGCTTCTTGAAGGAAAGATGTAACTCTGTGAGATGAATTAACAGAACACAAAGCAGTTTCTCAGAAAGCTTCTTTCCAGTTTTTAACGGAAGATATTTCCTTTTCACCATAGCCCTCTATGGGCTTCCAAATATCACTTTGCCAATTCCACAAGAACAGTCTTAGCGAAAGGCTTCTTGAAGGAAAGATGTAACTCTGTGAGATGAATTAACAGAACTCAAAGCAGTTTCTCCGAAAGCTTCTTTCCAGTTTTTAACGGAAGATATTTCCTTTTTCACCATAGCCCTCTATGTGCTTCCAAATATCACTTTGCAAATTCCGCAAGAACAGTCTTAGAGAAAAGCTTCTTGAGGTGAAAGATGTAACTCTGTGAGATGAATTAACAGAACACAAAGCAGTTTCTCAGAAAGCTTCTTTCCAGTTTTTAACGGAAGATATTTTTTTCACCATAGCCCTCTATGGGCTTCCAAATATCACTTTGCCAATTCCACAAGAACAGTCTTAGAGAAAGGCTTCTTGAAGGAAAGATGTAACTCTGTGAGATGAATTAACAGAACTCAAAGCAGTTTCTCAGAAAGCTTCTTTCCAGTTTTTAACGGAAGATATTTCCTTTTTCACCATAGCCCTCTATGGGCTTCCAAATATCACTTTGCCAATTCCACAAGAACAGTCTTAGCGAAAGGCTTCTTGAAGGGAAAGATGTAACTCTGTGAGATGAATTAACAGAACACAAAGCAGTTTCTCAGAAAGCTTCTTTCCAGTTTTTAACGGAAGATATTTCCTTTTTCACCATAGCCCTCTATGGGCTTCCAAATATCACTTTGCCAATTTCACAAGAACAGCTTTAGCGAAAGGCTTTTGAAGGGAAAGATGTAACTCTGTGAGATGAATTAACAGAACACAAAGCAGTTTCTCAGAAAGCTTCTTTCCAGTTTTTAACGGAAGATATTTCCTTTTTCACCATAGCCCTCTATGGGCTTCCAAATATCACTTTGCCAATTCCACAAGAACAGCCTTAGCGAAAGGCTTCTTGAAGGGAAAGATGTAACTCTGTGAGATGAATTAACAGAACACAAAGCAGTTTCTCAGAAAGCTTCTTTCCAGTTTTTAACGGAAGATATTTCCTTTTTCACCATAGCCCTCTATGGGCTTCCAAATATCACTTTGCCAATTCCACAAGAACAGTCTTAGAGAAAGGCTTTTGAAGGAAAGCTGTAACTCTGTGAGATGAATTAACAGAACACAAAGCAGTTTCTCAGAAAGCTTCTTCCAGTTTTTAACGGAAGATATTTTTTTCACCATAGCCCTCTATGGGCTTCCAAATATCACTTTGCCAATTCCACAAGAACAGTCTTAGAGAAAGGCTTCTTGAAGGAAAGCTGTAACTCTGTGAGATGAATTAACAGAACACAAAGCAGTTTCTCAGAAAGCTTCTTTCCAGTTTTTAATGGAAGATATTTCCTTTTTCACCATAGCCCTCTATGGGCTTCCAAATATCACTTTGCCAATTCCACAAGAACAGACTTAGCGAAAGGCTTCTTGAAGGCAAAGATGTAACTCTGTGAGATGAATTAACAGAACACAAAGCAGTTTCTCAGAAAGCTTCTTTCCAGTTTTTAACGGAAGATATTTCCTTTTTCACCATAGCCCTCTATGGGCTTCCAAATATCACTTTGCCAATTCCACAAGAACAGCCTTAGCGAAAGGCTTCTTGAAGGGAAAGATGTAACTCTGTGAGATGAATTAACAGAACACAAAGCAGTTTCTCAGAAAGCTTCTTTCCAGTTTTTAACGGAAGATATTTCCTTTTTCACCATAGCCTCTATGGGCTTCCAAATATCACTTTGCCAATTCCACAAGAACAGTCTTAGAGAAAGGCTTCTTGAAGGGAAAGCTGTAACTCTGTGAGATGAATTAACAGAACACAAAGCAGTTTCTCAGAAAGCTTCTTTCCAGTTTTTAAAGGAAGATATTTCCTTTTTCACCATAGCCCTCTATGGGCTTCCAAATATCACTTTGCCAATTCCACAAGAACAGCCTTAGCGAAAGCCTTTTGAAGGGAAAGCTGTAACTCTGTGAGATGAATTAACAGAACACAAAGCAGTTTCTCAGAAAGCTTCTTTCCAGTTTTTAACGGAAGATATTTCCTTTTTCACCATAGCCCTCTATGGGCTTCCAAATATCACTTTGCCAATTCCACAAGAACAGTCTTAGCGAAAGGCTTCTTGAAGGGAAAGATGTAACTCTGTGAGATGAATTAACAGAACACAAAGCAGTTTCTCAGAAAGCTTCTTTCCAGTTTTTAACGGAAGATATTTCCTTTTTCACCATAGCCCTATGGGCTTCCAAATATCACTTTGCCAATTCCACAAGAACAGTCTTAGAGAAAGGCTTTTTGAAGGGAAAGATGTAACTCTGTGAGATGAATTAACAGAACACAAAGCAGTTTCTCAGAAAGCTTCTTTCCAGTTTTTAAAGGAAGATATTTCCTTTTTCACCATAGCCCTCTATGGGCTTCCAAATATCACTTTGCCAATTCCACAAGAACAGCCTTAGCGAAAGGCTTTTGAAGGAAAGATGTAACTCTGTGAGATGAATTAACAGAACACAAAGCAGTTTCTCAGAAAGCTTCTTTCCAGTTTTTAACGGAAGATATTTCCTTTTTCACCATAGCCCTCTATGGGCTTCCAAATATCACTTTGCCAATTCCACAAGAACAGCCTTAGAGAAAGGCTTCTTGAAGGGAAAGATGTAACCTGTGAGATGAATTAACAGAACACAAAGCAGTTTCTCAGAAAGCTTCTTTCCAGTTTTTAACGGAAGATATTTCCTTTTTCACCATAGCCCTATGGGCTTCCAAATATCACTTTGCAATTCCACAAGAACAGCCTTAGCGAAAGGCTTCTTGAAGGAAAGATGTAACTCTGTGAGATGAATTAACAGAACACAAAGCAGTTTCTCAGAAAGCTTCTTTCCAGTTTTTAAGGAAGATATTTCCTTTTTCACCATAGCCCTCTATGGGCTTCCAAATATCACTTTGCCAATTCCACAAGAACAGTCTTAGAGAAAGGCTTCTTGAAGGGAAAGCTGTAACTCTGTGAGATGAATTAACAGAACACAAAGCAGTTTCTCAGAAAGCTTCTTTCCAGTTTTTAACGGAAGATATTTCCTTTTTCACCATAGCCCTCTATGGGCTTCCAAATATCACTTTGCCAATTCCACAAGAACAGTCTTAGAGAAAGGCTTCTTGAAGGAAAGATGTAACTCTGTGAGATGAATTAACAGAACACAAAGCAGTTTCTCAGAAAGCTTCTTTCCAGTTTTTAACGGAAGATATTTCCTTTTTCACCATAGCCCTCTATGGGCTTCCAAATATCACTTTGCCAATTCCACAAGAACAGACTTAGAGAAAGGCTTCTTGAAGGAAAGATGTAACTCTGTGAGATGAATTAACAGAACACAAAGCAGTTTCTCAGAAAGCTTCTTTCCAGTTTTTAACGGAAGATATTTCCTTTTTCACCATAGCCCTCTATGGGCTTCCAAATATCACTTTGCCAATTCCACAAGAACAGTCTTAGAAAGGCTTCTTGAAGGGAAAGATGTAACTCTGTGAGATGAATTAACAGAACACAAAGCAGTTTCTCAGAAAGCTTCTTTCCAGTTTTTAACGGAAGATATTTTTTTCACCATAGCCCTCTATGGGCTTCCAAATATCACTTTGCCAATTCCACAAGAACAGTCTTAGAGAAAGGCTTTTGAAGGGAAAGATGTAACTCTGTGAGATGAATTAACAGAACACAAAGCAGTTTCTCAGAAAGCTTCTTTCCAGTTTTTAACGGAAGATATTTCCTTTTTCACCATAGCCTCTATGGGCTTCCAAATATCACTTTGCCAATTCCACAAGAACAGTCTTAGAGAAAGGCTTTTGAAGGAAAGATGTAACTCTGTGAGATGAATTAACAGAACACAAAGCAGTTTCTCAGAAAGCTTCTTTCCAGTTTTTAACGGAAGATATTTTTTTCACCATAGCCTCTATGGGCTTCCAAATATCACTTTGCCAATTCCACAAGAACAGCTTAGCGAAAGGCTTCTTGAAGGAAAGATGTAACTCTGTGAGATGAATTAACAGAACACAAAGCAGTTTCTCAGAAAGCTTCTTCCAGTTTTTAACGGAAGATATTTCCTTTTTCACCATAGCCTCTATGGGCTTCCAAATATCACTTTGCCAATTCCACAAGAACAGCCTTAGAGAAAGGCTTTTGAAGGGAAAGCTGTAACTCTGTGAGATGAATTAACAGAACACAAAGCAGTTTCTCAGAAAGCTTCTTTCCAGTTTTTAACGGAAGATATTTCCTTTTTCACCATAGCCTCTATGGGCTTCCAAATATCACTTTGCCAATTCCACAAGAACAGTCTTAGAGAAAGGCTTCTTGAAGGAAAGCTGTAACTCTGTGAGATGAATTAACAGAACACAAAGCAGTTTCTCAGAAAGCTTCTTTCCAGTTTTTAACGGAAGATATTTCCTTTTTCACCATAGCCCTCTATGGGCTTCCAAATATCACTTTGCCAATTCCACAAGAACAGTCTTAGAGAAAGGCTTTTGAAGGGAAAGATGTAACTCTGTGAGATGAATTAACAGAACACAAAGCAGTTTCTCAGAAAGCTTCTTTCCAGTTTTTAACGGAAGATATTTCCTTTTTCACCATAGCCCTCTATGGGCTTCCAAATATCACTTTGCCAATTCCACAAGAACAGCTTAGCGAAAGGCTTCTTGAAGGAAAGATGTAACTCTGTGAGATGAATTAACAGAACACAAAGCAGTTTCTCAGAAAGCTTCTTCCAGTTTTTAACGGAAGATATTTCCTTTTCACCATAGCCCTCTATGGGCTTCCAAATATCACTTTGCCAATTCCACAAGAACAGCCTTAGAGAAAGGCTTCTTGAAGGAAAGATGTAACTCTGTGAGATGAATTAACAGAACACAAAGCAGTTTCTCAGAAAGCTTCTTTCCAGTTTTTAACGGAAGATATTTCCTTTTTCACCATAGCCCTCTATGGGCTTCCAAATATCACTTTGCCAATTCCACAAGAACAGTCTTAGCGAAAGGCTTCTTGAAGGGAAAGATGTAACTCTGTGAGATGAATTAACAGAACACAAAGCAGTTTCTCAGAAAGCTTCTTTCCAGTTTTTAACGGAAGATATTTCCTTTTTCACCATAGCCTCTATGGGCTTCCAAATATCACTTTGCCAATTCCACAAGAACAGCCTTAGCGAAAGGCTTTTGAAGGAAAGATGTAACTCTGTGAGATGAATTAACAGAACACAAAGCAGTTTCTCAGAAAGCTTCTTTCCAGTTTTTAACGGAAGATATTTCCTTTTTCACCATAGCCCTCTATGGGCTTCCAAATATCACTTTGCCAATTCCACAAGAACAGACTTAGAGAAAGGCTTCTTGAAGGAAAGATGTAACTCTGTGAGATGAATTAACAGAACACAAAGCAGTTTCTCAGAAAGCTTCTTTCCAGTTTTTAACGGAAGATATTTCCTTTTTCACCATAGCCTCTATGGGCTTCCAAATATCACTTTGCCAATTCCACAAGAACAGCCTTAGCGAAAGGCTTTTGAAGGAAAGATGTAACTCTGTGAGATGAATTAACAGAACACAAAGCAGTTTCTCAGAAAGCTTCTTCCAGTTTTTAACGGAAGATATTTCCTTTTTCACCATAGCCTCTATGGGCTTCCAAATATCACTTTGCCAATTCCACAAGAACAGTCTTAGCGAAAGGCTTCTTGAAGGAAAGATGTAACCTGTGAGATGAATTAACAGAACACAAAGCAGTTTCTCAGAAAGCTTTTTCCAGTTTTTAACGGAAGATATTTCCTTTTTCACCATAGCCTCTATGGGCTTCCAAATATCACTTTGCCAATTCCACAAGAACAGTCTTAGAGAAAGGCTTTTGAAGGGAAAGATGTAACTCTGTGAGATGAATTAACAGAACACAAAGCAGTTTCTCAGAAAGCTTCTTCCAGTTTTTAACGAAGATATTTCCTTTTTCACCATAGCCCTCTATGGGCTTCCAAATATCACTTTGCCAATTCCACAAGAACAGCCTTAGCGAAAGGCTTTTGAAGGGAAAGATGTAACTCTGTGAGATGAATTAACAGAACACAAAGCAGTTTCTCAGAAAGCTTCTTTCCAGTATTTAACGGAAGATATTTCCTTTTTCACCATAGCCCTCTATGGGCTTCCAAATATCACTTTGCCAATTCCACAAGAACAGTCTTAGAGAAAGGCTTCTTGAAGGGAAAGATGTAACTCTGTGAGATGAATTAACAGAACACAAAGCAGTTTCTCAGAAAGCTTCTTTCCAGTTTTTAACGGAAGATATTTCCTTTTTCACCATAGCCTCTATGGGCTTCCAAATATCACTTTGCCACTTCCAGAAAAACAGCCTTAGTGAAAGGCTTCTTGAAGGAAAGATGTAACTCTGTGAGATGAATTAACAGAACACAAAGCAGTTTCTCAGAAAGCTTCTTTCCAGTTTTTAACGGAAGATATTTCCTTTTTCACCATAGCCCTCTATGGGCTTCCAAATATCACTTTGCCAATTCCACAAGAACAGTCTTAGCGAAAGGCTTCTTGAAGGGAAAGCTGTAACTCTGTGAGATGAATTAACAGAACACAAAGCAGTTTCTCAGAAAGCTTCTTTCCAGTTTTTAACGGAAGATATTTCCTTTTTCACCATAGCCCTCTATGGGCTTCCAAATATCACTTTGCCAATTCCACAAGAACAGTCTTAGCGAAAGGCTTCTTGAAGGGAAAGCTGTAACTCTGTGAGATGAATTAACAGAACACAAAGCAGTTTCTCAGAAAGCTTCTTTCCAGTTTTTAACGGAAGATATTTCCTTTTTCACCATAGCCTCTATGAGCTTCCAAATATCACTTTGCCAATTCCACAAGAACAGCTTAGAGAAAGGCTTCTTGAAGGGAAAGATGTAACTCTGTGAGATGAATTAACAGAACACAAAGCAGTTTCTCAGAAAGCTTCTTTCCAGTTTTTAACGGAAGATATTTCCTTTTTCACCATAGCCCTCTATGGGCTTCCAAATATCACTTTGCCAATTCCACAAGAACAGTCTTAGAGAAAGGCTTGAAGGGAAAGCTGTAACTCTGTGAGATGAATTAACAGAACACAAAGCAGTTTCTCAGAAAGCTTCTTTCCAGTTTTTAACGGAAGATATTTCCTTTTTCACCATAGCCCTCTATGGGCTTCCAAATATCACTTTGCCAATTCCACAAGAACAGTCTTAGAGAAAGGCTTCTTGAAGGGAAAGCTGTAACTCTGTGAGATGAATTAACAGAACACAAAGCAGTTTCTCAGAAAGCTTCTTTCCAGTTTTTAACGGAAGATATTTCCTTTTTCACCATAGCCTCTATGGGCTTCCAAATATCACTTTGCCAATTCCACAAGAACAGTCTTAGAGAAAGGCTTTTGAAGGGAAAGATGTAACTCTGTGAGATGAATTAACAGAACACAAAGCAGTTTCTCAGAAAGCTTCTTTCCAGTTTTTAACGGAAGATATTTCCTTTTTCACCATAGCCCTCTATGGGCTTCCAAATATCACTTTGCCAATTCCACAAGAACAGTCTTAGAGAAAGGCTTTTGAAGGGAAAGATGTAACTCTGTGAGATGAATTAACAGAACACAAAGCAGTTTCTCAGAAAGCTTCTTCCAGTTTTTAACGGAAGATATTTCCTTTTTCACCATAGCCCTCTATGGGCTTCCAAATATCACTTTGCCAATTCCACAAGAACAGCCTTAGCGAAAGGCTTCTTGAAGGAAAGATGTAACTCTGTGAGATGAATTAACAGAACACAAAGCAGTTTCTCAGAAAGCTTCTTTCCAGTTTTTAACGGAAGATATTTTTTTCACCATAGCCCTCTATGGGCTTCCAAATATCACTTTGCAATTCCACAAGAACAGCCTTAGCGAAAGGCTTCTTGAAGGAAAGATGTAACTCTGTGAGATGAATTAACAGAACACAAAGCAGTTTCTCAGAAAGCTTCTTTCCAGTTTTTAACGGAAGATATTTCCTTTTCACCATAGCCCTCTATGGGCTTCCAAATATCACTTTGCAATTCCACAAGAACAGTCTTAGAGAAAGGCTTCTTGAAGGGAAAGCTGTAACTCTGTGAGATGAATTAACAGAACACAAAGCAGTTTCTCAGAAAGCTTCTTTCCAGTTTTTAACGGAAGATATTTCTTTTTCACCATAGCCTCTATGGGCTTCCAAATATCACTTTGCCAATTCCACAAGAACAGTCTTAGAGAAAGGCTTCTTGAGGGAAAGCTGTAACTCTGTGAGATGAATTAACAGAACACAAAGCAGTTTCTCAGAAAGCTTCTTTCCAGTTTTTAACGGAAGATATTTCCTTTTCACCATAGCCCTCTATGGGCTTCCAAATATCACTTTGCCAATTCCACAAGAACAGCCTTAGCGAAAGGCTTCTTGAAGGGAAAGATGTAACTCTGTGAGATGAATTAACAGAACACAAAGCAGTTTCTCAGAAAGCTTCTTTCCAGTTTTTAACGGAAGATATTTTTTTCACCATAGCCCTCTATGGGCTTCCAAATATCACTTTGCCAATTCCACAAGAACAGCCTTAGCGAAAGGCTTCTTGAAGGGAAAGATGTAACTCTGTGAGATGAATTAACAGAACACAAAGCAGTTTCTCAGAAAGCTTCTTTCCAGTTTTTAACGGAAGATATTTTTTTCACCATAGCCCTCTATGGGCTTCCAAATATCACTTTGCCAATTCCACAAGAACAGCCTTAGCGAAAGGCTTCTTGAAGGAAAGATGTAACTCTGTGAGATGAATTAACAGAACACAAAGCAGTTTCTCAGAAAGCTTCTTTCCAGTTTTTAACGGAAGATATTTCCTTTTTCACCATAGCCTCTATGGGCTTCCAAATATCACTTTGCCAATTCCACAAGAACAGACTTAGCGAAAGGCTTCTTGAAGGAAAGATGTAACTCTGTGAGATGAATTAACAGAACACAAAGCAGTTTCTCAGAAAGCTTCTTTCCAGTTTTTAACGGAAGATATTTCCTTTTCACCATAGCCCTCTATGGGCTTCCAAATATCACTTTGCCAATTCCACAAGAACAGTCTTAGAGAAAGGCTTCTTGAAGGAAAGATGTAACCTGTGAGATGAATTAACAGAACACAAAGCAGTTTCTCAGAAAGCTTCTTTCCAGTTTTTAACGGAAGATATTTCCTTTTCACCATAGCCCTCTATGGGCTTCCAAATATCACTTTGCCAATTCCACAAGAACAGTCTTAGCGAAAGGCTTCTTGAAGGAAAGATGTAACTCTGTGAGATGAATTAACAGAACACAAAGCAGTTTCTCAGAAAGCTTCTTTCCAGTTTTAACGGAAGATATTTCCTTTTTCACCATAGCCTCTATGGGCTTCCAAATATCACTTTGCCAATTCCACAAGAACAGCCTTAGAGAAAGGCTTCTTGAAGGGAAAGATGTAACTCTGTGAGATGAATTAACAGAACACAAAGCAGTTTCTCAGAAAGCTTTTTCCAGTTTTAACGGAAGATATTTCCTTTTCACCATAGCCCTCTATGGGCTTCCAAATATCACTTTGCCAATTCCACAAGAACAGCCTTAGCGAAAGGCTTCTTGAAGGAAAGCTGTAACTCTGTGAGATGAATTAACAGAACACAAAGCAGTTTCTCAGAAAGCTTCTTTCCAGTTTTTAACGGAAGATATTTTTTTCACCATAGCCCTCTATGGGCTTCCAAATATCACTTTGCCAATTCCACAAGAACAGCCTTAGCGAAAGGCTTCTTTGAAGGGAAAGATGTAACTCTGTGAGATGAATTAACAGAACACAAAGCAGTTTCTCAGAAAGCTTCTTTCCAGTTTTTAACGGAAGATATTTCCTTTTCACCATAGCCTCTATGGGCTTCCAAATATCACTTTGCCAATTCCACAAGAACAGTCTTAGAGAAAGGCTTCTTGAAGGAAAGCTGTAACTCTGTGAGATGAATTAACAGAACACAAAGCAGTTTCTCAGAAAGCTTCTTTCCAGTTTTTAACGGAAGATATTTTTTCACCATAGCCCTCTATGGGCTTCCAAATATCACTTTGCCAATTCCACAAGAACAGTCTTAGCGAAAGGCTTCTTGAAGGAAAGATGTAACTCTGTGAGATGAATTAACAGAACACAAAGCAGTTTCTCAGAAAGCTTCTTTCCAGTTTTAACGGAAGATATTTCCTTTTCACCATAGCCCTCTATGGGCTTCCAAATATCACTTTGCCAATTCCACAAGAACAGCCTTAGAGAAAGGCTTCTTGAAGGGAAAGATGTAACTCTGAGATGAATTAACAGAACACAAAGCAGTTTCTCAGAAAGCTTCTTTCCAGTTTTTAACGGAAGATATTTCCTTTTCACCATAGCCCTCTATGGGCTTCCAAATATCACTTTGCCAATTCCACAAGAACAGCCTTAGCGAAAGGCTTTTGAAGGGAAAGATGTAACTCTGTGAGATGAATTAACAGAACACAAAGCAGTTTCTCAGAAAGCTTCTTTCCAGTTTTTAACGGAAGATATTTTTCACCATAGCCTCTATGGGCTTCCAAATATCACTTTGCCAATTCCACAAGAACAGTCTTAGAGAAAGGCTTTGAAGGAAAGCTGTAACTCTGTGAGATGAATTAACAGAACACAAAGCAGTTTCTCAGAAAGCTTCTTTCCAGTTTTTAACGGAAGATATTTCCTTTTTCACCATAGCCCTCTGGGCTTCCAAATATCACTTTGCCAATTCCACAAGAACAGCCTTAGCGAAAGGCTTCTTGAAGGGAAAGCTGTAACTCTGTGAGATGAATTAACAGAACACAAAGCAGTTTCTCAGAAAGCTTCTTTCCAGTTTTTAACGGAAGATATTTCCTTTTTCACCATAGCCTCTATGGGCTTCCAAATATCACTTTGCCAATTCCACAAGAACAGTCTTAGAGAAAGGCTTCTTGAAGGGAAAGATGTAACTCTGTGAGATGAATTAACAGAACACAAAGCAGTTTCTCAGAAAGCTTCTTTCCAGTTTTTAACGGAAGATATTTCCTTTTTCACCATAGCCCTCTATGGGCTTCCAAATATCACTTTGCCAATTACACAAGAACAGTCTTAGAGAAAGGCTTCTGAAGGAAAGATGTAACTCTGTGAGATGAATTAACAGAACACAAAGCAGTTTCTCAGAAAGCTTTTTCCAGTTTTTAACGGAAGATATTTCCTTTTCACCATAGCCCTCTATGGGCTTCCAAATATCACTTTGCCAATTCCACAAGAACAGCTTAGCGAAAGGCTTCTTGAAGGAAAGATGTAACCTGTGAGATGAATTAACAGAACACAAAGCAGTTTCTCAGAAAGCTTCTTTCCAGTTTTTAACGGAAGATATTTCCTTTTTTCACCATAGCCCTCTATGGGCTTCCAAATATCACTTTGCCAATTCCACAAGAACAGCCTTAGCGAAAGGCTTCTTGAAGGGAAAGATGTAACTCTGTGAGATGAATTAACAGAACACAAAGCAGTTTCTCAGAAAGCTTCTTTCCAGTTTTTAACGGAAGATATTTCCTTTTTCACCATAGCCCTCTATGGGCTTCCAAATATCACTTTGCCAATTCCACAAGAACAGCCTTAGACAAAGGCTTCTGGAAGGGAAAGATGTAACTCTGTGAGATGTATTAACAGAACACAAAGCAGTTTCTCAGAAAGCTTCTTTCCAGTTTTAAAGGAAGATATTTCCTTTTTTCCCATAGCCCTCTATGGGCTTCCAAATATCACTTTGCCAATTCCACAAGAACAGTCTTAGCAAAGGCTTCTTGAAGGAAAGATGTAACTCTGTGAGATGAATTAACAGAACACAAAGCAGTTTCTCAGAAAGCTTCTTTCCAGTTTTAACGGAAGATATTTCTTTTTCACCATAGCCCTCTATGGGCTTCCAAATATCACTTTGCCAATTCCACAAAAACAGCATTAGTGAAAGGCTTCTTGAAGGGAATGCTGTAACTCTGTGACATGAATTAACAGAACACAAAGGAGATTCTCAGAAAGCTTCTTTCCAGTTTTTAACGGAAGATATTTCCTTTTCACCATAGCCCTCTATGGGCTTCCAAATATCACTTTGCCAATTCCACAAGAACAGACTTAGCGAAAGGCTTCTTGAAGGGAAAGATGTAACTCTGTGAGATGAATTAACAGAACACAAAGCAGTTTCTCAGAAAGCTTCTTTCCAGTTTTAACGGAAGATATTTCCTTTTTCACCATAGCCCTCTATGGGCTTCCAAATATCACTTTGCCAATTCCACAAGAACAGCTTAGCGAAAAGGCTTTGAAGGGAAAGATGTAACTCTGTGAGATGAATTAACAGAACACAAAGCAGTTTCTCAGAAAGCTTCTTTCCAGTTTTTAACCGAAGATATTTCCTTTTTCACCATAGCCCTCTATGGGCTTCCAAATATCACTTTGCCAATTCCACAAGAACAGCTTAGCGAAAGGCTTTTGAAGGGAAAGATGTAACTCTGTGAGATGAATTAACAGAACACAAAGCAGTTTCTCAGAAAGCTTCTTCCAGTTTTTAACGGAAGATATTTCCTTTTCACCATAGCCTCTATGGGCTTCCAAATATCACTTTGCCAATTCCACAAGAACAGCCTTAGCGAAAGGCTTTGAAGGAAAGATGTAACTCTGTGAGATGAATTAACAGAACACAAAGCAGTTTCTCAGAAAGCTTCTTTCCAGTTTTTAACGGAAGATATTTTTTCACCATAGCCCTCTATGGGCTTCCAAATATCACTTTGCCAATTCCACAAGAACAGTCTTAGAGAAAGGCTTTTGAAGGGAAAGCTGTAACTCTGTGAGATGAATTAACAGAACACAAAGCAGTTTCTCAGAAAGCTTCTTTCCAGTTTTTAACGGAAGATATTTTTTTCACCATAGCCCTCTATGGGCTTCCAAATATCACTTTGCCAATTCCACAAGAACAGCCTTAGCGAAAGGCTTCTTGAAGGGAAAGATGTAACTCTGTGAGATGAATTAACAGAACACAAAGCAGTTTCTCAGAAAGCTTCTTTCCAGTTTTTAATCTAAGATATTTCCTTTTTCACCATAGCCCTCTATGGGCTTCCAAATATCACTTTGCTAATTCCACAAGAACAGTCTTAGAGAAAGGCTTCTTGAGGGGAAAGCTGTAACTCTGTGAGATGAATTAACAGAACACAAAGCAGTTTCTCAGAAAGCTTCTTTCCAGTTTTTAACGGAAGATATTTCCTTTTTCACCATAGCCCTCTATGGGCTTCCAAATATCACTTTGCCAATTCCACAAGAACAGCCTTAGCGAAAGGCTTCTTGAAGGGAAAGATGTAACTCTGTGAGATGAATTAACAGAACACAAAGCAGTTTCTCAGAAAGCTTCTTTCCAGTTTTTAACGGAAGATATTTCCTTTTTCACCATAGCCCTCTATGGGCTTCCAAATATCACTTTGCCAATTCCACAAGAACAGTCTTAGAGAAAGGCTTCTTGAAGGGAAAGCTGTAACTCTGTGAGATGAATTAACAGAACACAAAGCAGTTTCTCAGAAAGCTTCTTTCCAGTTTTTAACGGAAGATATTTCCTTTTCACCATAGCCCTCTATGGGCTTCCAAATATCACTTTGCCAATTCCACAAGAACAGACTTAGAAAGGCTTCTTGAAGGAAAGATGTAACTCTGTGAGATGAATTAACAGAACACAAAGCAGTTTCTCAGAAAGCTTCTTTCCAGTTTTAACGGAAGATATTTCCTTTTTCACCATAGCCCTCTATGGGCTTCCAAATATCACTTTGCCAATTCCACAAGAACAGTCTTAGCAAAGGCTTTGAAGGGAAAGATGTAACTCTGTGAGATGAATTAACAGAACACAAAGCAGTTTCTCAGAAAGCTTCTTTCCAGTTTTTAATGGAAGATATTTTTTCACCATAGCCCTCTATGGGCTTCCAAATATCACTTTGCCAATTCCACAAGAACAGCCTTAGAGAAAGGCTTCTTGAAGGAAAGATGTAACTCTGTGAGATGAATTAACAGAACACAAAGCAGTTTCTCAGAAAGCTTCTTTCCAGTTTTTAACGGAAGATATTTCCTTTTCACCATAGCCCCTCTATGGGCTTCCAAATATCACTTTGCCAATTCCACAAGAACAGTCTTAGAGAAAGGCTTCTTGAGGGAAAGCTGTAACTCTGTGAGATGAATTAACAGAACACAAAGCAGTTTCTCAGAAAGCTTCTTTCCAGTTTTTAACGGAAGATATTTCCTTTCACCATAGCCCTCTATGGGCTTCCAAATATCACTTGCCAATTCCACAAGAACAGCCTTAGCGAAAGGCTTCTTGAAGGAAAGATGTAACTCTGTGAGATGAATTAACAGAACACAAAGCAGTTTCTCAGAAAGCTTCTTTCCAGTTTTTAACGGAAGATATTTTTTTCACCATAGCCCTCTATGGGCTTCCAAATATCACTTTGCCAATTCCACAAGAACAGCCTTTAGCGAAAGGCTTCTTGAAGGGAAAGATGTAACTCTGTGAGATGAATTAACAGAACACAAAGCAGTTTCTCAGAAAGCTTCTTTCCAGTTTTTAACGGAAGATATTTCCTTTTTCACCATAGCCCTCTATGGGCTTCCAAATATCACTTTGCAATTCCACAAGAACAGCCTTAGCGAAAGGCTCATTGAAGGAAAGATGTAACTCTGTGAGATGAATTAACAGAACACAAAGCAGTTTCTCAGAAAGCTTCTTTCCAGTTTTTAACGGAAGATATTTCCTTTTCACCATAGCCCTCTATGGGCTTCCAAATATCACTTTGCCAAATTCCACAAGAACAGTCTTAGAGAAAGGCTTTGAGGGGAAAGCTGTAACTCTGTGAGATGAATTAACAGAACACAAAGCAGTTTCTCAGAAAGCTTCTTTCCAGTTTTAACGGAAGATATTTCCTTTTTTTCACCATAGCCCTCTATGGGCTTCCAAATATCACTTTGCCAATTCCACAAGAACAGTCTTAGAGAAAGGCTTTGAAGGAAAGCTGTAACTCTGTGAGATGAATTAACAGAACACAAAGCAGTTTCTCAGAAAGCTTCTTTCCAGTTTTTAACGGAAGATATTTCCTTTTTCACCATAGCCCTCTATGGGCTTCCAAATATCACTTTGCCAATTCCACAAGAACAGCCTTACCGAAAGGCTTCTTGAAGGGAAAGATGTAACTCTGTGAGATGAATTCACAGAACACAAAGCAGTTTCTCAGAAAGCTTCTTTCCAGTTTTTAACAGAAGATATTTCCTTTTAAACATAGCCCTCTATGGGCTTCCAAATATCACTTTGCCAAATTCCACAAGAACAGTCTTAGAGAAAGGCTTCTTGAGGGGAAAGCTGTAACTCTGTGAGATGAATTAACAGAACATAAAGCAGTTTCTCAGAAAGCTTCTTTCCAGTTTTTAACGGTAGATATTTCCTTTTCACCATAGCCCTCTATGGGCTTCCAAATATCACTTTCCCAATTCCACAAGAACAGCCTTAGCGAAAGGCTTTTGAAGGGAAAGATGTAACTCTGTGAGATGAATTAACAGAACACAAAGCAGTTTCTCAGAAAGCTTCTTTCCAGTTTTTAACGGAAGATATTTCCTTTTCACCATAGCCCTCTATGGGCTTCCAAATATCACTTTGCCAATTCCACAAGAACAGCTTAGCGAAAGGCTTTTGAAGGAAAGATGTAACTCTGTGAGATGAATTAACAGAACACAAAGCAGTTTCTCAGAAAGCTTCTTTCCAGTTTTTAACGGAAGATATTTCCTTTTTCACCATAGCCTCCTATGGGCTTCCAAATATCACTTTGCCAATTCCACAAGAACAGTCTTAGAGAAAGGCTTCTTGAAGGGAAAGCTGTAACCTGTGAGATGAATTAACAGAACACAAAGCAGTTTCTCAGAAAGCTTTTTCCAGTTTTTAACGGAAGATATTTCCTTTTTCACCATAGCCCTATGGGCTTCCAAATATCACTTTGCCAATTCCACAAGAACAGTCTTAGCGAAAGGCTTCTTGAAGGGGAAAGATGTAACTCTGTGAGATGAATTAACAGAACACAAAGCAGTTTTCAGAAAGCTTCTTTCCAGTTTTTAACGGAAGATATTTCCTTTTTCACCATAGCCCTCTATGGGCTTCCAAATATCACTTTGCCAATTCCACAAGAACAGCTTAGAGAAAGGCTTATTGAAGGGAAAGATGTAACTCTGTGAGATGAATTAACAGAACACAAAGCAGTTTCTCAGAAAGCTTCTTTCCAGTTTTTAACGGAAGATATTTCCTTTTTCACCATTGCCCTCTATGGGCTTCCAAATATCACTTTGCCAATTCCACAAGAACAGACTCTTAGGAAAGGCTCTTGAAGGAAAGATGTAACTCTGTGAGATGAATTAACAGAACACAAAGCAGTTTCTCAGAAAGCTTTTTCCAGTTTTAATGGAAGATATTTCCTTTTCACCATAGCCTCTATGGGCTTCCAAATATCACTTTGCCAATTCCACAAGAACAGCTTAGAGAAAGGCTTATTGAAGGGAAAGATGTAACTCTGTGAGATGAATTAACAGAACACAAAGCAGTTTCTCAGAAAGCTTCTTTCCAGTTTTTAACGGAAGATATTTCCTTTTTCACCATAGCCCTCATGGGCTTCCAAATATCACTTTGCCAATTCCACAAGAACAGTCTTAGAGAAAGGCTTCTTGAGGGAAAGATGTAACTCTGTGAGATGAATTAACAGAACACAAAGCAGTTTCTCAGAAAGCTTCTTTCCAGTTTTAACGGAAGATATTTCCTTTTTCACCATAGCCTCTATGGGCTTCCAAATATCACTTTGCCAATTCCACAAGAACAGACTTAGCGAAAGGCTTCTTGAAGGAAAGATGTAACTCTGTGAGATGAATTAACAGAACACAAAGCAGTTTCTCAGAAAGCTTCTTTCCAGTTTTTAACGGAAGATATTTCCTTTTCACCATAGCCCTCTATGGGCTTCCAAATATCACTTTGCCAATTCCACAAGAACAGTCTTAGAGAAAGGCTTCTTGAGGGAAAGCTGTAACCTGTGAGATGAATTAACAGAACACAAAGCAGTTTCTCAGAAAGCTTCTTTCCAGTTTTTAAACGGAAGATATTTCCTTTTTCACCATAGCCCTCTATGGGCTTCCAAATATCACTTTGCCAATTCCACAAGAACAGTCTTAGCGAAAGGCTTCTTGAAGGGAAAGATGTAACTCTGTGAGATGAATTAACAGAACACAAAGCAGTTTCTCAGAAAGCTTCTTTCCAGTTTTTAACGGAAGATATTTCCTTTTTCACCATAGCCCTCTATGGGCTTCCAAATATCACTTTGCCAATTCCACAAGAACAGTCTTAGCGAAAGGCTTCTTGAAGGGAAAGATGTAACTCTGTGAGATGAATTAACAGAACACAAAGCAGTTTCTCAGAAAGCTTCTTTCCAGTTTTTAACGGAAGATATTTCCTTTTCACCATAGCCCTCTATGGGCTTCCAAATATCACTTTGCCAATTCCACAAGAACAGCCTCATGGAAAGGCTTTTTGAAGGAAAGATGTAACTCTGTGAGATGAATTAACAGAACACAAAGCAGTTTCTCAGAAAGCTTCTTTCCAGTTTTTAACGGAAGATATTTCCTTTTCACCATAGCCCTCTATGGGCTTCCAAATATCACTTTGCCAATTCCACAAGAACAGCCTTAGCGAAAGGCTTCTTGAAGGGAAAGATGTAACTCTGTGAGATGAATTAACAGAACACAAAGCAGTTTCTCAGAAAGCTTCTTTCCAGTTTTTAACGGAAGATATTTCCTTTTTCACCATAGCCCTCTATGGGCTTCCAAATATCACTTTGCCAATTCCACAAGAACAGCCTTAGCGAAAGGCTTATTGAAGGGAAAGATGTAACTCTGTGAGATGAATTAACAGAACACAAAGCAGTTTCTCAGAAAGCTTCTTTCCATTTTTTAATGGAAGATATTTCCTTTTTCACCATAGCCCTCTATGGGCTTCCAAATA
This sequence comes from Erythrocebus patas, assembly GCA_023783455.1. Classification (NCBI taxonomy): domain Eukaryota; kingdom Metazoa; phylum Chordata; class Mammalia; order Primates; family Cercopithecidae; genus Erythrocebus; species Erythrocebus patas. The sequence continues at coordinate 62,031 of JAKFHT010004514.1, forward strand.
TCACTTTGCCAATTCCACAAGAACAGTCTTAGAGAAAGGCTTTGAAGGGAAAGATGTAACTCTGTGAGATGAATTAACAGAACACAAAGCAGTTTCTCAGAAAGCTTCTTTCCAGTTTCTAACGGAAGATATTTCCTTTTTCACCATAGCCCCTATGGGCTTCCAAATATCACTTTGCCAATTCCACAAGAACAGCCTTAGCGAAAGGCTTCTTGAAGGAAAGCTGTAACTCTGTGAGATGAATTAACAGAACACAAAGCAGTTTCTCAGAAAGCTTCTTTCCAGTTTTAACGGAAGATATTTCCTTTTTCACCATAGCCTCTATGGGCTTCCAAATATCACTTTGCCAATTCCACAAGAACAGCCTTAGCGAAAGGCTTCTTGAAGGGAAAGATGTAACTCTGTGAGATGAATTAACAGAACACAAAGCAGTTTCTCAGAAAGCTTCTTTCCAGTTTTTAACGGAAGATATTTCCTTTTTCACCATAGCCCTCTATGGGCTTCCAAATATCACTTTGCCAATTCCACAAGAACAGCCTTAGCGAAAGGCTTCTTGAAGGGAAAGATGTAACTCTGTGAGATGAATTAACAGAACACAAAGCAGTTTCTCAGAAAGCTTCTTTCCAGTTTTTAATGGAAGATATTTCCTTTTTCACCATAGCCTCTATGGGCTTCCAAATATCACTTTGCCAATTCCACAAGAACAGTCTTAGAGAAAGGCTTCTTGAGGGAAAGCTGTAACTCTGTGAGATGAATTAACAGAACACAAAGCAGTTTCTCAGAAAGCTTCTTTCCAGTTTTTAACGGAAGATATTTCCTTTTTCACCATAGCCCTCTATGGGCTTCCAAATATCACTTTGCCAATTCCACAAGAACAGACTTAAGGAAAGGCTTCTTGAAGGGAAAGATGTAACTCTGTGAGATGAATTAACAGAACACAAAGCAGTTTCTCAGAAAGCTTCTTTCCAGTTTTTAATGGAAGATATTTCCTTTTCACCATAGCCCTCTATGGGCTTCCAAATATCACTTTGCCAATTCCACAAGAACAGCCTTAGCGAAAGGCTTTGAAGGAAAGATGTAACTCTGTGAGATGAATTAACAGAACACAAAGCAGTTTCTCAGAAAGCTTCTTTCCAGTTTTTAACGGAAGATATTTCCTTTTCACCATAGCCCTCTATGGGCTTCCAAATATCACTTTGCCAATTCCACAAGAACAGTCTTAGAGAAAGGCTTCTTTGAGGGAAAGATGTAACTCTGTGAGATGAATTAACAGAACACAAAGCAGTTTCTCAGAAAGCTTCTTTCCAGTTTTAACGGAAGATATTTCCTTTTCACCATAGCCCTCTATGGGCTTCCAAATATCACTTTGCCAATTCCACAAGAACAGTTAGCGAAAGGCTTTGAAGGGAAAGCTGTAACTCTGTGAGATGAATTAACAGAACACAAAGCAGTTTCTCAGAAAGCTTTTCCAGTTTTTAACGGAAGATATTTCCTTTTTCACCATAGCCTCTATGGGCTTCCAAATATCACTTTGCAATTCCACAAGAACAGTCTTAGAGAAAGGCTTCTTGAAGGGAAAGATGTAACTCTGTGAGATGAATTAACAGAACACAAAGCAGTTTCTCAGAAAGCTTCTTTCCAGTTTTTAACGGAAGATATTTCCTTTTCACCATAGCCCTCTATGGGCTTCCAAATATCACTTTGCCAATTCCACAAGAACAGACTTAGCAGAAAGGCTTCTTGAAGGAAAGATGTAACTCTGTGAGATGAATTAACAGAACACAAAGCAGTTTCTCAGAAAGCTTCTTTCCAGTTTTAACGGAAGATATTTCCTTTTTCACCATAGCCCTATGGGCTTCCAAATATCACTTTGCCAATTCCACAAGAACAGTCTTAGCGAAAGGCTTCTTGAAGGAAAGATGTAACTCTGTGAGATGAATTAACAGAACACAAAGCAGTTTCTCAGAAAGCTTCTTTCCAGTTTTAACGGAAGATATTTCTTTTTCACCATAGCCCTCTATGGGCTTCCAAATATCACTTTGCCAATTCCACAAGAACAGTCTTAGCGAAAGGCTTCTTGAAGGGAAAGATGTAACTCTGTGAGATGAATTAACAGAACACAAAGCAGTTTCTCAGAAAGCTTCTTTCCAGTTTTTAACGGAAGATATTTCCTTTTCACCATAGCCCTCTATGGGCTTCCAAATATCACTTTGCCAATTCCACAAGAACAGCCTTAGCGAAAGGCTTTTGAAGGAAAGATGTAACCTGTGAGATGAATTAACAGAACACAAAGCAGTTTCTCAGAAAGCTTCTTTCCAGTTTTTAACGGAAGATATTTCCTTTTTCACCATAGCCCTCTATGGGCTTCCAAATATCACTTTGCCAATTCCACAAGAACAGTCTTAGAAAGGCTTCTTGAAGGGAAAGCTGTAACTCTGTGAGATGAATTAACAGAACACAAAGCAGTTTCTCAGAAAGCTTCTTTGCAGTTTTTAACGGAAGATATATCATTTTCACCGTAGCCCTCTATGGGTTTCCAAATATCACTTTGCCAATTCCACAAGAACAGTCTTAGAGAAAGGCTTCTTGAAGGGAAAGCTGTAACTCTGTGAGATGAATTAACAGAACACAAAGCAGTTTCTCAGAAAGCTTCTTTCCAGTTTTTAACGGAAGATATTTCCTTTTCACCATAGCCCTATGGGCTTCCAAATATCACTTTGCCAATTCCACAAGAACAGCCTTAGAGAAAGGCTTTGAAGGAAAGATGTAACTCTGTGAGATGAATTAACAGAACACAAAGCAGTTTCTCAGAAAGCTTCTTTCCAGTTTTTAACGGAAGATATTTCCTTTTTCACCATAGCCTCTATGGGCTTCCAAATATCACTTTGCCAATTCCACAAGAACAGCCTTAGCGAAAGGCTTTGAAGGAAAGATGTAACTCTGTGAGATGAATTAACAGAACACAAAGCAGTTTCTCAGAAAGCTTCTTTCCAGTTTTTAACGGAAGATATTTTTTCACCATAGCCCTATGGGCTTCCAAATATCACTTTGCCAATTCCACAAGAACAGCCTTAGCGAAAGGCTTCTTGAAGGGAAAGATGTAACTCTGTGAGATGAATTAACAGAACACAAAGCAGTTTCTCAGAAAGCTTCTTTCCAGTTTTTAACGGAAGATATTTCCTTTTTCACCATAGCCCTCTATGGGCTTCCAAATATCACTTTGCCAATTCCACAAGAACAGCTTAGAGAAAGGCTTCTTGAAGGAAAGATGTAACTCTGTGAGATGAATTAACAGAACACAAAGCAGTTTCTCAGAAAGCTTCTTTCCAGTTTTTAACGGAAGATATTTCCTTTTTCACCATAGCCCTCTATGGGCTTCCAAATATCACTTTGCCAATTCCACAAGAACAGTCTTAGAGAAAGGCTTCTTGAAGGGAAAGCTGTAACTCTGTGAGATGAATTAACAGAACACAAAGCAGTTTCTCAGAAAGCTTCTTTCCAGTTTTTAACGGAAGATATTTCCTTTTTCACCATAGCCCTCTATGGGCTTCCAAATATCACTTTGCCAATTCCACAAGAACAGTCTTAGAGAAAGGCTTCTTGAAGGGAAAGCTGTAACTCTGTGAGATGAATTAACAGAACACAAAGCAGTTTCTCAGAAAGCTTCTTTCCAGTTTTTAACGGAAGATATTTCCTTTTTCACCATAGCCCTCTAAGGGCTTCCAAATATCACTTTGCCAATTCCACAAGAACAGACTTAGCGAAAGGCTTCTTGAAGGAAAAGATGTAACTCTGTGAGATGAATTAACAGAACACAAAGCAGTTTCTCAGAAAGCTTCTTTCCAGTTTTTAACGGAAGATATTTCCTTTTCACCATAGCCCTCTATGGGCTTCCAAATATCACTTTGCCAATTCCACAAGAACAGTCTTAGAGAAAGGCTTCTTGAAGGAAAGATGTAACTCTGTGAGATGAATTAACAGAACACAAAGCAGTTTCTCAGAAAGCTTCTTTCCAGTTTTTAACGGAAGATATTTCCTTTTCACCATAGCCCTCTATGGGCTTCCAAATATCACTTTGCCAATTCCACAAGAACAGTCTTAGAGAAAGGCTTCTTGAAGGAAAGATGTAACTCTGTGAGATGAATTAACAGAACACAAAGCAGTTTCTCAGAAAGCTTCTTTCCAGTTTTTAACGGAAGATATTTCCTTTTCACCATAGCCCTCTATGGGCTTCCAAATATCACTTTGCCAATTCCACAAGAACAGTCTTAGAGAAAGGCTTCTTGAAGGAAAGATGTAACTCTGTGAGATGAATTAACAGAACACAAAGCAGTTTCTCAGAAAGCTTCTTTTCAGTTTTTAACGGAAGATATTTCCTTTTTCACCATAGCCCTCCATGGGCTTCCAAATATCACTTTGCCAATTCCACAAGAACAGACTTAGCGAAAGGCTTCTTGAAGGAAAGATGTAACTCTGTGAGATGAATTAACAGAACACAAAGCAGTTTCTCAGAAAGCTTCTTTCCAGTTTTTAAAGGAAGATATTTCCTTTTCACCATAGCCCTCTATGGGCTTCCAAATATCACTTTGCAAATTCCACAAGAACAGTCTTAGAGAAAGGCTTCTTGAGGTGAAAGCTGTAACTCTGTGAGATGAATTAACAGAACACAAAGCAGTTTCTCAGAAAGCTTCTTTCCAGTTTTTAACGGAAGATATTTCCTTTTTCACCATAGCCCTCTATGGGCTTCCAAATATCACTTTGCAATTCCACAAGAACAGCCTTAGAGAAAGGCTTTTGAAGGAAAGATGTAACTCTGTGAGATGAATTAACAGAACACAAAGCAGTTTCTCAGAAAGCTTCTTTCCAGTTTTTAACGGAAGATATTTTTTCACCATAGCCCTCTATGGGCTTCCAAATATCACTTTGCCAATTCCACAAGAACAGTCTTAGAGAAAGGCTTCTTGAAGGAAAGCTGTAACTCTGTGAGATGAATTAACAGAACACAAAGCAGTTTCTCAGAAAGCTTCTTTCCATTTTTTAAAGGAAGATATTTCCGTTTTCACCATAACTCTCTATGGGCTTCCAAATATCAGTTTGCCAATTCGACAAGAACAGTCTTAGAGAAAGGCTCCTTGAAGGGAAAGTTGTAATTCTGTGAGATGAATTAACAGAACACAAAGCAGTTTCTCAGAAAGCTTCTTTCCAGTTTTTAACGGAAGATATTCCCTTTTTCACCATAGCCCTCTATGGGCTTCCAAATATCACTTTGCCAATTCCACAAGGACAGTATTAGCGAAAGGCTTCTTGAAGGGAAAGATGTAACTCTGTGAGATGAATTAACAGAACACAAGGAGTTTCTCAGAAAACTTCTTTTCAGTTTTTAACGGAAGATATTTCCTTTTTCACCATAGCCCTCTAAGGGCTTCCAAATATCACTTTGCCAAATCCACAAGAACAGCCTCATGGAAAGGCTTACTGAAGGGAAAGATGTAACTCTGTGAGATGAATTAACAGAACACAAAGCAGTTTCTCAGAAAGCTTCTTTCCAGTTTTTAATGGTAGGTATTTCCTTTTTCACCATAGCCCTCTATGGGCTTCCAAATATCACTTTGCCAATTCCAAAAGAACAGCCTTAGTGAAAGGCTTCTTGAAGGGAAAGATGTAACTCTGTGAGATGAATTAACAGAACACAAAGAAGTTTTTCAGAAAGCTTCTTTCCACTTTTTATCGGAAGATATTTCCTTTTTCACCATAGCCCTCTATTGGCTTCCGAATATCACTTTTCCAATTCCACAAGAACAGCCTTAGCGAAAGGCTTATTGAAGGGAAAGATGTAACTCTGTGAGATGAATTAACAGAACACAAAGCAGTTTCTCAGAAAGCTTCTTTCCATTTTTTAATGGAAGGTATTTCCTTTTTCACCATAGCCCTCTATGGGCTTCCAAATATCACTTTGCAAATTCCACAAGAACAGTCTTAGAGAAAGGCTTCTTGAGGTGAAAGCTGTAACGCTGTGAGATGAATTAACGGAACACAAAGCTGTTTCTCCGAAAGCTTCTTTCCAGTTTTTACGGAAGATATTTCCTTTTTCACCGTAGTCCTCTATGGGCTTCCAAATATCACTTTGCCAATTTCACAAGAACAGCCTTAGCGAAAGTTTTCTTGAAGGGAAAGCTGTAACTCTGTGAGATGAATTAACAGAACACAAAGCAATTTCTGAGAAATCTTCTTTCCAGTTTTTAACGGAAGATATTTCCTTTTTCACCATAGCCCTCTATGGGCTTCCAAATATCACTTTGCCAATTCCACAAGAACAGCGTTAGCTAAGGCTTCTTGAAGGGAAAGATGTAACTCTGTGAGATGAATTAACAGAACACAAAGCAGTTTTTCAGAAAGCTTCTTTCCAGTTTTTATCGGAAGATATTTCCTTTTTCACCATAGCCCTCTATGGGCTTCCAAATATCACTTTTCCAATTCCACAAGAACAGCCTTAGCGAAAGGCTTATTGAAGGGAAAGATGTAACTATGTGAGATGAATTAACAGAACACAAAGCCGTTTCTCAGAAAGCTTCTTTCCAGTTTTTAATGGAAGGTATTTCCTTTTTCACCATAGCCCTCTATGGGCTTCCAAATATCTCTTTGCAAATTCCACAAGAACCGTCTTAGAGAAATGCTTCTTGAGGTGAAAGCTGTAACTCTGTGAGATGAATTAACAGAACACAAAGCAGTTTCTAAGAAAGCTTCTTTCCAGTTTTTAACGGAAGATATTTCCTTTTTCACCATAGCCCTCTTTGGGCTTCCAAATATCAGTTTGCCAATTCCACAAGAACAGACTTAGGGACAGGCTTCTTGTAGGGAAAGATATAACCCTGTGTGATGAATTAACAGAACACAAAGCAGTTTCTCAGAAAGCTTCTTTCCATTTTTTAATGGAAGATATTTCCTTTTTCACCATAGCCCTCTATGGGCTTCCAAATATCACTTTGCCAATTCCAGAAGAACTGCCTTAGCAAAAGGTTTCTTGAAATGAAAGATGTAAATCTGTGAGAGGAATTAACAGAACACAAATCAGTTTCTCAGAAAGCTTCTTTCCAGGGTTTAACCGAAGATATTTCCTTTTTCACCATAGCCCTCTATGGGCTTCCAAATATCACTTTGCCAACTCCACAAGAACAGTCTTAGAGAAATGCTTCTTGAGGGGACAGCTGTAACTCTGTGAGATGAATTAACAGAACACAAAGCAGTTTCTCAGGAAGCTTCTTTCCAGTATTTAACGGAAGATATTTCCTTTTTCACCATAGCCCTCTATGGGCTTCCAAATATCACTTTGCCAATTCAACAACAGCAGTCTTAGAGAAAGGCTTCTTGAGGTGAAAGCTGTAACTCTGTGAGATGAATTAACAGAACACAAAGCAGTTTCTCAGAAAGCTTCTTTCCAGTTTTTAACGGAAGATATTTCCTTCTTCACCATTGCCCTTTAAGGGCTTCCAAATATCACTTTGCGAATTCCACAAGAACAGACTTATCGAAAGGCTTCTTGAAGGGAAAGATGTAACTCTGTGAGACAAATTAACAGAACACAAAGCAGTTTCTCATAAAGCTTCTTTCCAGTTTTTAACCTAAGATATTTCCTTTTTCACCATAGCCCTCTATGGGCTTCCAAATATCACTTTGCCAATTCCACAAGAACAGTCTTAGAGAAAGACTTCTTGAGGGGAAAGCTGTAACTTTGTGAGGTGAATTTTCAGAACACAAAGCCGTTTCTCAGAAAGCTTCTTTCCATTTTTTAAAGGAAGATATTTCCGTTTTCACCATAACTCTCTATGGGCTTCCAAATATCAGTTTGCCAATTCGACAAGAACAGTCTTAGAGAAAGGCTCCTTGAAGGGAAAGTTGTAATTCTGTGAGATGAATTAACAGAACACAAAGCAGTTTCTCAGAAAGCTTCTTTCCAGTATTTAACGGAAGATATTCCCTTTTTCACCATAGCCCTCTATGGGCTTCCAAATATCACTTTGCCAATTCCACAAGGACAGTATTAGCGAAAGGCTTCTTGAAGGGAAAGATGTAACTCTGTGAGATGAATTAACAGAACACAAAGCAGTTTCTCAGAAAGCTTCTTTCCAGTTTTTAACGGAAGATATTTCCTTTTTCACCATTGCCCTCTATGGGCTTCCAAATATCACTTTGCCAATTCCACAAGAACAGCCTTAGCGAAAGGCTTATTGAAGGGAAAGATGTAACACTGTGAGATGAATTATCAGAACACAAAGCAGTTTCTCAGAAATATTCTTTCCAGTTTTTATAGGAAGTTATTTCCTTTTTCACCACAGCCCTCTATGGGCTTCCAAATATCACTTTGCAAATTCCACAAGAACAGTCTTAGAGAAAGGCTTCTTGAGGTGAAAGCTGTAACTCTGTGAGATGAATTAACAGAACACAAAACAGTTTCTCAGAAAGCTTCTTTCCAGTTTTTAAAGGAAGATATTTCCTATTTCACCATAGTCCTCTATGGGTTCCAAATATCACTTTGCCAATTTCACAGGAACAGCCTTAGCGAAAGGCTTCTTGAAGGGAAATATGTAACTCTGTGAGATGAATTAACAGAACACAAAGCAGTTTCTCAGAAAGCTTCTTTCCAGTTTTTAACGGAAGATATTTCCTTTTTCACCATAGCCCTCTATGGGCTTCCAAATATCACTTTACCAATTCCACAAGAACAGCCTTAGCGAAAGGCTTCTTGAAAGGAAAGCTGTAACTCTGTGAGATGAATGAACAGAACACAAAGCAGTTTCTCAGAAAGCTTCTTTCCAGTTTTTAATGGAAGATATTTCCTTTTTCACCACAGCCCTCTATGGGCTTCCAAATATCACTTTGCCAATTCCAGAAGAACAGCCTTAGCGAAAGGCTTATTGAAGGGAAAGATGTAACTCTGTGAGATGAATTAACAGAACACAAAGCAGTTTCTCAGAAAGCTTCTTTCCAGTTTTTAACCGAAGATATTTCCTTTTTCAAGATAGCCCTCTAAGGGCTTACAAATATCACTTTGCCAATTCCACAAGAACAGTCTTAGAGAAAGGCTTCTTGAGGGGAAAGCTGTAACTCTCTGAGATGAATTAACAGAACACAAAGCAGTTTCTCAGAAAGCTTCTTTCCAGTATTTAACGGAAGATACTTCCTTTTTCAAAATAGCCCTCTATGGACTTCCAAATATCACTTTGCCAATTCCACAAGAACAGCCTTAGCGAAAGGCTTGTTGAAGGGAAAGATGTAACTCTGTGAGATGAATTAACAGAACACAAAGCAGTTTTTCAGAAAGCTTCTTTCCATTTTTTATCGGAAGATATTTCCTTTTTCACCATAGCCCTCTATGGGCTTCCAAATATCACTTTGCCAATTCCACAAGAACAGACTTAGAGAAAGGCTTCTTTAAGGGAAAGCTGTAACTCTGTGAGATGAATTAACAGAACACAAAGCAGGTTTTCAGAAAGCTTCTTTCCAGTTTTTAATGGAAGGTATTTCCTTTTTCACCATAGCCCTCTATGGGCTTCCAAGTATTACTTTGCAAATTCCACAAGAACAGTCTTAGAGAGAGGCTTCTTGATGTGAAAGCTGCAACTCTGTGAGATGAATTAACAGAACACAAAGCAGTTTCTCAGAAAGCTTCTTTCCAGTTTCTAACGCAAGATATTTCCTTTTTCACCATTGCCCTCTAAGGGCTTCCAAATATCACTTTGCCAATTCCACAAGAACAGACTTAGAGAAAGGCTTCTTGAGGGGAAAGGTGTAACTCTGTGAGATGAATTAACAGAACACAAAGCAGTTTCTCAGAAAGCTTCTTTCCAGTATTTAACGGAAGATATTTTCTTTTTCACCATAGCCCTCAAAGGGGTTCCAAATATCAATTTGCCAATTACACAAGAACAGCATTAGCGAAAGGCTTCTTGAAGGGAAAGATGTAACTCTGTGAGATGAATTAAGAGAACACAAAGCAGTTTGTCAGAAAGCTTCTTTATAGTTTTTATTGGAAGATATTTCCTTTTTCAACATAGCCCTCTATGGGCTTCCAAAATCACTTTGTCAATTCCACAAGAACGGCCTTAGCGAAAGGCTTATTGAAGGGAAAGATGTACTTCTCTGAGATGAATTTTCAGAACACAAAGTTGTTTCTCAGAAAGCTTCTTTCCAGTTTTTAAAGAAAGATATTTCCTTTTTCACAATAGCCCTCTAAGGTCTTCCAAATATCACATTCCAAATTCCATAAAAACAGTCTTAGAGAAAGGCTTCTTGAGGAGGAAGCTGTAACTCTGTGAGATGAATTAACAGAACACAAAGCAGTTTCTGAGAAAGTTTCTTTCCAGTTTTTAACGGAAGATATTTCCTTTTTCACCATAACCCTCTATGGGCTTCCAAAATCACTTTGTCAATTCCACAAGAACGGCCCTAGCGAAAGGCTTATTGAAGGGAAAGATGTAACCCTGTGATATGAATTAACAGAACACAAAGCAGTTTTTCAGAAAGCTTCTTTCCACTTTTTATCGGAAGATACTTCCTTTTTCACCATAGCCCTCTATGGGCTTCCGAATATCACTTTGCCAATTCCACAAGAACAGCCTTAGGGAAAGGCTTATTGAAGGGAAAGATGTAACTCTGTGAGATGAATTAACAGAACACAAAGCAGTTTCTCAGAAAGCTTCTTTCCATTTTTTAATGGAAGGTATTTCCTTTTTCACCATAGCCCTCTATGGGCTTCCAAATATCACTTTGCAAATTCCACAAGAACAGTCTTAGAGAAAGGCTTCTTGAGGTGAAAGCTGTAACGCTGTGAGATGAATTAACAGAACACAAAGCAGTTTCTCCGAAAGCTTCTTTCTAGTTTTTTCGGAAGATATTTCCTTTTTCACCATAGTCCTCTATGGGCTTCCAAATATCACTTTGCCAATTTCACAAGAACAGCCTTAGCGAAAGGTTTCTTGAAGGGAAAACTGTAACTCTGTGAGATGAATTAACAGAACACAAAGCAGTTTCTCAGAGAGCTTCTTTCCAGTTTTTAAGGGAAGATATTTACTTTTTCACCATTACCCTCTTTGGGCTTCCAAATATCACTTTGCCAATTCCAAAAGAACAGACTTAGCGACAGGCTTATTGAAGGGAAAGATGTAACTCTGTGAGATGAATTAACAGAACACAAAGCAGTTTGTCAGAAAGCTTCTTTCCAGTTTTCAATGGAAGGTATTTCCTTTTTCACCCTTGCCCTCTATGGGCTTCCAAATATCACTTTGCCAATTCCACAGGCACAGTCTTAGAGAAAGTCTTCTTGAGGGAAAAGCTGTAACTCTGTGAGATGAATTAACAGAACACAAAGCAGTTTCCCAGAAAGATTCTTTCCAGTTTTTAAAGGAAGATATTTCCTTTTCACCATAGCCCTCTATGGGCTTCCAAATATCACTTTGCCAATTCCACAAGGACAGCATTAGCGAAAGTCTTCTTGACGGGAAAGATGTAACTCTGAGAGATGAATTAACAGAACACAAAGCAGTTTCTCTGAAAGCTTCTTTCCAGTTTTTAACGGAAGATATTTCCTTTTTCACCATAGCCCTCTAAGGGCTTCCAAATATCACTTTGCCAAATCCACAAGAACAGCCTCATGGAAAGGCTTACTGAAGGGAAAGATGTAACTCTGTGAGATGAATTAACAGAACACAAAGCAGTTTCTCAGAAAGCTTCTTTCCAGTTTTTAATGGAAGGTATTTCCTTTTTCACCATAGCCCTCTATGGGCTTCCAAATATCACTTTGCCAATTCCACAAGAACAGCCTTAGTGAAAGGCTTCTTGAAGGGAAAGATGTAACTCTGTGAGATGAATTAACAGAACACAAAGCAGTTTTTCAGAAAGCTTCTTTCCACTTTTTATCGGAAGATATTTCCTTTTTCACCATAGCCCTCTATTGGCTTCCGAATATCACTTTTCCAATTCCACAAGAACAGCCTTAGCGAAAGGCTTATTGAAGGGAAAGATGTAACTCTGTGAGATGAATTAACAGAACACAAAGCAGTTTCTCAGAAAGCTTCTTTCCATTTTTTAATGGAAGGTATTTCCTTTTTCACCATAGCCCTCTATGGGCTTCCAAATATCACTTTGCCAATTCCACAAGAACAGTCTTAGAGAAAGGCTTCTTGAAGGAAAGCTGTAACTCTGTGAGATGAATTAACAGAACACAAAGCAGTTTCTCAGAAAGCTTCTTTCCATTTTTAATGGAAGATATTTCCTTTTTCACCGTAGTCCTCTATGGGCTTCCAAATATCACTTTGCAAATTCCACAAGAACAGCCTTAGCGAAAGGCTTCTTGAAGGAAAGCTGTAACTCTGTGAGATGAATTAACAGAACAGAAAGCAGTTTCTCAGAGAGCTTCTTTCCAGTTTTTAAGGGAAGATATTTCCTTTTTCACCATAGCCCTCTAAGGGCTTCCAAATATCACTTTGCAAATTCCACAAGAACAGTCTTAGAGAAAGGCTTCTTGAGAGGAAGCGGTAACTCTGTGAGATGAATTAACAAAACACAAAGCAATTTCTGAGAAAGCTTCTTTCCAGTTTTTAACGGAAGATATTTCCTTTTTCACCATAGCCCTCTATGGGCTTCCAAATATCACTTTGCCAATTCCACAAGAACAGCGTTAGCTAAGGCTTCTTGAAGGGAAAGATGTAACTCTGTGAGATGAATTAACAGAACCAAAGCAGTTTTTCAGAAAGCTTCTTTCCAGTTTTTATCGGAAGATATTTCCTTTTTCACCATAGCCCTCTATGGGCTTCCAAATATCACTTTGCCAATTCCACAAGAACAGCCTTAGCGAAAGGCTTATTGAAGGGAAAGATGTAACTATGTGAGATGAATTAACAGAACACAAAGCCGTTTCTCAGAAAGCTTCTTTCCAGTTTTTAATGGAAGGTATTTCCTTTTTCACCATAGCCCTCTATGGGCTTCCAAATATCACTTTGCCAATTCCAGAAGAACAGTCTTAGAGAAAGGCTTCTTGAGGGGAAAGCTGTAACTCTGTGAGATGAATTCACAGAACACAAAGTAGTTTCTCAGAAAGCTTCTTTCCAGTATTTAACGGAAGATATTTCCTTTTTCACCAAAGCCCTCTATGGGCTTGAAAATATCACTTTGCCAATTCCACAAGAACAGCATTAGCGAAAGGCTTCTTGAAGGGAAAGATGTAACTCTGTGAGATGAATTAACAGAACACAAAGCAGTTTCTCAGAAAGCTTCTTTCCAGTATTTAACGGAAGATATTTCCTTTTTCACCGTAGCCCTCTATGGGCTTCCAAATATCACTTTGCCAATTCCATAAGAACAGCATTAGCGAAAGGCTTCTTGAAGTGAAAGATGTAACTCTGTGAGATGAACTAGCAGAACACAAAGCAGTTTCTCAGAAAGCTTCTTTCCAGTTTTTAACGGAAGATATTTCCTTTTTCACCATAGTCCTCTATGGGCTTCCAAATATCACTTTGCCAATTCCTCAAGAACACCCTTAGCGAAAGGCTTTTGAAGGGAAAGATGTAACTCTGTGAGATGAAATAACAGAAGACAAAGCAGTTTCTCAGAGAGCTTCTTTCCAGTTTTTAAAGGAAGATATTTCCTTTTTCACAATAGCCCTCTATGGGCTTCCAAATATCACTTTGCCAATTCCACAAGAACAGCCTTAGCGAAAGGCTTCTTGAAGGGAAAGCTGTAACTCTTTGAGATGAATTAACAGAACACAAAGCAGTTTCTCAGAAAGCTTCTTTCCAGTTTTTAACGGAGGATATTTCCTTTTTCACCATAGCCCTCTATGGGCTTCCAAATATCACTTTGCCAATTCCACAAGAACAGACCTAGCGACAGGATTCTTGAAGGGAAAGATGCAACCCTGTGAGATGAATTAACAGAACACAAAACAGTTTCTCTGAAAGCTTCTTTCCAGTTTTTAACGGAAGATATTTCCTTTTTCACCATAGCCCTCTAAGGGCTTCCAAATATCACTTTGCCAATTCCACAAGAACAGCCTTAGCGAAAGGCTTCTCGAAGGGAAAGCTGTAACTCTGTGAGATGAATTAACAGAACACAAAGCAGTTTCTGAGAAAGCTTCTTTCCAGTTTTCAGCCGAAGATATTTCCTTTTTCACCATTGCCATCTAGGGGCTTCCAAATATCACTTTGCCAATTACACAAGAACAGACTTAGCGACAGGCGTCTTGAAGGAAAAGATGTAACTCTGTGAGATGAATTAACAGAACACAAAGCAGTTTCTCAGAAAGCTTCTTTCCAGTTTTTAATGGAAGGTATTTCCTTTTTCACCATAGCCCTCTATGGGCTTCCAAATATCACTTTGCCAATTCCACAAGAACAGCCTTAGCGAAAGGCTTCTTGAAGGGAAAGATGTAACTCTGTGAGGTGAATTAACAGAACACAAAGCGGTTTCTCAGAAAGCTTCTTTCCAGTTTTTAAAGGAAGATATTTCCTGTTTCACCATAGCCCTCTATGGGCTTACAAATATCACTTTGCAATTTCCACAAGAACTGTCTTAGAGAAAGGCTTCTTGAGGGGAAAGCTGTAACTCTGTGAGATGAATTATCGGAACACAAAGCAGTTTCTAAGAAAGCTTCTTTCCAGTTTTTAACGGAAGATATTTCCTTTTTCACCGTAGCCCTCTAAGGGCTTCCAAATATCACTTTGCCAATTCCACAAGAACAGCCTTAGCGAAAGGCTTCTTGAAGGGAAAGATGTAACTCTGTGAGATGAATTAACAGAACACAAAGCAGTTTCTCAGAAAGCTTCTTTCCAGTTTTTAATGGAAGGTATTTCCTTTTTCACCATAGCCCTCTATGGGCTTCCAAATATCACTTTGCCAATTCCACAAGAACAGCCTTAGTGAAAGGCTTCTTGAAGGGAAAGATGTAACTCTGTGAGATGAATTAACAGAACACAAAGCAGTTTCTCAGAAAGCTTCTTTCCAGTTTTTAACGAAGATATTTCCTTTTCACCATTGCCCTCTATGGGCTTCCAAATATCACTTTGCCAATTCCACAAGAACAGACTTAGCGAAAGGCTTCTTGAAGGAAAGATGTAACCTGTGAGATGAATTAACAGAACACAAAGCAGTTTCTCAGAAAGCTTCTTTCCAGTTTTTAACGGAAGATATTTCCTTTTCACCATTGCCCTCTATGGGCTTCCAAATATCACTTTGCAATTCCACAAGAACAGACTTAGAGAAAGGCTTATTGAAGGAAAGATGTAACTCTGTGAGATGAATTAACAGAACACAAAGCAGTTTCTCAGAAAGCTTCTTTCCAGTTTTTAATGGAAGATATTTCCTTTTCACCATAGCCTCTATGGGCTTCCAAATATCACTTTGCAATTCCACAAGAACAGCCTTAGTGAAAGGCTTCTTGAAGGAAAGATGTAACTCTGTGAGATGAATTAACAGAACACAAAGCAGTTTCTCAGAAAGCTTCTTTCCAGTTTTTAAAGGAAGATATTTCCTTTTCACCATAGCCCTCTATGGGCTTCCAAATATCACTTTGCAATTCCACAAGAACAGTCTTAGAGAAAGGCTTCTTGAGGGAAAGCTGTAACTCTGTGAGATGAATTAACAGAACACAAAGCAGTTTCTCAGAAAGCTTCTTTCCAGTTTTTATCGGAAGATATTTCCTTTTCACCATAGCCCTCTATGGGCTTCCAAATATCACTTTGCAATTCCACAAGAACAGTCTTAGAGAAAGGCTTCTTGAGGAAAGCTGTAACTCTGTGAGATGAATTAACAGAACACAAAGCAGTTTCTCAGAAAGCTTCTTTCCAGTTTTTAATGGAAGATATTTCCTTTTCACCATAGCCCTCTATGGGCTTCCAAATATCACTTTGCCAATTCCACAAGAACAGCCTTAGCGAAAGGCTTCTTGAAGGGAAAGCTGTAACTCTGTGAGATGAATTAACAGAACACAAAGCAGTTTCTCAGAAAGCTTCTTTCCAGTTTTTAACGGAAGATATTTCCTTTTCACCATAGCCCTCTATGGGCTTCCAAATATCACTTTGCCAATTCCACAAGAACAGCCTTAGCGAAAGGCTTTTGAAGGAAAGATGTAACTATGTGAGATGAATTAACAGAACACAAAGCAGTTTCTCAGAAAGCTTCTTTCCAGTTTTTAATGGAAGATATTTCCTTTTCACCATAGCCCTCTATGGGCTTCCAAATATCACTTTGCCAATTCCAGAAGAACAGTCTTAGAGAAAGGCTTCTTGAGGGAAAGCTGTAACTCTGTGAGATGAATTAACAGAACACAAAGCAGTTTCTCAGAAAGCTTCTTTCCAGTTTTTAACGGAAGATATTTCCTTTTCACCATAGCCCTCTATGGGCTTCCAAATATCACTTTGCCAATTCCACAAGAACAGCTTAGCGAAAGGCTTCTTGAAGGAAAGATGTAACTCTGTGAGATGAATTAACAGAACACAAAGCAGTTTCTCAGAAAGCTTCTTTCCAGTTTTTAACGGAAGATATTTCCTTTTCACCATAGCCCTCTAAGGGCTTCCAAATATCACTTTTCCAATTCCACAAGAACAGTCTTAGAGAAAGGCTTCTTGAGGAGAAAGCTGTAACTCTGTGAGATGAATTAACAGAACACAAAGCAGTTTCTCAGAAAGCTTCTTTCCAGTTTTTAACGGAAGATATTTCCTTTTCACCATTGCCCTCTATGGGCTTCCAAATATCACTTTGCCAATTCCACAAGAACAGCCTTAGCGAAAGGCTTCTTGAAGGGAAAGATGTAACTCTGTGAGATGAATTAACAGAACACAAAGCAGTTTCTCAGAAAGCTTCTTTCCAGTTTTTAACGGAAGATATTTCCTTTTCACCATTGCCCTCTATGGGCTTCCAAATATCACTTTGCAAATTCCACAAGAACAGACTTAGAGAAAGGCTTCTTGAAGGAAAGATGTAACTCTGTGAGATGAATTAACAGAACACAAAGCAGTTTCTCAGAAAGCTTCTTTCCAGTTTTTAATGGAAGATATTTCCTTTTCACCATAGCCCTCTATGGGCTTCCAAATATCACTTTGCCAATTACACAAGAACAGACTTAGCGACAGGCTTCTTGAAGGAAAGATGTAACTCTGTGAGATGAATTAACAGAACACAAAGCAGTTTCTCAGAAAGCTTCTTTCCAGTTTTAAAGGAAGATATTTCCTTTTTCACCATAGCCCTCTATGGGCTTCCAAATATCACTTTGCCAATTCCACAAGAACAGTCTTAGAGAAAGGCTTCTTGAGGGCAAAGCTGTAACTCTGCGAGATGAATTAAGAGAACCAAAAGCAGTTTCTCAGAAGGTTTCTTTCCAGTTTTTAACAGAAGATATTTCCGTTTTCACCATAGCCCTCTATGGGCTTCCAAATATCACTTTGCAATTCCACAAGAACAGCCTTAGCGAAAGGCTTCTTGAAGGGAAAGATGTAACTCTGTGAGATGAATTAACAGAACACAAAGCAGTTTCTCAGAAAGCTTCTTTCCAGTTTTTAACGGAAGATATTTCCTTTTTCACCATAGCCCTCTATGGGCTTCCAAATATCACTTTGCAATTCCACAAGAACAGCCTTAGCGAAAGGCTTATTGAAGGGAAAGATGTAACTCTGTGAGATGAATTATCAGAACACAAAGCAGTTTCTCAGAAAGCTTCTTTCCAGTTTTTAAAGAAAGATATTTCCTTTTTCACCATAGCCCTCTATGGGCTTCCAAATATCACTTTGCAAATTCCACAAGAACAGTCTTAGAGAAAGGCTTCTTGAGGAGAAAGCTGTAACTCTGTGAGATGAATTAACAGAACACAAAGCAGTTTCTCAGAAAGCTTCTTTCCAGTTTTTAACGGAAGATATTTCCTTTTCACCATAGCCTCTATGGGCTTCCAAATATCACTTTGCCAATTCCACAAGAACAGTCTTAGAGAAAGGCTTTTGAAGGAAAGCTGTAACTCTGTGAGATGAATTCACAGAACACAAAGCAGTTTCTCAGAAATCTTCTTTCCAGTATTTGACGGAAGATATTTCCTTTTTCACCGTAGCCCTCTATGGGCTTCCAAATATCACTTTGCCCATTCCATAAGAACAGCATTAGCGAAAGGCTTCTTGAAGGGAAAGATGTAACTCTGTGAGATGAATTAACAGAACACAAAGCAGTTTCTCAGAAAGCTTCTTTCCAGTTTTTAACGGAAGATATTTCCTTTTTCACCATAGCCCTCTATGGGCTTCCAAATATCACTTTGCCAATTCCACAAGAACAGCATTAGCGAAAGGCTTTTGAAGGGAAAGATGTAACTCTGTGAGATGAATTAACATAACACAAAGCAGTTTCTCAGAAAGCTTCTTTCCAGTTTTTAACGGAAGATATTTCCTTTTTCACCATAGCCCTCTATGGGCTTCCAAATATCACTTTGCAAATTCCACAAGAACAGTCTTAGAGAAAGGCTTCTTGAGGGAAAGCTGTAACTCTGTGAGATGAATTATCAGAACACAAAGCAGTTTCTCAGAAAGCTTCTTTCCAGTTTTTAACGGAAGATATTTCCTTTTTCACCATAGCCCTCTATGGGCTTCCAAATATCACTTTGCCAATTCCACAAGAACAGCCTTAGCGAAAGGCTTCTTGAAGGGAAAGATGTAACTCTGTGAGATGAATTAACAGAACACAAAGCAGTTTCTCAGAAAGCTTCTTTCCAGTATTTAACGGAAGATATTTCCTTTTTCACCATAGCCCTCTATGGGCTTCCAAATATCACTTTGCCAATTCCACAAGAACAGCATTAGCGAAATGTTTCTTGAAGGGAAAGCTGTAACTCGGTGAGATGAATTAACAGAACACAAAGCAGTTTCTCAGAGAGCTTCTTTCCAGTTTTTAACGGAAGATATTTACTTTGTCACCATTACCCTCTTTGGGCTTCCAAATATCACTTTGCCAATTCCAAAAGAACAGACTTAGCGACAGGCTTATTGAAGGGAAAGATGTAACTCTGTGAGATGAATTAACAGAACACAAACCAGTTTCTCAGAAAGCTTCTTTCCAGTTTTTAATGGAAGGTATTTCCTTTTTCACCCTTGCCCTCTATGGGCTTCCAAATATCACTTTGCCAATTCCACAGGAACAGTCTTAGAGAAAGTCTTTTTGAGGGGAAATCTGTAACTCTGTCAGATGAATTAACAGAACACAAAGCAGTTTCTCAGAAAGCTTCTTTCCAGTTTTTAAAGGAAGATATTTCCTTTTTCACCATAGCCCTCTATGGGCTTCCAAATATCACTTTGCCAATTCCACAAGAACAGCATTAGCGAAAGGCTTCTTGAAGGAAAGATGTAACTCTGTGAGATGAATTAACAGAACACAAAGCAGTTTCTCAGAAAGCTTCTTTCCAGTTTTTAAGGAAGATATTTCCTTTTCACCATAGCCCTCTAAGGGCTTCCAAATATCACTTTGCCAATTCCACAAGAACAGCCTTAGGAAAGGCTTATTGAAGGAAAGATGTAACTCTGTGAGATGAATTAACAGAACACAAAGCAGTTTCTCAGAAAGCTTCTTTCCAGTTTTTAAT
Organism: Erythrocebus patas; assembly: GCA_023783455.1. Classification (NCBI taxonomy): domain Eukaryota; kingdom Metazoa; phylum Chordata; class Mammalia; order Primates; family Cercopithecidae; genus Erythrocebus; species Erythrocebus patas. The sequence goes on from JAKFHT010004514.1 coordinate 81,631, forward strand.
GGAAGGTATTTCCTTTTTCACCATAGCCCTCTATGGGCTTCCAAATATCACTTTGCCAATTCCACAAGAACAGCCTTAGTGAAAGGCTTCTTGAAGGGAAAGATGTAACTCTGTGAGATGAATTAACAGAACACAAAGCAGTTTTTCAGAAAGCTTCTTTCCACTTTTTATCGGAAGATATTTCCTTTTTCACCATTGCCCTCTATGGGCTTCCAAATATCACTTTGCCAATTCCACAAGAACAGTCTTAGAGAAAGGCTTCTTGAGAGGAAAGCTGTAACTCTGTGAGATGAATTCACAGAACACAAAGCAGTTTCTCAGAAAGCTTCTTTCCAGTATTTAACGGAAGATATTTCCTTTTTCACCATAGCCCTCTATGGGCTTCCAAATATCACTTTGCCAATTCCACAAGAACAGTCTTAGAGAAAGGCTTCTTGAGGAGAAAGCTGTAACTCTGTGAGATGAATTAACAGAACACAAAGCAGTTTCTCAGAAAGCTTCTTTCCAGTTTTTAACGGAAGATATTTCCTTTTTCACCATTGCCCTCTATGGGCTTCCAAATATCACTTTGCCAATTCCACAAGAACAGACTTAGCGACAGGCTTCTTGAAGGAAAAATGTAACTCTGTGAGATGAATTAAGAGAACACAAAGCAGTTTCTCAGAAAGCTTCTTTCCAGTTTTTAACGGAAGATATTTCCTTTTTCACCATAGCCCTCTATGGGCTTCCAAATATCACTTTGCCAATTCCACAAGAACAGTCTTAGAGAAAGGCTTCTTGAGGGAAAGCTGTAACTCTGTGAGATGAATTAACAGAACACAAAGCAGTTTCTCAGAAAGCTTCCTTCCAGAATTTAACGAAAGATATTTCCTTTTTCACCATAGCCCTCTGTGAGCCTCCAAATATCACTTTGCCAATTCCACAAGAACAGTCTTAGAGAAAGGCTTTTGAAGGAAAGCTGTAACTCTGTGAGATGAATTAAGAGAACACAAAGCAGTTTCTCAGAAAGCTTTTTCCAGTTTTTAACGGAAGATATTTCCTTTTTCGCCACCGCCCTCTAAGGGCTTCCAAATGTCACTTTTCCAATTCCACAAGAACAGCCTTAGCGAAAGGCTTATTGAAGGGAAAGATGTAACTCTGTGAGATGAATTATCAGAACACAAAGCAGTTTCTCAGAAAGCTTCTTTCCAGTTTTTAATGGAAGATATTTCCTTTTTCACCATAGCCCTCTATGGGCTTCCAAATATCACTTTGCAAATTCCACAAGAACAGTCTTAGAGAAAGGCTTCTTGAGGACAAAGCTGTAACTCTGTGAGATGAATTAACAGAACACAAAGCAGTTTCTGAGAAAGCTTCTTTCCAGTTTTTAACGGAAGATATTTCCTTTTTCACCATAGCCCTCTAAGGGCTTCCAAATATCACTTTGCCAATTCCACAAGAACAGCCTTAGCGAAAGGCTTCTTGAAGGAAAGATGTAACTCTGTGAGATGAATTAACAGAACACAAAGCAGTTTTTCAGAAAGCTTCTTTCCACTTTTTATCGGAAGATATTTCCTTTTTCACCATAGCCCTCTATGGGCTTCCAAATATCACTTTGCCAATTCCACAAGAACAGACTTAGCGAAAGCTTCTTTAAGGGAAAGCTGTAAATCTGTGAGATGAATTAACAGAACACAAAGCAGTTTCTCAGAAAGCTTCTTTCCAGTTTTTAATGGAAGGTATTTCCTTTTTCACCGTAGCCCGCTATGGGCTTCCAAATATTACTTTGCAAATTCCACAAGAACAGTCTTAGAGAAAGGCTTCTTGATGTGAAAGCTGTAACTCTGTGAGATGAATTAACAGAACACAAAGCAGTTTCTGAGAAAGCTTCTTTCCAGTTTTTAACGGAAGATATTTCCTTTTTCACCATAGCCCTCTATGGGCTTCAAATATCACTTTGCCAATTCCACAAGAACAGCCTCAGCGAAAGGCTTATTGAAGGGAAAGATGTAACTCTGTGAGATGAATTAACAGAACACAAAGCAGTTTCTCAGAAAGCTTCTTTCCAGTTTTTATGGAAGGTATTTCCTTTTTCAACATAGCCCTCTATGGGCTTCCAAATATCATTTGCCAATTCCAAAAGAAAAGTCTTAGAGAAAGGCTACTTGAGGGGAAAGCTGTAACTCTGTGAGATGAATTAACAGAACACAAAGCAGTTTCTCAGAAAGCTTCTTTCCAGTATTTAACGGAAGATATTTCCTTTTTCACCATAGCCCTCTATGGGCTTCCAAATATCACTTTGCCAATTCCACAAGAACAGCCTTAGCGAAAGGCTTCTTGAAGGGAAAGATGTAACTCTGTGAGATGAATTAACAGAACACAAAGCAGTTTCTCAGAAAGCTTCTTTCCAGTTTTTAACGGAAGATATTTCCTTTTTCACCATAGCCCTCTATGGGCTTCCAAATATCACTTTGCCAATTCCACAAGAACAGCATTAGCGAAAGGCTTCTTGAAGGGAAAGCTGTAACTCTGTGAGATGAATTAACAGAACACAAAGCAGTTTCTCAGAGAGCTTCTTTCCAGTTTTTAACGGAAGATATTTCCTTTTTCACCATTGCCCTCTATGGGCTTCCAAATATCACTTTGCCAATTCCACAAGAACAGACTTAGCGAAAGGCTTCTTGAAGGGAAAGATGTAACTCTGTGAGATGAATTAACAGAACACAAAGCAGTTTCTCAGAAAGCTTCTTTCCAGTTTTTAATGGAAGATATTTCCTTTTCACCATAGCTCTCTAGGGCTTCCAAATATCACTTTGCCAATTCCACAAGAACAGCCTTAGCGAAAGGTTTCTTGAAGGAAAGATGTAACTCTGTGAGATGAATTAACAGAACACAAAGCAGTTTCTCAGAAAGCTTCTTTCCAGTTTTTAACGGAAGATATTTCCTTTTTCACCATAGCCCTCTATGGGCTTCCAAATATCACTTTACCAATTCCACAAGGACAGCATTAGCGAAAGTCTTCTTGACAGGAAAGCTGTAACTCTGTGAGATGAATTAACAGAACACAAAGCAGTTTCTCAGAAAGCTTCTTTCCAGTTTTTAACGGAAGATATTTCCTTTTTCACCATAGCCCTCTATGGGCTTCCAAATATCACTTTGCAATTCCACAAGAACAGTCTTAGCGAAAGGTTTCTTGAAGGAAAGCTGTAACTCTGTGAGATGAATTAACAGAACACAAAGCAGTTTCTCAGAAAGCTTCTTTCCAGTTTTTAACGGAAGATATTTCCTTTTTCACCATAGCCCTCTATGGGCTTCCAAATATCACTTTGCCAATTACAAAAGAACAGCCTTAGCGAAAGGCTTCTTAGAAGGAAAGATGTAACTCTGTGAGATGAATTAACAGAACACAAAGCAGTTTCTCAGAAAGCTTCTTTCCAGTTTTTAATGGAAGGTATTTCCTTTTTCACCATAGCCCTCTATGGGCTTCCAAATATCACTTTGCAAATTCCACAAGAACAGTCTTAGAGAAAGGATTCTTGAGGACAAAGCTGTACCTCGGTGAGATGAATTAACAGAACTCAAAGCAGTTTCTGAGAAATCTTCTTTCCAGTTTTTAACGGAAGATATTTCCTTTTTCACCATAGCCCTCTAAGGGCTTCCAAATATCACTTTGCCAATTCCACAAGAACAGCCTTAGCGAAAGGCTTCTTGGAGGGAAAGATGTAACTCTGTGAGATGAATTTACAGAACACAAAGCAGTTTTTCAGAAAGCTCCTTTCCACTTTTTATCGGAAGATATTTCCTTTTTCACCATAGCCCTCTATGGGCTTCCAAATATCACTTTGCCAATTCCACAAGAACAGACTTAGCGAAAGGCTTCTTGAGAGGAAAGCTGTAACTCTGTGAGATGAATTAACAGAACACAAAGCAGTTTCTCAGAAAGCTTCTTTCCAGTTTTTAATGGAAGATATTTCCTTTTCACCATAGCCCTCTATGGGCTTCCAAATATCACTTTGCCAATTCCACAAGAACAGTCTTAGAGAAAGGCTTTTGAAGGAAAGCTGTAACTCTGTGAGATGAATTAACAGAACACAAAGCAGTTTCTCAGAAAGCTTCTTTCCAGTTTTTAACGGAAGATATTTCCTTTTTCACCATTGCCCTCTATGGGCTTCCAAATATCACTTTGCCAATTCCAAAAGAACAGACTTAGCGACAGGCTTATTGAAGGGAAAGATGTAACTCTGTGAGATGAATTAACAGAACACAAACCAGTTTCTCAGAAAGCTTCTTTCCAGTTTTTAATGGAAGTTATTTCCTTTTTCACCCTTGCCCTCTATGGGCTTCCAAATATCACTTTGCCAATTCACAAGAACAGTCTTAGAGAAGGCTTCTTGAGGGAAAAGCTGTAACTCTGTGAGATGAATTAACAGAACACAAAGCAGTTTCTCAGAAAGCTTCTTTCCAGTTTTTAAAGGAAGATATTTCCTTTTTCACCATAGCCCTCTATGGGCTTCCAAATATCACTTTGCAAATACCACAAGAACAGTCTTAGAGAAAGGCTTCTTGAGGAGGAAGCTGTAACTCTGTGAGATGAATTAACAGAACACAAAGCAGTTTCTGAGAAATCTTCTTTCCAGTTTTAACGGAAGATATTTCCTTTTCACCATAGCCCTCTATGGGCTTCCAAATATCACTTTGCCAATTCCACAAGAACAGCCTTAGCGAAAGGCTTCTTGAAGGAAAGATGTAACTCTGTGAGATGAATTAACAGAACACAAAGCAGTTTCTCAGAAAGCTTCTTTCCAGTTTTTAAAGGAAGATATTTCCTTTTTCACCATAGCCCTCTATGGGCTTCCAAATATCACTTTGCCAATTCCACAAGAACAGTCTTAGCGAAAGGCTTTTGAAGGGAAAGATGTAACTCTGTGAGATGAATTAACAGAACACAAAGCAGTTTCTCAGAAAGCTTCTTTCCAGTTTTTAACGGAAGATATTTTTCACCATAGCCCTCTATGGGCTTCCAAATATCACTTTGCCAATTCACAAGAACAGTCTTAGCGAAAGGCTTCTTGAAGGAAAGCTGTAACTCTGTGAGATGAATTAACAGAACACAAAGCAGTTTCTCAGAAAGCTTCTTTCCAGTTTTTAACGGAAGATATTTCCTTTTCGCCATAGCCCTCTATGGGCTTCCAAATATCACTTTGCCAATTCCACAAGAACAGCCTTAGCGAAAGGCTTCTTGAAGAGAAAGATGTAACTCTGTGAGATGAATTAACAGAACACAAAGCAGTTTCTCAGAAAGCTTCTTTCCAGTTTTTAATGGAAGATATTTCCTTTTTCACCATAGCCCTCTATGGGCTTCCAAATATCACTTTGCCAATTCCACAAGAACAGTCTTAGCGAAAGGCTCTTGAAGGAAAGCTGTAACTGTGAGATGAATTAACAGAACACAAAGCAGTTTCTCAGAAAGCTTCTTTCCAGTTTTTAATGGAAGATATTTCCTTTTTCACCATAGCCCTCTATGGGCTTCCAAATATCACTTTGCCAATTCCACAAGAACAGTCTTAGCGAAAGGCTTCTTGAAGGGAAAGATGTAACTCTGTGAGATGAATTAACAGAACACAAAGCAGTTTCTCAGAAAGCTTCTTTCCAGTTTTTAACGGAAGATATTTCCTTTTTCACCATAGCCCTCTATGGGCTTCCAAATATCACTTTGCCAATTCCACAAGAACAGCCTTAGCGAAAGGCTTCTTGAGGCAAAGCTGTAACTCTGTGAGATGAATTAACAGAACACAAAGCAGTTTCTCAGAAAGCTTCTTTCCAGTTTTTAATGGAAGATATTTCCTTTTTCACCATAGCCTCTATGGGCTTCCAAATATCACTTTGCCAATTCCACAAGAACAGCCTTAGAGAAAGGCTTCTTGAAGGGAAAGCTGTAACTCTGTGAGATGAATTAACAGAACACAAAGCAGTTTCTCAGAAAGCTTCTTTCCAGTTTTTAACGGAAGATATTTCCTTTTTCACCATAGCCTCTATGGGCTTCCAAATATCACTTTGCCAATTCCACAAGAACAGCCTTAGCGAAAGGCTTCTTGAAGGAAAGATGTAACTCTGTGAGATGAATTAACAGAACACAAAGCAGTTTTTCAGAAAGCTTCTTTCCAGTTTTTAACGGAAGATATTTCCTTTTCACCATAGCCCTCTATGGGCTTCCAAATATCACTTTGCCAATTCCACAAGAACAGCCTTAGCGAAAGGCTTATTGAAGGAAAGATGTAACTCTGTGAGATGAATTAACAGAACACAAAGCAGTTTCTCAGAAAGCTTCTTTCCAGTTTTTATCGGAAGATATTTCCTTTTCACCATAGCCTCTATGGGCTTCCAAATATCACTTTGCCAATTCCACAAGAACAGTCTTAGCGAAAGGCTTCTTGAAGGAAAGCTGTAACTCTGTGAGATGAATTAACAGAACACAAAGCAGTTTCTCAGAAAGCTTCTTTCCAGTTTTAACGGAAGATATTTCCTTTTCACCATAGCCTCTATGGGCTTCCAAATATCACTTTGCCAATTCCACAAGAACAGCCTTAGCGAAAGGCTTCTTGAAGGGAAAGATGTAACTCTGTGAGATGAATTAACAGAACACAAAGCAGTTTCTCAGAAAGCTTCTTTCCAGTTTTAACGGAAGATATTTCCTTTTCACCATAGCCCCTATGGGCTTCCAAATATCACTTTGCCAATTCACAAGAACAGCCTTAGCGAAAGGCTTCTTGAAGGGAAAGATGTAACTCTGTGAGATGAATTAACAGAACACAAAGCAGTTTCTCAGAAAGCTTCTTTCCAGTTTTAACGGAAGATATTTCCTTTTCACCATAGCCCTCTATGGGCTTCCAAATATCACTTTGCCAATTCCACAAGAACAGTCTTAGAGAAAGGCTTCTTGAGGGGAAAGCTGTAACTCTGTGAGATGAATTAACAGAACACAAAGCAGTTTCTCAGAAAGCTTCTTTCCAGTTTTAACGGAAGATATTTCCTTTTTCACCATAGCCCTCTATGGGCTTCCAAATATCACTTTGCCAATTCCACAAGAACAGCCTTAGCGAAAGGCTTCTTGAAGGGAAAGCTGTAACTCTGTGAGATGAATTAACAGAACACAAAGCAGTTTCTCAGAAAGCTTCTTTCCAGTTTTTAAAGAAAGATATTTCCTTTTTCACCATAGCCCTCTATGGGCTTCCAAATATCACTTTGCAAATTCCACAAGAACAGTCTTAGAGAAAGGCTTCTTGAGGAGGAAGCTGTAACTCTGTGAGATGAATTAACAGAACACAAAGCAGTTTCTCAGAAAGCTTCTTTCCAGTTTTTAACGGAAGATATTTCCTTTTCACCATAGCCCTCTATGGGCTTCCAAATATCACTTTGCCAATTCCACAAGAACAGCCTTAGAGAAAGGCTTCTTGAGGAAAGCTGTAACTCTGTGAGATGAATTAACAGAACACAAAGCAGTTTCTCAGAAAGCTTCTTTCCAGTTTTTAACGGAAGATATTTCCTTTTCACCATAGCCCTCTATGGGCTTCCAAATATCACTTTGCCAATTCCACAAGAACAGCCTTAGCGAAAGGCTTCTTGAAGGAAAGATGTAACTCTGTGAGATGAATTAACAGAACACAAAGCAGTTTCTCAGAAAGCTTCTTTCCAGTTTTTAAAGGAAGATATTTCCTTTTCACCATAGCCCTCTATGGGCTTCCAAATATCACTTTGCCAATTCCACAAGAACAGTCTTAGAGAAAGGCTTCTTGAAGGAAAGCTGTAACTCTGTGAGATGAATTAACAGAACACAAAGCAGTTTCTCAGAAAGCTTCTTTCCAGTTTTTAACGGAAGATATTTCCTTTTTCACCATAGCCCTGTAGGGGCTTCCAAATATCACTTTGCCAATTCGACAAGAACAGTCTTAGAGAACGGCTTCTTGAAGGGAAAGATGTTACTCTGTGAGATGAATTAACAGAACACAAAGCAGTTTCTCAGAAAGCTTCTGTCCAGTTTTTAAAGGAAGATATTTCCTTTTTCACCACAGCCCCCTATGGGCTTCCAAATATCACTTTGCAAAATCCACAAGAACAGTCTTAGAGAAAGGCTTCTAACGGGGAAAGCTGTAACTCTGGGAGATGAATTAACAGAACACAAAGCAGTTTCTGAGAAAGCTTCTTTCCAGTTTTTAACGGAAGATATTTCCTTTTTCACCATAGCCGTCTATGGTCTTCCAAATATCACTAAGCCAATTCGACAAGAACAGTCTTACAGAAAGGCTTTTTGTGGGGAAAGCCGTAACTCTGTGAGATGAAATAACAGAACACAAAGCAGTTTCTCAGAAAGCTTCTTTCCAGTTTTTAATGGAAGATATTTCCTTTTTCACCGTAGCCCTCTATGGGCTTCCAAAATCACTTTGTCAATTCCACAAGAACGGCCTTAGCGAAAGGCTTATTGAAGGGAAAGATGTAACTCTTTGAGATGAATTATCAGAACACAAAGCAGTTTCTCAGAAAGCTTCTTTCCAGTTTTTAAAGAAAGATATTTCCTTTTTCACCAATGCCCTCTATGGGCTTCCAAATAATACTTGGCAAATTCCACAAAAACAGTCTTAGAGAAAGGCTTCTTGAGGAGGAAGCTGTAACTCTGTGAGATGAATTAACAGAACACAAAGCAGTTTCTGAAAGCTTCTTTCCAGTTTTTAACGGAAGATATTTCCTTTTTCACCATAGCCCTCTATGGGTTTCCAAATATCACTTTGCCAATTCCACAAGAACAGCCTTAGCGAAAGGCTTCTTGAAGGGAAGGATCTAACTCTTTGAGATGAATTAACAGAACACAAAGCAGTTTTTCAGAAAGCTTCTTTCCAGTTTTTAACGGAAGATATTTCCTTTTCACCATAGCCCTCTAAGGTCTTCCAAATATCACTTTGCCAATTCCACAAGAACAGCCTTAGCGAAAGGCTTCTTGAAGGGAAAGATGTAACTCTGTGAGATGAATTAACAGAACAGAAAGCTGTTTCTCAGAAAGCTTCTTTCCACTTTTTAAGGAAGATATTTCCTTTTCACCATAGCCCTCTATGGGCTTCCAAATATCACTTTGCCAATTCCACAAGAACAGTCTTAGAGAAAGGCTTCTTGAAGGAAAGCTGTAACTCTGTGAGATGAATTAACAGAACACAAAGCAGTTTCTCAGAAAGCTTCTTTCCAGTTTTTAACGGAAGATATTTCCTTTTCACCATAGCCCTCTATGGGCTTCCAAATATCACTTTGCCAATTCGACAAGAACAGTCTTAGAGAAAGGCTTCTTGAAGGAAAGATGTAACTCTGTGAGATGAATTAACAGAACACAAAGCAGTTTCTCAGAAAGCTTCTTTCCAGTTTTTAAGGAAGATATTTCCTTTTCACCATTGCCCTCTATGGGCTTCCAAATATCACTTTGCAAAATCCACAAGAACAGTCTTACAGAAAGGCTTTTGAAGGAAAGCTGTAACTCTGTGAGATGAATTAACAGAACACAAAGCAGTTTCTCAGAAAGCTTCTTTCCAGTTTTTAACGGAAGATATTTCCTTTTCACCATAGCCTCTATGGTCTTCCAAATATCACTAAGCCAATTCGACAAGAACAGTCTTACAGAAAGGCTTTTGAAGGAAAGATGTAACTCTGTGAGATGAAATAACAGAACACAAAGCAGTTTCTCAGAAAGCTTCTTTCCAGTTTTTAATGGAAGATATTTCCTTTTCACCATAGCCCTCTATGGGCTTCCAAATATCACTTTGCCAATTCCACAAGAACAGCCTTAGCGAAAGGCTTCTTGAAGGAAAGATGTAACTCTGTGAGATGAATTAACAGAACACAAAGCAGTTTCTCAGAAAGCTTCTTTCCAGTTTTTAACGGAAGATATTTCCTTTTCACCATAGCCCTCTATGGGCTTCCAAATATCACTTTGCCAATTCCACAAGAACAGCCTTAGCGAAAGGCTTATTGAAGGAAAGATGTAACACTGTGAGATGAATTATCATAACACAAAGCAGTTTCTCAGAAAGCTTCTTTCCAGTTTTTAAAGAAAGATATTTCCTTTTCACCATAGCCCTCTATGGGCTTCCAAATATCACTTTGCAAATTCCACAAAACAGTCTTAGAGAAAGGCTTCTTGAGGGAAAGCTGTAACTCTGTGAGATGAATTAACAGAACACAAAGCAGTTTCTCAGAAAGCTTCTTTCCAGTATTTAACGGAAGATATTTCCTTTTTACCATAGTCCTCTATGGGCTTCCAAATATCACTTTGCCAATTTCACAAGAACAGCCTTAGCGAAAGGCTTCTTGAAGGGAAAGCTGTAACTCTGTGAGATGAATTAACAGAACACAAAGCAGTTTCTCAGAAAGCTTCTTTCCAGTATTTAACGGAAGATATTTACTTTTTCACCATTGCCCTCTAAGGGCTTCCAAATATCACTTTGCCAATTCCAAAAGAACAGCCTTAGCGAAAGGCTTCTTGAAGGGAAAGCTGTAACTCTGTGAGATGAATTAACAGAACACAAAGCAGTTTCTCAGAAAGCTTCTTTCAAGTTTTTAACCGAAGATATTTCCTTTTTCACCACAGCCCCCTATGGGCTTCCAAATATCACTTTGCAAAATCCACAAGAACAGTCTTAGAGAAAGGCTTCTAACGGGGAAAGCTGTAACTCTGGGAGATGAATTAACAGAACACAAAGCAGTTTCTGAGAAAGCTTCTTTCCAGTTTTTAACGGAAGATATTTCCTTTTTCACCATAGCCGTCTATGGTCTTCCAAATATCACTAAGCCAATTCGACAAGAACAGTCTTACAGAAAGGCTTTTTGTGGGGAAAGCCGTAACTCTGTGAGATGAAATAACAGAACACAAAGCAGTTTCTCAGAAAGCTTCTTTCCAGTTTTTAATGGAAGATATTTCCTTTTTCACCGTAGCCCTCTATGGGCTTCCAAAATCACTTTGTCAATTACACAAGAACGGCCTTAGCGAAAGGCTTATTGAAGGGAAAGATGTAACACTGTGAGATGAATTATCATAACACAAAGCATTTTCTCAGAAAGCTTCTTTCCAGTTTTTAAAGAAAGATATTTCCTTTTTCACCATAGCCCTCTATGGGCTTCCAAATATCACTTTGAAAATTCCACAAAAACAGTCTTAGAGAAAGACTTCTTGAGTAGGAACCTGTAACTCTGTGAGATGAATTAACAGAACACAAAGCAGTTTTTCAGAGAGCTTCTTTCCACTTTTTATCGGAAGATATTTCCTTTTTCACCATAGCCCTCTATGGGCTTCCAAATATCACTTTGCCAATTCCATAAGAACAGCCTTAGCGAAAGGCTTATTGAAGGGAAAGATGTAACTCTGTGAGATGAATTAACAGAACACAAAGCAGTTTCTCAGAAAGCTTCTTTCCAGTTTTTAATGGAAGGTATTTCCTTTTTCACAATAGCCCTCTATGGGCTTCCAAATATCACTTTGCCAATTCCACAAGAACAGTCTTAGAGAAAGGCTTCTTGAGGTGAAAGCTGTAACGCTGTGAGATGAATTAACAGAACACAAAGCAGTTCCTCAGAAAGCTTCTTTCAAGCTTTTAACGGAAGATATTTCCTTTTTCACCATAGTCCTCTAAGGGCTTCCAAATCTCACTTTACCAATTTCACAAGAACAGCCTTAGCGAAAGGCTTCTTGAAGGGAAAGCTGTAACTCTGTGAGATGAATTAACAGAACACAAAGCAGTTTCTCAGAAAGCTTCTTTCCAGTTTTTAACGGAAGATATTTACTTTTTCACCGTTGCCCTCTATGGGTTTCCAAATATCACTTTGCCAGTTTCAAAAGCACAGACTTAGCGCCAGGCTTCTTGAAGGGAAGGATGTAACTCTGTGAGATGAATTAACAGAACACAAAGCAGTTTCTCAGAAAGCTTCTTTCCAGTTTTTAAAGGAAGATATTTCCTTTTTCACCATAGCCCTCTATGGGTTTAAAAATATCACTTTTCCATTTCCACAAGAACAGCATTATAGAAAGGCTTCTTTAAGGGAAAGATGTAACTCTGTGAGATGAATTAAGAGAACATAAAGCAGTTTCTGAGAAAGGTTCTTTCCACTTTTTATCGGAAGATATTTCCTTTTTCACCATAGCCCTCTATGGGCTTCCAAATATCACTTTGCCAATTCCACAAGAACAGCCTTAGCGAAAGGCTTATTGAAGGGAAAGCTGTAACTCTGTGAGATGAATTAACAGAACACAAAGCAATTTCTCAGAAAGCTTCTTTCCAGTTTTTAATGGAAGATATTTCCTTTTTCACCATAGCCCTTTATGGGCTCCCAAATATCACTATGCCAATTCCACAAGAACAGCCTTAGCGAAAGGCTTCTTGAAGGGAAAGATGTAACTCTGTCAGATGAATTAACAGAACACAAAGCAGTTTCTCTGAAAGCTTCTTTCAAGTTTTTAACCGAAGATATTTCCTTTTTCACCATAGCCCTCTATGGGCTTCCAAATATCACTTAGCCAATTCGACAAGAACAGTCTTAGAAAAAGGCTTCTTGTGGGGAAAGCTGTAACTCTGTGAGATGAATTAACAGAACACAAAGCAGTTTCTCAGAAAGCTTCTTTCCAGTATTTAACGGAAGATATTTCCTTTTTCACCATTGCCCTCTATGGGCTTCCAAATATCACTTTACCAATTCCACAAGGACAGCATTAGCGAAAGGCTTCTTGAAGGGAAAGCTGTAACTCTGTGAGAGGAATTAACATAACACAAAGCAGTTTCTCAGAAGGCTTCTTTCCAGTTTTTAACCGAATATATTTCCTTTTTCACCATAGCCCTCTATGGGCTTCCAAAATCACTTTGTCAATTCCACAAGAACGGCCTTAGCGAAAGGCTTATTGAAGGGAAAGATGTAACTCTGTGAGATGAATTATCAGAACACAAAGCAGTTTCTCAGAAAGCTTCTTTCCACTTTTTTTTTTTTTTTTTGAGACGGAGTCTGGCTCTGTCGCCCAGGCTGGAGTGCAGTGGCCGGATCTCAGCTCACTGCAAGCTCCGCCTCCCGGGTTCATGCCATTCTCCTGCCTCAGCCTCCCGAGTAGCTGGGACTACAGGCGCCCGCCACCTCGCCCGGCTAGTTTTTTGTATTTTTTAGTAGAGACGGGGTTTCACCGTGTTAGCCAGGATGGTCTCGATCTCCTGACCTCGTGATCCGCCCGTCTCGGCCTCCCAAAGTGCTGGGATTACAGGCTTGAGCCACCGCGCCCGGCCTCTTTCCAGTTTTTAAAGAAAGATATTTCCTTTTTCACCAATGCCCTCTATGGGCTTCCAAATATCACTTGGCAAATTCCACAAAAACAGTCTTAGAGAAAGGCTTCTTGAGGAGGAAGCTGTAACTCTGTGAGATGAATTAACAGAACACAAAGCAGTTTCTGAGAAAGCTTCTTTCCAGTTTTTAACGGAAGATATTTCCTTTTTCACCATAGCCCTCTATGGGTTTCCAAATATCACTTTGCCAATTCCACAAGAACAGCCTTAGCGAAAGGCTTCTTGAAGGGAAGGATGTAACTCTTTGAGATGAATTAACAGAACACAAAGCAGTTTTTCAGAAAGCTTCTTGCCAGTTTTTATCAGAAGATATTTCCTTTTTCACCATAGCCCTCTATGGGCTTACAAATATCACTTTGCCAATTCCACAAGAACAGCCTCAGCGAAAGGCTTATTGAAGGGAAAGATGTAACTCTGTGAGATGAATTAACAGAACACAAAGCAGTTTCTCAGAAAGCTTCTTTCCAGTTTTTAATGGAAGGTATTTTCTTTTTCACCATAGCCCTCTAAGGGCTTCCAAATATCACTTTGCCAATTCCACAAGAACAGTCTTAGAGAAAGGCTTCTTGAGGGGAAAACTGTAACTCTGTGAGACGAATTAACAGAACACAAAGCAGTTTCTAAGAAAGCTTCTTTCTAGTTTTTAACGGAAGATATTTCCTTTTTCACCATAGCCCTCTGTGGGCTTCCAAATATCACTTTTCCAATTCCAGAAGAACAACCTTAGAGAAAGGCTTCTTGAAGGGAAAGATGTAACTCTGTGAGATGAATAAACAGAACACAAAGCAGTTTCTCAGAAAGCTTCTTTCCAGTTTTTAACGAAAGATATTTCCTTTTTCACCATTGCCCTCTATGGGCTTCCAAATATCACTTTGCCAATTCCACAAGAACAGACTTAGCGACAGGCTCCTTGAAGGGAAAGATGTAACCCTGTGAGATGAATTAACAGAACACAAAGCAGTTTCTCAGAAAGCTTCTTTCCAGTTTTTAACCGAAGACATTTCCTTTTTCACCGTAGCCCTCTATGGGCTTAAAAATATCACTTTGCCAATTCAACAAGAACAGTCTTAGAGAAAGGCTTCTTGAGGGGAAAGCTGTAACTCTGTGAGATGAATTAACAGAACACAAAGCAGTTTCTCAGGAAGCTTCTTTCCAGTATTTAACGGAATATATTTCCTTTTCACCATCGACGTCTAAGGGCTTCCAAATATCACATTCCCAATTCCACAAGAACAGCATTAGCGAAAGGCTTCTGGAAGGGAAAGATGTAACACTGTGAGATGAATTAACAGAACACAAAGCAGTTTCTCAGAAAGCTTCTGTCCAGTTTTTAAAGGAAGATATTTCCTTTTTCACCACAGCCCCCTATGGGCTTCCAAATATCACTTTGCAAATTCCACAAGAACAGTCTTAGAGAAAGGCTTCTTACGGGGAAAGCTGTAACTCTGGGCGATGAATTAACAGAACACAAAGGAGTTTATCAGAAAGCTTCTTTCCAGTTTTTAACGGAAGATATTTCCTTTTTCACCATAGTCCTCTACGGGCTTCCAAATATCACTTTGCCAATTTCACAAGAACAGCCTTAGCGAAAGGCTTCATCAAGGGAAAGCTGTAACTCTGTGGGATGAATTAACAGAACACAAAGCAGTTTCTCAGAAAGCTTCTTTCAATTTTTAACGGAAGATATTGACTTTTTCACCACAGCAATCTAGGGGATTCCAAATATCACTTTGCCAATTCCACAAGAACAGCATTAGCGAAAGGCTTTTTGAAGGGAAAGATGTAACACTGTGAGATGAATTAAGAGAACACAAATCATTTTCTCAGAAAGCTTCTTTCCAGTTTTTAATGCAAGATATTTCCTTTTTCACCATACCCCTCTATGGGCTTCCAAATATCACTTTGCCAATTCCACAAGAACAGCCTTAGCGAAAGGCTTCTTGAAGGGAAAGATGTAACTCTGTGAGATGAATTATCAGAACAGAAAGCTGTTTCTCAGAAAGCTTCTTTCAAATTTTTAACCGAAGATATTTCCTTTTTCACCATAGCCCTGTAGGGGCTTCCAAATATCACTTTGCCAATTCGACAAAAACAGTCTTAGAGAACGGCTTCTTCAAGGGAAAGATGTAACTCTGTGAGATGAATTAACAGAACACAAAGCAGTTTCTCAGAAAGCTTCTTTCCAGTTTTTAATGGAAGGTATTTCCTTTTTCTCAATAGCCCCCTATGGGCTTCCATATATCACTTTGCAAATTCCACAAGAACAGTCTTAGAGAAAGACTTCTTGAGGTGAAAGCTGTAACCTGTGAGATGAATTAACAGAACACAAAGCAGTTCCTCAGAAAGCTTCTTTCCGGTTTTTAACGGAAGATATTTCCTTTTTCACCATAGCCCTCTAAGGGCTTCCAAATATCACTTTGCCAATTCCACAAGAACAGCCTTATCGAAAGGCTTCTTGAAGGGAACGATGTAACTCTGTGAGATGAATTAACAGAACGCAAAGCAGTTTCTGAGAAAGCTTCTTTCTACTTTTTATCGGAAGATATTTCCTTTTCACCATAGCCTCTATGGGCTTCCAAATATCAATTTGCCAATTCCACAAGAACAGCCTTAGCGAAAGGCATATTGAAGAGAAAGCTGTAACTCTGAGATGAATTAACAGAACACAAAGCAATTTCTCAGAAAGCTTCTTTCCAGTTTTAAATGGAAGATATTTCCTTTTTCACCATAGCCCTCTATGGGCTCCCAAATATCACTTTGCCAATTCCACAGGAACAGCCTTAGCGAAAGGCTTCTTGAAGGGAAAGATATAACACTGTGAGATGAATTAACAGAACACAAAGCACTTTCTCAGAAAGCTTCTTTCAAATTTTAACGAAGATATTTCCTTTTCACCATAGCCCTCTATGGGCTTCCAAATATCACTTAACCAATTCGACAAGAACAGTCTTAGAGAAAGGCTTCTTGTGGGGAAAGCGGTAACTCTGTGAGATGAATTAACAAAACACAAAGCAGTTTCTCAGAAAGCTTCTTTCCAGTATTTAACGGAAGATATTTCCTTTTTCACCATTACCCTCTTTGGGCTTCCAATTATCACTTTGCCAATTCCAAAAGAACAGACTTAGCGACAGGCTTATTGAAGGGAAATATGGAACACTGTGAGATGAATTAACAGAACACAAAGCAGTTTCTCAGAAAACTTGTTTCCAGTTTTTAATGGAAGGTATTTACTTTTTCACCCTTGCCCTCTATGGGCTTCCAAATATCACTTTGCCAATTTCACAAGAACAGCCTTAGCGAAAGGCTTCTTGAAGGGAAAGCTGTATCTCTGTGAGATGAATTAACAGAACACAAAGCAGTTTCTCAGAAAGCTTCTTTCCAGTTTTTAACGGAAGATATTTTTTTTTTCACCATAGCCCTCTATGGGCTTCCAAATATCACTTTGCCAATTCGACAAGAACAGTCTTAGAGAAAGGCTTCTTGTGGGGAATGCTGTAACTCTGTGAGTTGAATTAACAGAACACAAAGCAGTTTCTCAGAAAGCTTCTTTCCAGTTTTTAACGGAGGATATTTTTTTTTTCACCATTGCTCTCTATGGGCTTCCAAATATCACTTTGCCAATTCCACAAGAACAGACTTAGCGACAGGCTTCTTGAAGGAAAGATGTAACTCTGTGAGATGAATTAACAGAACACAAAGTAGTTTCTGAGAAACGTTCTTTCCAGTTTTAAAGGAAGATATTTCCTTTTCACAACAGCCCTCTATGGGCTTCCAAATATCACTTTGCAATTCCACAAGAACAGTCTTAGAGAAAGGCTTCTTGCGGTGAAAGCTGTAACTCTGGGTGATGAATTAACAGAACACAAAGCAGTTTCTCAGAAATCTTCTTTCCAGTTTTTAACGGAAGATATTTCCTTTTTCACCATAGCCCTCTAAGGGCTTCCAAATATCACTTTGCCAATTCCACAAGGACAGCCTTAGCGAAAGGCTTCTTGAAGGGAAAGATGTAACTCTGTGAGATGAATTAACAGAACACAAAGCAGTTTTTCAGAAAGCTTCTTTCCACTTTTTATCGGAAGATATTTCCTTTTCACCATAGCCCTCTATGGGTTTCCAAATATCCTTTGCCAATTCCACAAGAACAGCCTTAGCGAAAGGCTTCTTGAAGGAAAGATGTAACTCTGTGAGATGAATTAACAGAACACAAAGTAGTTTCTGAGAAAGCTTCTTTCCAGTTTTAAAGGAAGATATTTCCTTTTCACCATCGCCATCTATGGGCTTCCAAATATCACTTTGCCAGTTCCACAAGAACAGTCTTAGAGAAAGGCTTCTTGAGGTGAAAGCTGTAACGCTGTGAGATGAATTAACAGAACACAAAGCAGTTCCTCAGAAAGCTTCTTTCCGGTTTTTAACGGAAGATATTTCCTTTTCACCATAGCCCTCTAAGGGCTTCCAAATATCACTTTGCCAATTCCACAAGAACAGCCTTATCGAAAGGCTTCTTGAAGGGAACGATGTAACTCTGTGAGATGAATTAACAGAACGCAAAGCAGTTTCTGAGAAAGCTTCTTTCTACTTTTTATCGGAAGATATTTCCTTTTTCACCATAGCCCTCTATGGGCTTCCAAATATCAATTTGCCAATTCCACAAGAACAGCCTTAGCGAAAGGCATATTGAAGAGAAAGCTGTAACTCTGCGAGATGAATTAACAGAACACAAAGCAATTTCTCAGAAAGCTTCTTTCCAGTTTTAAATGGAAGATATTTCCTTTTTCACCATAGCCCTCTATGGGCTCCCAAATATCACTTTGCCAATTCCACAGGAACAGCCTTAGCGAAAGGCTTCTTGAAGGGAAAGATATAACACTGTGAGATGAATTAACAGAACACAAAGCACTTTCTCAGAAAGCTTCTTTCAAATTTTTAACCGAAGATATTTCCTTTTTCACCATAGCCCTCTATGGGCTTCCAAATATCACTTAACCAATTCGACAAGAACAGTCTTAGAGAAAGGCTTCTTGTGGGGAAAGCGGTAACTCTGTGAGATGAATTAACAAAACACAAAGCAGTTTCTCAGAAAGCTTCTTTCCAGTATTTAACGGAAGATATTTCCTTTTTCACCATTACCCTCTTTGGGCTTCCAATTATCACTTTGCCAATTCCAAAAGAACAGACTTAGCGACAGGCTTATTGAAGGGAAATATGGAACACTGTGAGATGAATTAACAGAACACAAAGCAGTTTCTCAGAAAACTTGTTTCCAGTTTTTAATGGAAGGTATTTACTTTTTCACCCTTGCCCTCTATGGGCTTCCAAATATCACTTTGCCAATTTCACAAGAACAGCCTTAGCGAAAGGCTTTTGAAGGAAAGCTGTAACTCTGTGAGATGAATTAACAGAACACAAAGCAGTTTCTCAGAAAGCTTCTTTCCAGTTTTTAACGGAAGATATTTTTTTTTTCACCATAGCCCTCTATGGGCTTCCAAATATCACTTTGCCAATTCGACAAGAACAGTCTTAGAGAAAGGCTTCTTGTGGGGAATGCTGTAACTCTGTGAGTTGAATTAACAGAACACAAAGCAGTTTCTCAGAAAGCTTCTTTCCAGTTTTTAACGGAGGATATTTTTTTTTTCACCATTGCTCTCTATGGGCTTCCAAATATCACTTTGCCAATTCCACAAGAACAGACTTAGCGACAGGCTTCTTGAAGGGAAAGATGTAACTCTGTGAGATGAATTAACAGAACACAAAGTAGTTTCTGAGAAACGTTCTTTCCAGTTTTTAAAGGAAGATATTTCCCTTTTCACAACAGCCCTCTATGGGCTTCCAAATATCACTTTGCAAATTCCACATGAACAGTCATAGAGAAAGGCTTCTTGTGGGGAAAGCGGTAACTCTGTGAGATGAATTAACAGAACACAAAGCAGTTTCTCAGAAATCTTCTTTCCAAGTTTTTAACGGAAGATATTTCCTTTTTCACCATAGCCCTCTAAGGGCTTCCAAATATCACTTTGCCAATTCCACAAGGACAGCCTTAGCGAAAGGCTTCTTGAAGGGAAAGATGTAACTCTGTGAGATGAATTAACAGAACACAAAGCAGTTTTTCAGAAAGCTTCTTTCCACTTTTTATCGGAAGATATTTCCTTTTTCACCATAGCCCTCTATGGGTTTCCAAATATCCCTTTGCCAATTCCCCAAGAAGAGCCTTAGCGAAAGGCTTCTTGAAGGGAAAGATGTAACTCTGTGAGATGAATTAACAGAACACAAAGAAGTTTCGCAGAAAGCTTCTTTCCAGTTTTTAAAGGAAGATATTTCCTTTTTCACCATCGCCATCTATGGGCTTCCAAATATCACTTTGCCAGTTCCACAAGAACAGTCTTAGAGAAAGGCTTCTTGAGGTGAAAGCTGTAACGCTGTGAGATGAATTAACAGAACACAAAGCAGTTCCTCAGAAAGCTTCCTTCGAGTTTTTAACGGAAGATATTTCCTTTTTCACCATAGTCCTCTATGGGCTTCCAAATCTCACTTTGCCAATTTCACAAGAACAGCCTTAGCGAAAGGCTTCTTGAAGGGAAAGCTGTAACTCTGTGAGATGAATTAACAGAACACAAAGCAGTTTCTCAGAAATCTTCTTTCCAGTTTTTAACGGAAGATATTTACTTTTTCACCCTAGCCCTCTATGGGTTTCCAAATATCACTTTGCTAATTCCAAAAGCACAGACTTAGCGACAGGCTTCTTGAAGGGAAAGATGTAACTCTGTGAGATGAATTAACAGAACACAAAGCAGTTTCTCAGAAAGCTTCTTTCCAGTTTTTAAAGGAAGATATTTCCTTTTTCACCATAGCCCTCTATGGGCTTCCAAATATCACTTTGCCAATTCCACAAGAACAGCCTTAGCGAAAGGCGTCTTGAAGGGAAAGATGTAATTCTGTGAGATGCATTAACAGAACACAAAGCAGTTTCTGAGAAAGCTTCTTTCCACTTTTTATCGTTATATATTTCCTTTTTCACCATAGCCCTCTATGGGCTTCCAAATATCAATTTGCCAATTCCACAAGAACAGCCTTAGCGAAAGGCTTATTGAAGAGAAAGCTGTAACTCTGCGAGATGAATTAACAGAACACAAAGCAATTTCTCAGAAAGCTTCTTTCCAGTTTTAAATGGAAGATATTTCCTTTTTCAGCATAGCCCTCTATGGGCTCCCAAATATCACTTTGCCAATTCCACAAGAACAGCCTTAGCGAAAGGCTTCTTGAAGGGAAAGATATAACTCTGTGAGATGAATTAACAGAACACAAAGCAGTTTCTCAGAAAGCTTCTTTCCAGTTTTTAAAGGAAGATATTTCCTTTTCACCATAGCCCTCTATGGGCTTCCAAATATGACTTTACCAATTCCACAAGGACAGCATTAGCGAAAGGCTTCTTGAAGGAAAGCTGTAACTCTGTGAGATGAATTAACAGAACACAAAGCAGTTTCTCAGAAAGCTTCTTTCCAGTTTTTATCGGAAGATTTTACTTTTTCACCATTACCCTCTTTGGGCTTCCAAATATCACTTTGCCAATTCCAAAAGAGCAGACTTAGCGACAGGCTTATTGAAGGAAAGATGGAACACTGTGAGATGAATTAACAGAACACAAAGCAGTTTCTCAGAAAACTTCTTTCCAGTTTTTAATGGAAGGTATTTCCTTTTTCACCCTTGCCCTCTATGGGCTTCCAAATATCACTTTGCCAATTCACAAGAAAAGCCTTAGCGAAAGGCTTCTTGAAGGAAAGCTGTAACTCTGAGATGAATTAACAGAACACAAAGCAGTTTCTCAGAAAGCTTCTTTCCAGTTTTTAATGGAAGATATTTTTATTTTCACCATTGCCCTCTATGGGCTTCCAAATATCACTTTGCCAATTCCAAAAGAACAGACTTAGACAGGCTTCTTGAAGGAAAGATGTAACTCTGTGAGATGAATTAACAGAACACAAAGCAGTTTCTCAGAAAGCTTCTTTCCAGTTTTAAATGAAGATATTTCCTTTTCACCATAGCCCTCTATGGGCTTCCAAATATCACTTTGCCAATTCCACAAGAACAGCCTTAGAGAAAGGCTTCTTGAAGGAAAGCTGTAACTCTGTGAGATGAATTAACAGAACACAAAGCAGTTTCTCAGAAAGCTTCTTTCCAGTTTTTAACGGAAGATATTTCCTTTTCACCATAGTCCTCTATGGGCTTCCAAATATCACTTTACCAATTCCACAAGAACAGCCTTAGCGAAAGGCTTCTTGAAGGAAAGCTGTAACTCTGTGAGATGAATTAACAGAACACAAAGCAGTTTCTCAGAAAGCTTCTTTCCAGTTTTTAACGGAAGATATTTACTTTTCACCATTGCCCTCTATGGGTTTCCAAATATCACTTTGCCAATTCACAAGAACAGACTTAGCGACAGGCTTCTTGAAGGAAGGATGTAACTCTGTGAGATGAATTAACAGAACACAAAGCAGTTTCTCAGAAAGCTTCTTTCAAGTTTTTAACGAAGATATTTCCTTTTCACCATAGCCCTCTATGGGTTTAAAATATCACTTTTCCAATTCCACAAGAACAGCATTATAGAAAGGCTTCTTGAAGGAAAGATGTAACTCTGTGAGATGAATTAACAGAACACAAAGCAGTTTCTGAGAAAGCTTCTTTCCACTTTTTATCGGAAGATATTTCCTTTTCACCATAGCCCTCTATGGGCTTCCAAATATCACTTTGCCAATTCCACAAGAACAGCCTTAGCGAAAGGCTTATTGAAGGAAAGCTGTAACTCTGTGAGATGAATTAACAGAACACAAAGCAATTTCTCAGAAAGCTTCTTTCCAGTTTTTAATGGAAGATATTTCCTTTTCACCATAGCCCTCTATGGGCTCCCAAATATCACTATGCCAATTCCACAAGAACAGCCTTAGCGAAAGGCTTCTTGAAGGAAAGCTGTAACTCTGTGAGATGAATTAACAGAACACAAAGCAGTTTCTCAGAAAGCTTCTTTCCAGTTTTTAACGGAAGATATTTCCTTTTCACCATTGCCCTCTATGGGTTTCCAAATATCACTTTGCCAATTCACAAGAACAGCCTTAGCGAAAGGCTTCTTGAAGGAAGGATGTAACTCTGTGAGATGAATTAACAGAACACAAAGCAGTTTCTCAGAAAGCTTCTTTCCAGTTTTTAAAGGAAGATATTTCCTTTTTCACCATAGCCCTCGATGGGCTTAAAAATATCACTTTTCCATTTCCACAAGAACAGCATTATAGAAAGGCTTCTTGAAGGAAAGATGTAACTCTGTGAGATGAATTAACAGAACACAAAGCAGTTTCTGAGAAAGCTTCTTTCCACTTTTTATCGGAAGATATTTCCTTTTTCACCATAGCCCTTTATGGGCTTCCAAATATCACTTTGCCAATTCCACAAGGACAGCCTTAGCGAAAGGCTTTTGAAGGGAAAGATGTAACACTGTGAGATGAATTAACAGAACACAAAGCAATTTCTCAGAAAGCTTCTTTCCAGTTTTTAATGGAAGATATTTCCTTTTCACCATAGCCCTCTATGGGCTTCCAAATATCACTATGCCAATTCCACAAGAACAGCCTTAGCGAAAGGCTTTTGAAGGAAAGATGTAACTCTGTGAGATGAATTAACAGAACACAAAGCAGTTTCTCTGAAAGCTTCTTTCCAGTTTTTAACGAAGATATTTCCTTTTTCACCATAGCCCTCTATGGGCTTCCAAATATCACTTTGCCAATTCACAAGAACAGCCTTAGAGAAAGGCTTCTTGAGGTGAAAGCTGTAACTCTGTGAGATGAATTAACAGAACACAAAGCAGTTTCTCAGAAAGCTTCTTTCCAGTATTTAACGGAAGATATTTCCTTTTTCACCATTGCCCTCTATGGGCTTCCAAATATTACTTTACCAATTCCACAAGGACAGCATTAGCGAAAGGCTTCTTGAAGGAAAGCTGTAACTCTGTGAGAGGAATTAACATAACACAAAGCAGTTTCTCAGAAGGCTTCTTTCCAGTTTTTAACGGAAGATATTTCCTTTTCACCATAGCCTCTATGGGCTTCCAAAATCACTTTGTCAATTCCACAAGAACGGCCTTAGCGAAAGGCTTATTGAAGGAAAGATGTAACTCTGTGAGATGAATTATCAGAACACAAAGCAGTTTCTCAGAAAGCTTCTTTCCACTTTTTTTTTTTTTTTGAGACGGAGTCTGGCTCTGTCGCCCAGGCTGGAGTGCAGTGGCCGGATCTCAGCTCACTGCAAGCTCCGCCTCCCGGGTTCATGCCATTCTCCTGCCTCAGCCTCCCGAGTAGCTGGGACTGCAGGCGCCCGCCACCTCGCCCGGCTAGTTTTTGTATTTTTTAGTAGAGACGGGGTTTCACCGTGTTAGCCAGGATGGTCTCGATCTCCTGACCTCGTGATCCGCCCGTCTCGGCCTCCCAAAGTGCTGGGATTACAGGCTTGAGCCACCGCGCCCGGCCTCTTTCCAGTTTTTAAAGAAAGATATTTCCTTTTTCACCAATGCCCTCTATGGGCTTCCAAATATCACTTGGCAAATTCCACAAAAACAGTCTTAGAGAAAGGCTTCTTGAGGAGGAAGCTGTAACTCTGTGAGATGAATTAACAGAACACAAAGCAGTTTCTGAGAAAGCTTCTTTCCAGTTTTTAACGGAAGATATTTCCTTTTTCACCATAGCCCTCTATGGGTTTCCAAATATCACTTTGCCAATTCCACAAGAACAGCCTTAGCGAAAGGCTTCTTGAAGGGAAGGATGTAACTCTTTGAGATGAATTAACAGAACACAAAGCAGTTTTTCAGAAAGCTTCTTGCCAGTTTTTATCAGAAGATATTTCCTTTTTCACCATAGCCCTCTATGGGCTTACAAATATCACTTTGCCAATTCCACAAGAACAGCCTCAGCGAAAGGCTTATTGAAGGGAAAGATGTAACTCTGTGAGATGAATTAACAGAACACAAAGCAGTTTCTCAGAAAGCTTCTTTCCAGTTTTTAATGGAAGGTATTTCCTTTTCACCATAGCCCTCTAAGGGCTTCCAAATATCACTTTGCCAATTCCACAAGAACAGTCTTAGAGAAAGGCTTCTTGAGGGGAAAACTGTAACTCTGTGAGACGAATTAACAGAACACAAAGCAGTTTCTAAGAAAGCTTCTTTCTAGTTTTTAACGGAAGATATTTCCTTTTTCACCATAGCCCTCTGTGGGCTTCCAAATATCACTTTTCCAATTCCAGAAGAACAACCTTAGAGAAAGGCTTCTTGAAGGGAAAGATGTAACTCTGTGAGATGAATAAACAGAACACAAAGCAGTTTCTCAGAAAGCTTCTTTCCAGTTTTTAACGAAAGATATTTCCTTTTTCACCATTGCCCTCTATGGGCTTCCAAATATCACTTTGCCAATTCCACAAGAACAGACTTAGCGACAGGCTCCTTGAAGGGAAAGATGTAACCCTGTGAGATGAATTAACAGAACACAAAGCAGTTTCTCAGAAAGCTTCTTTCCAGTTTTTAACCGAAGACATTTCCTTTTTCACCGTAGCCCTCTATGGGCTTAAAAATATCACTTTGCCAATTCAACAAGAACAGTCTTAGAGAAAGGCTTCTTGAGGAGGAAGCTGTAACTCTGTGAGATGAATTAACAGAACACAAAGCAGTTTCTCAGGAAGCTTCTTTCCAGTATTTAACGGAATATATTTCCTTTTCACCATCGACCTCTAAGGGCTTCCAAATATCACATTCCCAATTCCACAAGAACAGCATTAGCGAAAGGCTTCTGGAAGGGAAAGATGTAACACTGTGAGATGAATTAACAGAACACAAAGCAGTTTCTCAGAAAGCTTCTGTCCAGTTTTTAAAGGAAGATATTTCCTTTTTCACCACAGCCCCCTATGGGCTTCCAAATATCACTTTGCAAATTCCACAAGAACAGTCTTAGAGAAAGGCTTCTTACGGGGAAAGCTGTAACTCTGGGCGATGAATTAACAGAACACAAAGGAGTTTATCAGAAAGCTTCTTTCCAGTTTTTAACGGAAGATATTTCCTTTTTCACCATAGTCCTCTACGGGCTTCCAAATATCACTTTGCCAATTTCACAAGAACAGCCTTAGCGAAAGGCTTCATCAAGGGAAAGCTGTAACTCTGTGGGATGAATTAACAGAACACAAAGCAGTTTCTCAGAAAGCTTCTTTCAATTTTTAACGGAAGATATTTTTTTTCACCATAGCCCTCTAAGGGCTTCCAAATATCACTTTGCCAATTCCACAAGAACAGCATTAGCGAAAGGCTTTTTGAAGGGAAAGATGTAACACTGTGAGATGAATTAAGAGAACACAAATCATTTTCTCAGAAAGCTTCTTTCCAGTTTTTAATGCAAGATATTTCCTTTTTCACCATACGCCTCTATGGGCTTCCAAATATCACTTTGCCAATTCCACAAGAACAGCCTTAGCGAAAGGCTTCTTGAAGGGAAAGATGTAACTCTGTGAGATGAATTATCAGAACAGAAAGCTGTTTCTCAGAAAGCTTCTTTCAAATTTTTAACCGAAGATATTTCCTTTTTCACCATAGCCCTGTAGGGGCTTCCAAATATCACTTTGCCAATTCGACAAGAACAGTCTTAGAGAAAGGCTTCTTGAAGGAAAGATGTAACTCTGTGAGATGAATTAACAGAACACAAAGCAGTTTCTCAGAAAGCTTCTTTCCAGTTTTTAATGGAAGGTATTTCCTTTTTCTCAATAGCCCCCTATGGGCTTCCATATATCACTTTGCAAATTCCACAAGAACAGTCTTAGAGAAAGACTTCTTGAGGTGAAAGCTGTAACGCTGTGAGATGAATTAACAGAACACAAAGCAGTTCCTCAGAAAGCTTCTTTCCGGTTTTTAACGGAAGATATTTCCTTTTTCACCATAGCCCTCTAAGGGCTTCCAAATATCACTTTGCCAATTCCACAAGAACAGCCTTATCGAAAGGCTTCTTGAAGGGAACGATGTAACTCTGTGAGATGAATTAACAGAACGCAAAGCAGTTTCTGAGAAAGCTTCTTTCTACTTTTTATCGGAAGATATTTCCTTTTTCACCATAGCCCTCTATGGGCTTCCAAATATCAATTTGCCAATTCCACAAGAACAGCCTTAGCGAAAGGCATATTGAAGAGAAAGCTGTAACTCTGCGAGATGAATTAACAGAACACAAAGCAATTTCTCAGAAAGCTTCTTTCCAGTTTTAAATGGAAGATATTTCCTTTTTCACCATAGCCCTCTATGGGCTCCCAAATATCACTTTGCCAATTCCACAGGAACAGCCTTAGCGAAAGGCTTCTTGAAGGGAAAGATATAACACTGTGAGATGAATTAACAGAACACAAAGCACTTTCTCAGAAAGCTTCTTTCAAATTTTTAACCGAAGATATTTCCTTTTTCACCATAGCCCTCTATGGGCTTCCAAATATCACTTGCCAATTCCACAAGAACAGTCTTAGAGAAAGGCTTCTTGAGGGAAAGCTGTAACTCTGTGAGATGAATTAACAAAACACAAAGCAGTTTCTCAGAAAGCTTCTTTCCAGTATTTAACGGAAGATATTTCCTTTTTCACCATTACCCTCTTTGGGCTTCCAATTATCACTTTGCCAATTCCAAAAGAACAGACTTACCGACAGGCTTATTGAAGGGAAATATGGAACACTGTGAGATGAATTAACAGAACACAAAGCAGTTTCTCAGAAAACTTGTTTCCAGTTTTTAATGGAAGGTATTTACTTTTTCACCCTTGCCCTCTATGGGCTTCCAAATATCACTTTGCCAATTTCACAAGAACAGCCTTAGCGAAAGGCTTCTTGAAGGGAAAGCTGTATCTCTGTGAGATGAATTAACAGAACACAAAGCAGTTTCTCAGAAAGCTTCTTTCCAGTTTTTAACGGAAGATATTTTTTTTTTCACCATAGCCCTCTATGGGCTTCCAAATATCACTTTGCCAATTCGACAAGAACAGTCTTAGAGAAAGGCTTTTGAAGGAAAGCTGTAACTCTGTGAGTTGAATTAACAGAACACAAAGCAGTTTCTCAGAAAGCTTCTTTCCAGTTTTTAACGGAGGATATTTTTTTTTTCACCATTGCTCTCTATGGGCTTCCAAATATCACTTTGCCAATTCCACAAGAACAGACTTAGCGACAGGCTTCTTGAAGGGAAAGATGTAACTCTGTGAGATGAATTAACAGAACACAAAGTAGTTTCTGAGAAACGTTCTTTCCAGTTTTTAAAGGAAGATATTTCCCTTTTCACAACAGCCCTCTATGGGCTTCCAAATATCACTTTGCAAATTCCACATGAACAGTCATAGAGAAAGGCTTCTTGCGGTGAAAGCTGTAACTCTGGGTGATGAATTAACAGAACACAAAGCAGTTTCTCAGAAATCTTCTTTCCAGTTTTTAACGGAAGATATTTCCTTTTTCACCATAGCCCTCTAAGGGCTTCCAAATATCACTTTGCCAATTCCACAAGGACAGCCTTAGCGAAAGGCTTCTTGAAGGGAAAGATGTAACTCTGTGAGATGAATTAACAGAACACAAAGCAGTTTTTCAGAAAGCTTCTTTCCACTTTTTATCGGAAGATATTTCCTTTTTCACCATAGCCCTCTATGGGTTTCCAAATATCCCTTTGCCAATTCCCCAAGAAGAGCCTTAGCGAAAGGCTTCTTGAAGGGAAAGATGTAACTCTGTGAGATGAATTAACAGAACACAAAGAAGTTTCGCAGAAAGCTTCTTTCCAGTTTTTAAAGGAAGATATTTCCTTTTTCACCATCGCCATCTATGGGCTTCCAAATATCACTTTGCCAGTTCCACAAGAACAGTCTTAGAGAAAGGCTTCTTGAGGTGAAAGCTGTAACGCTGTGAGATGAATTAACAGAACACAAAGCAGTTCCTCAGAAAGCTTCCTTCCAGTTTTTAACGGAAGATATTTCCTTTTTCACCATAGTCCTCTATGGGCTTCCAAATCTCACTTTGCCAATTTCACAAGAACAGCCTTAGCGAAAGGCTTCTTGAAGGGAAAGCTGTAACTCTGTGAGATGAATTAACAGAACACAAAGCAGTTTCTCAGAAATCTTCTTTCCAGTTTTTAACGGAAGATATTTACTTTTTCACCCTAGCCCTCTATGGGTTTCCAAATATCACTTTGCTAATTCCAAAAGCACAGACTTAGCGACAGGCTTCTTGAAGGGAAAGATGTAACTCTGTGAGATGAATTAACAGAACACAAAGCAGTTTCTCAGAAAGCTTCTTTCCAGTTTTTAAAGGAAGATATTTCCTTTTTCACCATAGCCCTCTATGGGCTTCCAAATATCACTTTGCCAATTCCACAAGAACAGCCTTATCGAAAGGCGTCTTGAAGGGAAAGATGTAATTCTGTGAGATGCATTAACAGAACACAAAACAGTTTCTGAGAAAGCTTCTTTCCACTTTTTATCGTTATATATTTCCTTTTTCACCATAGCCCTCTATGGGCTTCCAAATATCAATTTGCCAATTCCACAAGAACAGCCTTAGCGAAAGGCTTATTGAAGAGAAAGCTGTAACTCTGCGAGATGAATTAACAGAACACAAAGCAATTTCTCAGAAAGCTTCTTTCCAGTTTTAAATGGAAGATATTTCCTTTTTCAGCATAGCCCTCTATGGGCTCCCAAATATCACTTTGCCAATTCCACAAGAACAGCCTTAGCGAAAGGCTTCTTGAAGGGAAAGATATAACTCTGTGAGATGAATTAACCGAACACAAAGCAGTTTCTCAGAAGGCTTCTTTCAAGTTTTTAAACGAAGATATTTCCTTTTTCACCATAGCCCTCTATGGGCTTCCAAATATGACTTTACCAATTCCACAAGGACAGCATTAGCGAAAGGCTTCTTGAAGGGAAAGCTGTAACTCTGTGAGAGGAATTAACAGAACACAAAGCAGTTTCTCAGAAAGCTTCTTTCCAGTTTTTATCGGAAGATTTTTACTTTTTCACCATTACCCTCTTTGGGCTTCCAAATATCACTTTGCCAATTCCAAAAGAGCAGACTTAGCGACAGGCTTATTGAAGGGAAAGATGGAACACTGTGAGATGAATTAACAGAACACAAAGCAGTTTCTCAGAAAACTTCTTTCCAGTTTTTAATGGAAGGTATTTCCTTTTTCACCCTTGCCCTCTATGGGCTTCCAAATATCACTTTGCCAATTTCACAAGAAAAGCCTTAGCGAAAGGCTTCTTGAAGGGAAAGCTGTAACTCTGAGAGATGAATTAACAGAACACAAAGCAGTTTCTCAGAAAGCTTCTTTCCAGTTTTTAATGGAAGATATTTTTTATTTTCACCATTGCCCTCTATGGACTTCCAAATATCACTTTGCCAATTCCAAAAGAACAGACTTACGACAGGCTTCTTGAAGGGAAAGACGTAACTCTGCGAGATGAATTAACAGAACACAAAGCAGTTTCTCAGAAAGCTTCTTTCCAGTTTTTAAATGAAGATATTTCCTTTTTCACCATAGCCCTCTATGGGCTTCCAAATATTACTTTGCCAATTCCACAAGAACAGTCTTAGAGAAAGGCTTCTTGAGGTGAAAACTGTAACTCTGTGAGATGAATTAACAGAACACAAAGCAGTTTCT
This sequence comes from Erythrocebus patas, assembly GCA_023783455.1. Taxonomy (NCBI): domain Eukaryota; kingdom Metazoa; phylum Chordata; class Mammalia; order Primates; family Cercopithecidae; genus Erythrocebus; species Erythrocebus patas. Next base: position 111,640 of record JAKFHT010004514.1, read on the forward strand.
CAGAAAGCTTCGTTCCAGTTTTTAAAGGAAGATATTTCCTTTTTCACCATAGCCCTCTATGGGCTTCCAAATATCACTTTGCCAATTCCACAAGAACAGCCTTAGCGAAAGGCTTCTTGAAGGGAAAGATGTACTCTGTGAGATGAATTAGCAGAACACAAAGCAGTTTCTCAGAAAGCTTCTTTCCAGTTTTTAACGGAAGATATTTCCTTTTTCACCATAGCCCTCTAAGGGCTTCCAAATATCACTTTGCCAATTCCACAAGGACAGCCTTAGCGAAAGGCATCTTGAAGGGAAAGATGTAACTCGGTGAGATAAATTAACAGAACACAAAGCAGTTTTTCAGAAATCTTCTTTCCACTTTTTATCGGAAGATATTACCTTTTTCACCATAGCCCTCTATGGGCTTCCAAATATCACTTTACCAATTCCACAAGAACAGTCTTAGAGAAAAGCTTCTTGAAAGGAAAGCTGTAACTTTGTGAGTTGAATTAACAGAACACAAAGCAGTTTCTCAGGAAGCTTCTTTCCAGAATTTAACGGAAGATATTTCCTTTTTCACCATAGCCCTCTATGGGTTTCCAAATATCACTTTGCCAATTCCACAAGAACAGACTTAGCGACAGGCTTTTTGAAGGAAAGATGTAACCTGTGAGATGAATTAACAGAACACAAAGCAGTTTCTCAGAAAGCTTCTTTCCAGTTTTTAATGAAGATATTTCCTTTTCACCATAGCCCCTATGGGCTTCCAAGTATCACTTTGCCAATACCAGAAGAACAGCCTTAGCGAAAGGCTTTTGAAGGAAAGATGTAACTCTGTGAGATGAATTAACAGAACACAAAGCAGTTTCTCAGAAAGCTTCTTTCCAGTTTTTACGAAGATATTTCCTTTTCACCATAGCCTCTATGGGCTTCCAAATATCACTTTGCCATTTCACAAGAACAGCCTTAGCGAAAGGCTTCTTGAAGGAAAGCTGTAACTCTGTGAGATGAATTAACAGAACACAAAGCAGTTTCTCAGAAATCTTCTTTCCAGTTTTTAACGGAAGATATTTACTTTTTCACCATAGCCCTCTATGGGTTTCCAAATATCACTTTGCTAATTCCACAAGAACAGACTTAGCGACAGGCTTCTTGAAGGAAAGATGTAACTCTGTGAGATGAATTAACAGAACACAAAGCAGTTTCTCAGAAAGCTTCTTTCCAGTTTTTAAGGAAGATATTTCCTTTTCACCATAGCCCTCTATGGGCTTCCAAATATCACTTTGCCAATTCCACAAGAACAGCCTTATCGAAAGGCTTCTTGAAGGAAAGATGTAACTCTGTGAGATGAATTAACAGAACACAAAGCAGTTTCTGAGAAAGCTTCTTTCCACTTTTTATCGGAAGATATTTCCTTTTCACCATAGCCCTCTATGGGCTTCCAAATATCACTTTGCCAATTCCACAAGAACAGCCTTAGCGAAAGGCTTATTGAAGGAAAGCTGTAACTCTGAGATGAATTAACAGAACACAAAGCAATTTCTCAGAAAGCTTCTTTCCAGTTTTTAATGGAAGATATTTCCTTTTCACCATAGCCCTCTATGGGCTTCAAATATCACTTTGCCAATTCCACAAGAACAGCCTTAGCGAAAGGCTTCTTGAAGGAAAGATGTAACTCTGTGAGATGAATTAACAGAACACAAAGCAGTTTCTCAGAAAGCTTCTTTCCAGTTTTTAAAGGAAGATATTTCCTTTTCACCATAGCCCTCTATGGGCTTCCAAATATCACTTTACCAATTCCACAAGGACAGCCTTAGCGAAAGGCTTCTTGAAGGAAAGCTGTAACTCTGTGAGATGAATTAACAGAACACAAAGCAGTTTCTCAGAAAGCTTCTTTCCAGTTTTTATCGGAAGATATTTACTTTTTCACCATTGCCCTCTATGGGCTTCCAAATATCACTTTGCCAATTCCAAAAGAACAGACTTAGCGACAGGCTTATTGAAGGAAAGATGTAACACTGTGAGATGAATTAACAGAACACAAAGCAGTTTCTCAGAAAGCTTCTTTCCAGTTTTTAATGGAAGGTATTTCCTTTTTCACCATTGCCCTCTATGGGCTTCCAAATATCACTTTGCCAATTCACAAGAACAGCCTTAGCGAAAGGCTTCTTGAAGGAAAGCTGTAACTCTGGGAGATGAATTAACAGAACACAAAGCAGTTTCTCAGAAAGCTTCTTTCCAGTTTTTAATGGAAGATATTTTTTTTCACCATTGCCTCTATGGGCTTCCAAATATCACTTTGCCAATTCACAAGAACAGACTTAGCGACAGGCTTCTTGAAGGGAAAGCTGTAACTCTGTGAGATGAATTAACAGAACACAAAGCAGTTTCTCAGAAAGCTTCTTTCCAGTTTTTAATGGAAGATATTTCCTTTTTCACCATAGCCCTCTATGGGCTTCCAAATATCACTTTGCCAATTCCAGAAGAACAGCCTTAGCGAAAGGCTTCTTGAAGGAAAGATGTAACTCTGTGAGATGAATTAACAGAACACAAAGCAGTTTCTCAGAAAGCTTCTTTCCAGTTTTTAACGGAAGATATTTCCTTTTTCACCATAGCCCTCTATGGGCTTCCAAATATCACTTTGCCAATTCCACAAGAACAGCCTTAGAGAAAGGCTTCTTGAAGGGAAAGCTGTAACTCTGTGAGATGAATTAACAGAACACAAAGCAGTTTCTCAGAAAGCTTCTTTCCAGTTTTTAACGGAAGATATTTCCTTTTCACCATTGCCCTCTATGGGCTTCCAAATATCACTTTGCCAATTCCACAAGAACAGACTTAGAGAAAGGCTTCTTGAAGGAAAGCTGTAACTCTGTGAGATGAATTAACAGAACACAAAGCAGTTTCTCAGAAAGCTTCTTTCCAGTTTTTAACGGAAGATATTTCCTTTTCACCATAGCCCTCTATGGGCTTCCAAATATCACTTTACCAATTCCACAAGAACAGCTTAGCGAAAGGCTTCTTGAAGGAAAGATGTAACTCTGTGAGATGAATTAACAGAACACAAAGCAGTTTCTCAGAAGCTTCTTTCCAGTTTTTAACGGAAGATATTTCTTTTCACCATAGCCCTCTATGGGCTTCCAAATATCACTTTGCCAATTCCACAAGAACAGACTTAGCGAAAGGCTTCTTGAAGGAAAGATGTAACTCTGTGAGATGAATTAACAGAACACAAAGCAGTTTCTCAGAAAGCTTCTTTCCAGTTTTTAACGGAAGATATTTCCTTTTCACCATTGCCCTCTATGGGCTTCCAAATATCACTTTGCCAATTCACAAGAACAGCCTTAGCGAAAGGCTTTTGAAGGAAAGCTGTAACTCTGGGAGATGAATTAACAGAACACAAAGCAGTTTCTCAGAAAGCTTCTTTCCAGTTTTTAATGGAAGATATTTTTTTTCACCATTGCCCTCTATGGGCTTCCAAATATCACTTTGCCAATTCCACAAGAACAGACTTAGCGACAGGCTTCTTGAAGGAAAGATGTAACTCTGTGAGATGAATTAACAGAACACAAAGCAGTTTCTCAGAAAGCTTCTTTCCAGTTTTAAATGAAGATATTTCCTTTTCACCATAGCCCTCTATGGGCTTCCAAATATCACTTTGCCAATTCCACAAGAACAGTCTTAGAGAAAGGCTTCTTGAGGTGAAAGCTGTAACTCTGTGAGATGAATTAACAGAACACAAAGCAGTTTCTCAGAAAGCTTCTTTCCAGTTTTTAACGGAAGATATTTCCTTTTCACCATAGCCCTCTATGGGCTTCCAAATATCACTTTTCCAATTCCACAAGAACAGCCTTAGAAAGGCTTCTTGAAGGAAAGATGTAACTCTGTGAGATGAATTAACAGAACACAAAGCAGTTTCTCAAGCTTCTTTCCAGTTTTTAACGAAGATATTTCCTTTTCACCATTGCCCTCTATGGGCTTCCAAATATCACTTTGCCAATTCCACAAGAACAGACTTAGCGACAGGCTTCTTGAAGGAAAGATGTAACCTGTGAGATGAATTAACAGAACACAAAGCAGTTTCTCAGAAAGCTTCTTTCCAGTTTTTAACGAAGATATTTCCTTTTCACCATAGCCTCTATGGGCTTCAAATATCACTTTGCCAATTCCACAAGAACAGTCTTAGAGAAAGGCTTCTTGAGGTGAAAGCTGTAACTCTGTGAGATGAATTAACAGAACACAAAGCAGTTTCTCAGAAAGCTTCTTCCAGTTTTTAACGGAAGATATTTCTTTTTCACCATAGCCCTCTATGGGTTTCCAAATATCACTTTGCCAATTCCACAAGAACAGACTTAGCGACAGGCTTCTTGAAGGGAAAGATGTAACCTGTGAGATGAATTAACAGAACACAAAGCAGTTTCTCAGAAAGCTTCTTTCCAGTTTTTAATGGAAGATATTTCCTTTTCACCATAGCCCTATGGGCTTCCAAATATCACTTTGCCAATTCCACAAGAACAGCCTTAGCGAAAGGCTTCTTGAAGGAAAGATGTAACTCTGTGAGATGAATTAACAGAACACAAAGCAGTTTCTCAGAAAGCTTCTTTCCAGTTTTTAACGAAGATATTTCCTTTTCACCATAGCCCTCTATGGGCTTCCAAATATCACTTTGCCAATTCACAAGAACAGCCTTAGCGAAAGGCTTCTTGAAGGAAAGCTGTAACTCTGTGAGATGAATTAACAGAACACAAAGCAGTTTCTCAGAAAGCTTCTTTCCAGTTTTTAACGGAAGATATTTCCTTTTCACCATAGCCCTCTAAGGGCTTCCAAATATCACTTTGCCAATTCCACAAGGACAGCCTTAGCGAAAGGCTTCTTGAAGGAAAGATGTAACTCTGTGAGATGAATTAACAGAACACAAAGCAGTTTTTCAGAAAGCTTCTTTCCACTTTTTATCGAAGATATTTCCTTTTCACCATAGCCCTCTATGGGCTTCCAAATATCACTTTGCCAATTCACAAGAACAGCCTTAGCGAAAGGCTTCTTGAAGGAAAGCTGTAACTCTGTGAGATGAATTAACAGAACACAAAGCAGTTTCTCAGAAATCTTCTTTCCAGTTTTTAACGGAAGATATTTACTTTTTCACCATAGCCCTCTATGGGTTTCCAAATATCACTTTGCTAATTCCACAAGAACAGACTTAGCGACAGGCTTCTTGAGGTGAAAGCTGTAACGCTGTGAGATGAATTAACAGAACACAAAGCAGTTCCTCAGAAAGCTTCTTTCCAGTTTTTAACGGAAGATATTTCCTTTTCACCATAGTCCTCTATGGGCTTCCAAATATCACTTTGCCAATTCACAAGAACAGCCTTAGCGAAAGGCTTCTTGAAGGAAAGCTGTAACTCTGTGAGATGAATTAACAGAACACAAAGCAGTTTCTCAGAAATCTTCTTTCCAGTTTTTAACGGAAGATATTTACTTTTTCACCATAGCCCTCTATGGGTTTCCAAATATCACTTTGCTAATTCCACAAGAACAGACTTAGCGACAGGCTTCTTGAAGGAAAGATGTAACTCTGTGAGATGAATTAACAGAACACAAAGCAGTTTCTCAGAAAGCTTCTTTCCAGTTTTTAAAGGAAGATATTTCCTTTTCACCATAGCCCTCTATGGGCTTCCAAATATCACTTTGCCAATTCCACAAGAACAGCCTTAGCGAAAGGCTTCTTGAAGGAAAGATGTAATTCTGTGAGATGAATTAACAGAACACAAAGCAGTTTCTGAGAAAGCTTCTTTCCACTTTTTATCGGAAGATATTTCCTTTTCACCATAGCCCTCTATGGGCTTCCAAATATCAATTTGCCAATTCCACAAGAACAGCCTTAGCGAAAGGCTTATTGAAGGAAAGATGTAACTCTGTGAGATGAATTAACAGAACACAAAGCAATTTCTCAGAAAGCTTCTTTCCAGTTTTAATGGAAGATATTTCCTTTTCACCATAGCCCTCTATGGGCTTCCAAATATCACTTTGCTAATTCCACAAGAACAGCCTTAGCGAAAGGCTTCTTGAAGGAAAGATGTAACTCTGTGAGATGAATTAACAGAACACAAAGCAGTTTCTCAGAAAGCTTCTTTCCAGTTTTTAACGAAGATATTTCCTTTTCACCATAGCCCTCTATGGGCTTCCAAATATCACTTTACCAATTCCACAAGGACAGCATTAGCGAAAGGCTTCTTGAAGGAAAGCTGTAACTCTGTGAGAGGAATTAACAGAACACAAAGCAGTTTCTCAGAAAGCTTCTTTCCAGTTTTATCGGAAGATATTTCTTTTTCACCATTACCCTCTTTGGGCTTCCAAATATCACTTTGCCAATTCCAAAAGAACAGACTTAGCGACAGGCTTATTGAAGGAAAGATGTAACACTGTGAGATGAATTAACAGAACACAAAGCAGTTTCTCAGAAAACTTCTTTCCAGTTTTTAATGGAAGGTATTTCCTTTTTCACCCTTGCCCTCTATGGGCTTCCAAATATCACTTTGCCAATTTCACAAGAAAAGCCTTAGCGAAAGGCTTCTTGAAGGGAAAGCTGTAACTCTGAGAGATGAATTAACAGAACACAAAGCAGTTTCTCAGAAAGCTTCTTTCCAGTTTTTAATGGAAGATATTTTTTATTTTCACCATTGCCCTCTATGGACTTCCAAATATCACTTTGCCAATTCCAAAAGAACAGACTTACGACAGGCTTCTTGAAGGGAAAGACGTAACTCTGCGAGATGAATTAACAGAACACAAAGCAGTTTCTCAGAAAGCTTCTTTCCAGTTTTTAAATGAAGATATTTCCTTTTTCACCATAGCCCTCTATGGGCTTCCAAATATTACTTTGCCAATTCCACAAGAACAGTCTTAGAGAAAGGCTTCTTGAGGTGAAAACTGTAACTCTGTGAGATGAATTAACAGAACACAAAGCAGTTTCTCAGAAAGCTTCGTTCCAGTTTTTAAAGGAAGATATTTCCTTTTTCACCATAGCCCTCTATGGGCTTCCAAATATCACTTTGCCAATTCCACAAGAACAGCCTTAGCGAAAGGCTTCTTGAAGGGAAAGATGTACTCTGTGAGATGAATTAGCAGAACACAAAGCAGTTTCTCAGAAAGCTTCTTTCCAGTTTTTAACGGAAGATATTTCCTTTTTCACCATAGCCCTCTAAGGGCTTCCAAATATCACTTTGCCAATTCCACAAGGACAGCCTTAGCGAAAGGCATCTTGAAGGGAAAGATGTAACTCGGTGAGATAAATTAACAGAACACAAAGCAGTTTTTCAGAAATCTTCTTTCCACTTTTTATCGGAAGATATTACCTTTTTCACCATAGCCCTCTATGGGCTTCCAAATATCACTTTACCAATTCCACAAGAACAGTCTTAGAGAAAAGCTTCTTGAAAGGAAAGCTGTAACTTTGTGAGTTGAATTAACAGAACACAAAGCAGTTTCTCAGGAAGCTTCTTTCCAGAATTTAACGGAAGATATTTCCTTTTTCACCATAGCCCTCTATGGGTTTCCAAATATCACTTTGCCAATTCCACAAGAACAGACTTAGCGACAGGCTTTTTGAAGGGTAAGATGTAATCCTGTGAGATGAATTAACAGAACACAAAGTAGTTTCTCAGAAAGCTTCTTTCCAGTTTTTAATGAAAGATATTCCCTTTTTCACCATAGCCACCTATGGGCTTCCAAGTATCACTTTGCCAATACCAGAAGAACAGCCTTAGCGAAAGGCTTCTTGAAGGGAAAGATGTAACTCTGTGAGATGAATTAACAGAACACAAAGCAGTTTCTCAGAAAGCTTCTTTCCAGTTTTTTACCGAAGATATTTCCTTTTTCACCATAGCCCTCTATGGGCTTCCAAATATCACTTTGCCATTTCACAAGAACAGCCTTAGCGAAAGGCTTCTTAAAGGGAAAGCTGTAACTCCGTGGGATGAATTAACAGAACACAAAGCAGTTTCTCAGAAAGCTTCTTTCCAGTTTTTAACCGAAGATATTTCCTTTTTCACCATAGCCCTCTATGGGCTTCCCAATATCACTTTGCCAATTCCACAAGAACAGACTTAGAGAAAGGCTTCTTGAGGGGAAAGCTGTAACACTGTGAGATGAATTAACAGAACACAAAGCAGTTTGTCAGGAAGTTTCTTTCCAGTATTTAACGGAAGATATTTCCTTTTTCCCCATAGCCCTCTATGGGCTTCTAAAATCACTTTGTCAATTCCACAAGAACGGCCTTAGCGAAAGGCTTATTGAAGGGAAAGATGTAACTCTTTGAGATGAATTATCAGAACACAAAGCAGTTTCTCAGAAAGCTTCTTTCCAGTTTTTAAAGAAAGATATTTCCTTTTTCACCAATGCCCTCTATGGGCTTCCAAATAATACTTGGCAAATTCCACAAAAACAGTCTTAGAGAAAGGCTTCTTGAGGAGGAAGCTGTAACTCTGTGAGATGAATTAACAGAACACAAAGCAGTTTCTGAGAAAGCTTCTTTCCAGTTTTTAACGGAAGATATTTCCTTTTTCACCATAGCCCTCTATGGGTTTCCAAATATCACTTTGCCAATTCCACAAGAACAGCCTTAGCGAAAGGCTTCTTGAAGGGAAGGATCTAACTCTTTGAGATGAATTAACAGAACACAAAGCAGTTTTTCAGAAAGCTTCTTGCCAGTTTTTATCGGAAGATATTTCCTTTTTCACCATAGCCCTCTAAGGTCTTCCAAATATCACTTTGCCAATTCCACAAGAACAGCCTTAGCGAAAGGCTTCTTGAAGGGAAAGATGTAACTCTGTGAGATGAATTAACAGAACAGAAAGCTGTTTCTCAGAAAGCTTCTTTCAAATTTTTAACCGAAGATATTTCCTTTTTCACCATAGCCCTGTAGGGGCTTCCAAATATCACTTTGCCAATTCGACAAGAACAGTCTTAGAGAACGGCTTCTTGAAGGGAAAGATGTTACTCTGTGAGATGAATTAACAGAACACAAAGCAGTTTCTCAGAAAGCTTCTGTCCAGTTTTTAAAGGAAGATATTTCCTTTTTCACCACAGCCCCCTATGGGCTTCCAAATATCACTTTGCAAAATCCACAAGAACAGTCTTAGAGAAAGGCTTCTAACGGGGAAAGCTGTAACTCTGGGAGATGAATTAACAGAACACAAAGCAGTTTCTGAGAAAGCTTCTTTCCAGTTTTTAACGGAAGATATTTCCATTTTCACCATAGCCCTCTATGGGTTTCCAAATATCACTTTGCCAATTCCACAAGAACAGCCTTATCGAAAGGCTTCTTGAAGGGAAAGATGTAACTCTGTGAGATGAATTAACAGAACGCAAAGCAGTTTCTGAGAAAGCTTCTTTCCACTTTTTATCGGAAGATATTTCCATTTTCACCATAGCCCTTTATGGGCTTCCAAATATCAATTTGCCCATTCCACAAGGACAGCCTTAGCGAAAGGCTTATTGAAGAGAAAGCTGTAACTCTGCGAGATGAATTAACAGAACACAAAGCAATTTCTCAGAAAGCTTCTTTCCAGTTTTAAATGGAAGATATTTCCTTTTTCACCATAGCCCACTATGGGCTCCCAAATATCACTTTGCTAATTCCCCAAGAACAGTCTTAGAGAAAGGCTTCTTGAAGGGAAAGCTGTAACTCTCTGAGATGAATTAACAGAACACAAATTAGTTTCTCAGAAAGCTTCTTTCCAGTATTTAACGGAAGATATTTCCTTTTTCACCAAAGCCCTCTATGGGCTTCCAAAAAAAAACTTTGCCAATTCCACAAGAACAGCATTAGCGAAAGGCTTCTTGAAGGGAAAGATGTAACTCTGTGAGATGCATTAACAGAACACAAAGCAGTTTCTGAGAAAGCTTCTTTCCAGTTTTTAACGGAAGATATTTCCTTTTTCACCATTGCCCTCTAAGGGCTTCCAAATATCACTTTGCCAATTCCACAAGGACAGCCTTAGCGAAAGGCTTCTTGAAGGGAAAGGTGTAACTCTGTGAGATGAATTAACAGAACACTTAGCAGTTTTTCAGAAAGCTTCTTTCCAGTTTTGAACGGAAGATATTTCCTTTTTCACCATAGCCCTCTATGGGCTTCCAAATATCCCTTTGCCAATTCCCCAAGAAGAGCCTTAGAGAAAGGCTTCTTGAAGGGAAAGATGTAACTCTGTGAGATGAATTAACAGAACAAAAAGTAGTTTCTCAGAAAGCTTCTTTCCAGTTTTTAATGGAAGTTATTTCCTTTTTCACCCTTGCCCTCTATGGGCTTCCAAATATCACTTTGCCAATTCCACAAGAACAGTCTTAGAGAAAGGCTTCTTGAGGTGAAAGCTGTAAAGCTGTGAGATGAATTAACAGAACACAAAGCAGTTCCTCAGAAAGCTTCTTTCCAGTTTTTAACGGAAGATACTTCCTTTTTCACCATAGTCCTCTATGGGCTTCCAAATATCACTTTGCCAATTTCACAAGAACAGCCTTAGCGAAAGGCTTCTTGAAGGGAAAGCTGTAACTCTGTGAGATGAATTAACACAACACAAAGCAGTTTCTCAGAAAGCTTCTTTCCAGTTTTTAACGGAAGATATTTACTTTTTCACCATTGCTCTCTATGGGCTTCCAAATATCACTTTTCCAATTCCAAAAGAAAAGACTTAGCGACAGGCTTCTTGAAGAGAAAGATGTAACGCTGCGAGATGAATTAACAGAACACAAAGCAGTTTCGCAGAAAGCTTCTTTCCAGTTTCTAAAGGAAGATATTTCCTTTTTCACCATAGCCCTCTATGGGCTTCCAAATATCACTTTGCCAGTTCCACAAGAACAGTCTTAGAGAAAGGCTTCTTGAGGTGAAAGCTGTAACGCTGTGAGATGAATTAACAGAACACAAAGCAGTTCCTCACAAAGCTTCTTTCCAGTTTTTAACGGAAGATATTTCCTTTTTCACCATAGTCCTCTATGGGCTTCCAAATCTCACTTTGCCAATTTCACAAGAACAGCCTTAGCGAAAAAATTCTTGAAGGGAAAGCTGTAACTCTGTGAGATGAATTAACAGAACGCAAAGCAGTTTCTCAGAAAGCTTCTTTCAAGTTTCTAACCGAAGATATTTCCTTTTTCACCATAGCCCTCTATGGGCTTCCAAATATCACTTAACCAATTAGACAAGAACAGTCTTAGAGAAAGGCTTCTTGTGGGGAAAGCTGTAACTCTGTGAGATGAATTAACAGAACACAAGGCAGTTTCTCAGAAAGCTTCTTTCCAGTATTTAACGGAAGATATTTCTTTTTTCACCATAGCCCTCTATGGGCTTCCAAGTATCACTTTACCAATTCCACAAGGACAGCATTAGCGAAAGGTTTCTTGAAGGGAAAGCTCTAACTCTGTGAGAGGAATTAACGGAACACAAAGCAGTTTCTCAGAAAGCTTCTTTCCAGTTTTTAACGGAAGATATTTACTTTTTCACCATAGCCCTCTATGGGCTTCCAAATATCACTTTGCCAATTCCACAAGAACAGACTTAGAGAAAGGCTTCTTGAGGAAAGCTGTAACTCTGAGATGAATTAACAGAACACAAAGCAGTTTCTCAGAAAGCTTCGTTCCAGTTTTTAAAGGAAGATATTTCCTTTTTCACCATAGCCCTCTATGGGCTTCCAAATATCACTTTGCCAATTCCACAAGAACAGCCTTAGCGAAAGGCTTCTTGAAGGAAAGATGTAACTCTTTGAGATGAATTAACAGAACACAAAGCAGTTTTTCAGAAAGTTTCTTTCCAGTTTTTATCGGAAGATATTTCCTTTTTAACCATAGCCCTCTATGGGCTTCCAAATATCACTTTGCAAATTCCACAAAAACAGTCTTAGAGAAAGGCTTCTTGAGGAGGAACCTGTAACTCTGTGAGATGATTTCACAGAACACAAAGCAGTTTCTCAGAAAGCTCCTTTCCAGTATTTAACGGAAGATATTTCCTTTTTTACCATAGTCCTCTATGGGCTTCCAAATATCACTTTGCCAATTTCACAAGAACAGCCTTAGCGAAAGGCTTCTTGAAGGGAAAGCTGTAACTCTGTGAGATGAATTAACAGAACACAAAGCAGTTTCTCAGAAAGCTTCTTTCCAGTATTTAACGGAAGATATTTCCTTTTTCACCATAGTCCTCTATGGGCTTCCAAATATCACTTTACCAATTCCACAAGAACAGTCTTAGAAAGGCTTCTTGAAGGAAAGCTGTAACTCTGTGAGATGAATTAACAGAACACAAAGCAGTTTCTCAGAAAGCTTCTTTCCAGTTTTTAATGGAAGGTATTTCCTTTTTCACCATTGCCCTCTATGGGCTTCCAAATATCACTTTGCCAATTCCACAAGAACAGTCTTAGAGAAAGGCTTCTTGAGGAGGAAGCTGTAACTCTGAGAGATGAATTAACAGAACACAAAGCAGTTCCTCAGAAAGCTTCTTTCCAGTTTTAAGGAAGATATTTCCTTTTTCACCATAGTCCTCTATGGGCTTCCAAATATCACTTTGCCAATTTCACAAGAACAGCCTTAGAGAAAGGCTTCTTGTGGGGAAAGCTGTAACTCTGTGAGATGAATTAACAGAACACAAGGCAGTTTCTCAGAAAGCTTCTTTCCAGTATTTAACGGAAGATATTTCTTTTTTCACCATAGCCCTCTATGGGCTTCCAAATATCACTTTACCAATTCCACAAGGACAGCATTAGCGAAAGGTTTCTTGAAGGGAAAGCTCTAACTCTGTGAGAGGAATTAACGGAACACAAAGCAGTTTCTCAGAAAGCTTCTTTCCAGTTTTTAACGGAAGATATTTACTTTTTCACCGTAGCCCTCTATGGGCTTCCAAATATTACTTTCCCAATTCCACAAGAACAGTCTTAGAGAAAGGATTCTTGAGGTGAAAACTGTAACTCTGTGAGATGAATTAACAGAACACAAAGCAGTTTCTCAGAAAGCTTCGTTCCAGTTTTTAAAGGAAGATATTTCCTTTTTCACCATAGCCCTCTATGGGCTTCCAAATATCACTTTGCCAATTCCACAAGAACAGCCTTAGCGAAAGGCTTCTTGAAGGGACGGATGTAACTCTTTGAGATGAATTAACAGAACACAAAGCAGTTTTTCAGAAAGTTTCTTTCCAGTTTTTATCGGAAGATATTTCCTTTTTAACCATAGCCCTCTATGGGCTTCCAAATATCACTTTGCAAATTCCACAAAAACAGTCTTAGAGAAAGGCTTCTTGAGGAGGAACCTGTAACTCTGTGAGATGATTTCACAGAACACAAAGCAGTTTCTCAGAAAGCTCCTTTCCAGTATTTAACGGAAGATATTTCCTTTTTTACCATAGTCCTCTATGGGCTTCCAAATATCACTTTGCCAATTTCACAAGAACAGCCTTAGCGAAAGGCTTCTTGAAGGGAAAGCTGTAACTCTGTGAGATGAATTAACAGAACACAAAGCAGTTTCTCAGAAAGCTTCTTTCCAGTATTTAACCGAAGATATTTCCTTTTTCACCATAGTCCTCTATGGACTTTCAAATATCACTTAACCAATTCGACAAGAACAGTCTTAGAGAAAGGCTTCTTGTGGGGAAAGCGGTAACTCTGTGAGATGAATTAACAGAACACAAAGCAGTTTCTCAGAAAGCTTCTTTCCAGTTTTTAATGGAAGGTATTTCCTTTTTCACCCTTGCCCTCTATTGGCTTCCAAATATCACTTTGCCAATTCCACAAGAACAGTCTTAGAGAAAGGCTTCTTGAGGTGAAAGCTGTAACGCAGTGAGATGAATTAACAGAACACAAAGCAGTTCCTCAGAAAGCTTCTTTCCAGTTTTTAAGGGAAGATATTTCCTTTTTTACCATAGTCCTCTATGGGCTTCCAAATATCACTTTGCCAATTTCACAAGAACAGCCTTAGCGAAAGGCTTCTTGAACGGAAAGCTGTAACTCTGTGAGATGAATTAACAGAACACAAAGCAGTTTCTCAAGCTTCTTTCCAGTATTTAACGGAAGATATTTACTTTTTCACCATTGCCTCTATGGGCTTCCAAATATCACTTTACCAATTCCACAAGAACAGCCTTAGCGAAAGGCTTCTTGAAGGGAAAGCTGTAACTCTGTGAGATGAATTAACAGAACACAAAGCAGTTTCTCAGAAAGCTTCTTTCCAGTTTTTAACGGAAGATATTTCCTTTTTCACCATAGTCCTCTATGGGCTTCCAAATATCACTTGCCAATTCCACAAGAACAGACATAGCGAAAGGCTTTTGAAGGAAAGCTGTAACTCTGTGAGATGAATTAACAGAACACAAAGCAGTTTCTCAGAAAGCTTCTTTCCAGTTTTTAACGGAAGATATTTACTTTTTCACCATAGCCCTCTATGGGCTTCCAAATATCACTTTGCCAATTCCACAAGAACAGTCTTAGAGAAAGGCTTCTTGAAGGAAAGATGTAACTCTGTGAGATGAATTAACAGAACACAAAGCAGTTCCTCAGAAAGCTTCTTCCAGTTTTTAACGGAAGATATTTCCTTTTTCACCATAGCCTCTATGGGCTTCCAAATATCACTTTGCCAATTCCACAAGGACAGCCTTAGCGAAAGGCTTTTGAAGGAAAGATGTAACTCTGTGAGATGCATTAACAGAACACAAAGCAGTTTCAGAAAGCTTCTTTCCAGTTTTTAATGGAAGATATTTCCTTTTTCACCATAGCCCTCTATGGGCTTCCAAATATCACTATGCCAATTCCACAAGAACAGCCTTAGAGAAAGGCTTCTTGAGGTGAAAGCTGTAACTCTGTGAGAGGAATTAACAGAACACAAGGCAGTTTCTCAGAAAGCTTCTTTCCAGTTTTTAACGGAAGATATTTCCTTTTTCACCATTGCCTCTATGGGCTTCCAAATATCACTTTGCCAATTCCACAAGAACAGACTTAGCGAAAGGCTTCTTGAAGGAAAAATGTAACTCTGTGAGATGAATTAACAGAACACAAAGCAGTTTCTCAGAAAGCTTATTTCCAGTTTTTAACGGAAGATATTTCCTTTTCACCATAGCCCTCTATGGGCTTCCAAATATCACTTTGCCAATTCCAGAAGAACAGACTTAGCGACAGGCTTCTTGAAGGAAAGCTGTAACTCTGTGAGATGAATTAACAGAACACAAAGCAGTTTCTCAGAAAGCTTCTTTCAAGTATTTAACGGAAGATATTTCCTTTTTCACCATAGCCATCTATGGGCTTCCAAATATCACTATGCCAATTCCACAAGAACAGCATTAGCGAAAGGTTTCTTGAAGCGAAAGATGAAACTCTATGAGATGAATTAACAGAACACAAAGCAGTTTCTCAGAAAGCTTCTTTCCAGTTTTTAAAGGAAGATATTACCTTTTTCACCATAGCCCTCTATGGGCTTCCAAATATCACTTTGCCAATTCCACAAGAACAGACTTAGCGAAAGGCTTCTTGAAGGGAAAGCTGTAACTCTGTGAGATGAATTAACAGAACACAAAGCAGTTTCTCAGAAAGCTTCTTTCCAGTTTTTAACGGAAGATATTTCCTTTTTCACCATTGCCCTCTATGGGCTTCCAAATATCACTTTGCCAATTCCACAAGAACAGACTTAGCGACAGGCTTCTTGAAGGGAAAGATGTAATTCTGTGAGATGAATTAACAGAACACAAAGCAGTTTCTCAGAAAGCTTCTTTCCAGTTTTTAACGGAAGATATTTACTTTTTCACCATTGCCCTGTATGGGCTTCCAAATATCACTTTGCCAATTTCACAAGAACAGACTTAGCGACAGGCTTTTTGAAGGGTAAGATGTAATCCTGTGATATGGATTAACAGAACACAAAGTAGTTTCTCAGAAAGCTTCTTTCCAGTTTTTAATGGAAGATATTCCCTTTTTCACCATAGCCCTCTATGGGCTTCCAAATATCACTTTGCCAATACCAGAAGAACAGCCTTAGCGAAAGGCTTCTTGGAGGGAAAGATGTAACCCTGTGAGATGAATTAACAGAACACAAAGCAGTTTCTCAGAAAGCTTCTTTCCAGTTTTGAACGGAAGATATTTCCTTTTTCAACATAGCCCTCAATGGACTTCCAAATATCACATTGCCAATTCCACAAGAACAGCCTTAGCGAAAGGCTTCTTGAAGGGAAAGCTGTAACTCTGTGAGATGAATTAACAGAACACAAAGCAGTTTCTCAGAAAGCTTCTTTCCATTTTTAAAGGAAGATGTTTACTTTTTCACCATAGTCCTCTATGGGATTTCAAATACCCTTTTCCAATTCCACAAGAACAGTCTTAGAGAAAGGCTTCTTGATGTGAAAGCTGTAACTCTGTGAGATGAATTAAATGAACACAAAGCAGTTTCTCAGAAAGCTTCTTTCCAGTTTTTAACGGAAGATATTTCCTTTTTCAAAATAGCCCTCTATGGGGTTCCAAATATCACTTTGCCAATTCCACAAGAACAGCGTTAGCGAAAGGCTTCTTGAAGGGAAAGCTGTAACTCTGTGAGATGAATTAACAGAACACAAAGCAGTTTCTCTGAGAGCTACTTTCCAGTTTTTAACAGAAAATATTTCCTTTTTCACCATAGTCCTCTAAGGGTTCCAAATACCACTTTGCCAATTTCACAAGAACAGCCTTAGCGAAAGGCTTCTTGAAGGGAAAGGTGTAACTCTGTGAGATGAATTAACAGAACACAGAGCAGTTTCTCAGAAAGCTTCTTTCCAGTTTTGAACGGAAGATATTTCCTTTTTCACCATAGCCCTCTATGGGCTTCCAAATATCACTTTGCCAATTCCACAAGAACACCCTTATCGTTCTTGAAGGGAAAGATGTAATTCTGTGAGATGAATTAACAGAACACAAGGCAGTTTCTGAGAAAGCTTCTTTCCAGTTTTTAACGGAAGATATTTCCTTTTTCACCATAGCCCTCTAAGGGCTTCCAAATATCACTTTGCCAATTCCACAAGGACAGCCTTAGCGAAAGGCTTCTTGAAGGTAAAGATGTAACTCTGTGAGATGCATTAACAGAACACAAAGCAGTTTCTCAGAAAGCTTCTTTCCAGTTTTGAACGGAAGATATTTCCTTTTTCACCATAGCCCTCTATGGGCTTCCAAATATCACTTTGCCAATTCCACAAGAACACCCTTATCGTTCTTGAAGGGAAAGATGTAATTCTGTGAGATGAATTAACAGAACACAAGGCAGTTTCTGAGAAAGCTTCTTTCCAGTTTTTAACGGAAGATATTTCCTTTTTCACCATAGCCCTCTAAGGGCTTCCAAATATCACTTTGCCAATTCCACAAGGACAGCCTTAGCGAAAGGCTTCTTGAAGGTAAAGATGTAACTCTGTGAGATGCATTAACAGAACACAAAGCAGTTTCTCAGAAAGCTTCTTTCCATTTTTTAATGGAAGATGTTTCCTTTTTCACCGTAGCCCTCTATGGGCTTCCAAATATCCCTTTGCCAATTCCACAAGAACAGTCTTAGAGAAAGGCTTCTTGATGTGAAAGCTGTAACTCTGTGAGATGAATTAACAGAACACAAGGCAGTTTCTCAGAAAGCTTCTTTCCAGTTTTTAACGGAAGATATTTCCTTTTTCACCATTGCCTTCTATGGGCTTCCAAATATCACTTTGCCAATTCCACAAGAACAGACTTAGCGACAGGCTTCTTGAAGGGAAAAATGTAACTCTGTGAGATGAATTAACAGAACACAAAGCAGTTTCTCAGAAAGCTTATTTCCAGTTTTTAACGGAAGATATTTCCTTTTTCACCATGCCCCCTTTGGGCTTCCAAATATCACTTTGCCAATTCCAGAAGAACAGACTTAGCGACAGGCTTCTTGAAGGGAAAGATGTAACTCTGTGAGATGAATTAACAGAACACAAAGCAGTTTCTCAGAAAGCGTCTTTCCAGGTTTTAACGGAAGATACTCCCTGTTTCACCATAGCCCTCTATGGGCTTCCAAATATCACTATGCCAATTCCGCAAGAACAGCATTAGTGAACGGCTTCTTGAAGGGAAAGATGTAACTCTGTGAGATGAATTAACAGAACACTAAGCAGTTTCTCAGAAAGCTTCTTTCCAGTTTTTAAAGGAAGATATTACCTTTTTCACCATAGCCCTCTATGGGCTTCCAAATATCACTTTGCCAATTCCACAAGAACAGACTTAGCGAAAGGCTTCTTGAAGGGAAAGCTGTAACTCTGTGAGATGAATTAACAGAACACAAAGCAGTTTCTCAGAAAGCCTCTTTCCAGTTTTTAACAGAAGATATTTCCTTTTTCAACATTGCCCTCTATGGGCTTCCAAATATCACTTTGCCAATTCCACAAGAACAGACGTAGCGACAGGTTCTTGAAGGGAAAGATGTAATTCTGTGAGATGAATTAACAGAACACAAAGCATTTTCTCAGAAAGCTTCTTTCCAGTATTTAACGGAAGATATTTACTTTTTCACCATTGCCCTGTATGGGCTTCCAAATATCACTTTGCCAATTTCACAAGAACAGACTTAGCGACAGGCTTTTTGAAGGGTAAGATGTAATCCTGTGATATGGATTAACAGAACACAAAGTAGTTTCTCAGAAAGCTTCTTTCCAGTTTTTAATGGAAGATATTCCCTTTTTCACCATAGCCCTCTATGGGCTTCCAAATATCACTTTGCCAATACCAGAAGAACAGCCTTAGCGAAAGGCTTCTTGGAGGGAAAGATGTAACCCTGTGAGATGAATTAACAGAACACAAAGCAGTTTCTCAGAAAGCTTCTTTCCAGTTTTGAACGGAAGATATTTCCTTTTTCAACATAGCCCTCAATGGGCTTCCAAATATCACATTGCCAATTCCACAAGAACAGCCTTAGCGAAAGGCTTCTTGAAGGGAAAGCTGTAACTCTGTGAGATGAATTAACAGAACACAAAGCAGTTTCTCAGAAAGCTTCTTTCCAGTTTTTAACGGAGGATATTTCCTTTTTCACCATTGTCCTATATGGGCTTCCAAATATCACTTTGCCAATTCCACAAGAACAGACTTAGAGAAAGGCTTCTTGAGGGGAAAGCTGTAACACTGTGAGATGAATTAACAGAACACAAAGCAGTTTCTCAGGAAGCTTCTTTCCAGTATTTAACGGAAGATATTTCCTTTTTCCCCATAGCCCTCTGTGGGCTTCCATATATCACTTTCCCAATTCCACAAGAACAGCGTTAGCGAAAGGCTTCTTGAAGGGAAAGCTGTAACTCTGTGAGATGAACTAACAGAACTCAAAGCTGTTTCTCAGAAAGCTTCTTTCCATTTTTTAAAGGAAGATGTTTACTTTTTCACGATAGTCCTCTATGGGATTTCAAATACCCCTTTTCCAATTCCACAAGAACAGTCTTAGAGAAAGGCTTCTTGATGTGAAAGCTGTAACTCTGTGAGATGAATTAAATGAACACAAAGCAGTTTCTCAGAAAGCTTCTTTCCAGTTTTTAACGGAAGATATTTCCTTTTTCAAAATAGCCCTCTATGGGGTTCCAAATATCACTTTGCCAATTCCACAAGAACAGCGTTAGCGAAAGGCTTCTTGAAGGGAAAGCTGTAACTCTGTGAGATGAATTAACAGAACACAAAGCAGTTTCTCAGAGAGCTACTTTCCAGTTTTTAACAGAAAATATTTCCTTTTTCACCATAGTCCTCTAAGGGTTCCAAATACCACTTTGCCAATTTCACAAGAACAGCCTTAGCGAAAGGCTTCTTGAAGGGAAAGGTGTAACTCTGTGAGATGAATTAACAGAACACAAAGCAGTTTCTCAGAAAGCGTCTTTCCAGTTTTTAATGGAAGATATTTCCTTTTTCACCCTTGCCCTCTATGGGCTTCCAAATATCACTTTGCCAATTCCACAAGAACAGACTTAGCGACAGGCTTCTTGAAGGGAAAGATGTAACTCTGTGAGATGAATTAACAGAACACAAAGCAGTCTCTCAGAATGCTTCTTTCCAGTTTTTAATGGAAGATATTTCCTTTTTCACCATTGCCCTCTATGGGCTTCCAAATATCACTTTGCCAATTACACAAGAACAGACTTAGCGGCAGGCTTCTTGAAGGGAAAGATGTAACTCTGAGAGATGAATTAACAGAACAGAAAGCAATTTCTCAGAAAGCATCTTTCCAGGTTTTAAAGGAAGATATTTCCTTTTTCACCATAGCCGTCTATGGGCTTCCAAATATCACTTTGCAAATTCCACAGGAACAGTCTTAGAGAATGGCTTCTTGAAGGAAAGCTGTAACTCTGTGAGATGAATTAACAGAACACAAAGTAGTTTCTCAGAAAGCTTCTTTCCAGTTTTTAACGGAAGATATTTCCTTTTTCACCATAGCCCTCTATGGGCTTCAAAATATCACTTTGCGAATTCCACAAGAACAGCCTTAGCGAAAAGCTTCTTGAAGGGAAAGATGTAACTCTGTGAGATGAATTAACAGAACACAAAGCATTTTCTCAGAAAGCTTCTTTCCAGTTTTTAATGGAAGATATTTCCTTTTTCACCATTGCCTTCTATGGGCTTCCATATATCACTTTGCCAATTCCACAAGAACAGACTTAGCGACAGGCTACTTGAACGGAAAGATGTAATCCTGTGAGATGAATTAACAGAACACAAAGCAGTTTCTCAGAAAGCTTCTTTCCAGTTTTTACTGGAAGATATTCCTTTTTCACCAGAGCCCTCTATGGGCTTCCAAATATCACTTTGCCAATTCCAGAAGAACAGCATTAGCGAAAGGCTTATTGAAGGGAAAGATGTAACTCTGTGAGACGAATTAACAGAACACAAAGCAGTTTCTCAGAAAGATTCTTTCCAGTTTTTAACCGAAGATATTTCCTTTTCACCATAGCCCTCTATGGGCTTCCAAATATCTCTTTGCCAATTCCACAAGAACAGTCTTAGAGAAAGGCTTCTTGAGGGGAAAGCTGTAACTCTGTGAGATGAATTAACAGAACACAAAGCAGTTTCTCAGAAAGCTTCTTTCCAGTATTTAACGGAAGATACTTCCTTTTTCAAAATAGCCCTCTATGGACTTCCAAATATCACTTTGCCAATTCCACAAGAGCAGCCTTAGCGCAAGGCTTGTTGAAGGGAAAGATGTAACTCTGTGAGATGAATTATCAGAACACAAAGCAGTTACTCAGAAAGCTTCTTTTCAGTTTTTAAAGTAAGATATTTCCTTTTTCACCCTAGCCCTCTATGGGCTTCCCAATAACACTTTGCGAATTCCACAAGAACAGTCTTAGAGAAAGGATTCTTGAGGACAAAGCTGTACCTCGGTGAGATGAATTAACAGAACCCAAAGCAGTTTCCGAGAAAGCTTCTTTCCAGTTTTTAACGGAAGATATTTCCTTTTTCACCATATCCCTCTATGTGCTTCCAAATATCACTTTGCGAAATCCACAAGAACAGCCTTAGCGAAAGTCTTCTTGAAGGGAAAGATGTAACTCTGTGAGAGGAATTAACAGAACACAATGCAGTTTTTCAGAAAGCTTCTTTCCACTTTTTATAGGAAGATATTTCCTTTTCCACCATAGCCCTCTATGGGCTTCCAAATATCACTTTGCCAATTCCACAAGAACAGACTTAGCGAAAGGCTTCTTTAAGGGAAAGTGTAACTCTGTGAGATGAATTAACAGAACAGAAAGCAGTTTCTCAGAAAGCTTCTTTCCAGTTTTTAACGGAAGATATTTCCTTTTTCACCATTGCCCTCTAAGGGCTTCCAAATATCACTTTGCCAACTCCACAAGAACAGACTTAGCGACAGGCTTCTTGAAGGGAAAGATTTAACTCTGTGAGATGAATTAACAGAACACAAAGGAGTTTCTGAGAAAGCTTCTTTCCAGTTTCTAACGGAAGATATTTCCTTTTTCACCATAGTCCTCTATGGGCTTCCAAATATCACTTCGCAAATTACACAAGAACAGTCTTAGAGAAAGGCTTGTTAAGGGTAAAGCTGTAACTCTGTGAGTTGAATTAACAGAACACAAAGCAGTTTTTTGCCAATTCCACAAGAACAGTCTTAGAGAAAGGCTTCTTGAGGGGAAAGCTGTAACTCTGTGAGATGAATTCACAGAACACAAAGCAGTTTCTCAGAAAGCTTCTTTCCAGTATTTAACGGAAGATATTTCCTTTTTCACCATAGCCCTCTATGGGCTTCCAAATATCACTTTGCCAATTCCACAAAAGCAGCATTAGCGAATGGCTTCTTGAAGGGAAAGATGTAACTCTGTGAGATGAATTAACAGAACACAAAGCAGTTTCTCAGAAAGCTTCTCTCCAGTATTTAACGGAAGATATTTCCTTTTTCACCGTAGCCCTCTATGGGCTTCCAAATATCACTTTGCCAATTCCATAACAACAGCATTAGCGAAAGGCTTCTTGAAGGGAAAGATGTAACTCTGTGAGATGAACTAGCAGAACACAAAGCAGTTTCTCTGAAAGCTTCTTTCCAGTTTTTAAAGAAGATATTTCCTTTTTCACCATACACCTCTATGGGCTTCCAAATATCACTTTGCCAATTCCACAAGAACAGCCATAGCGAAAGGCTTCTTGTAGGGAAAGCTGTAACTCTGTGAGATGAATTAACAGAACTCAAAGCAGTTTCTCAGAAAGCTTCTTTCCAGTTTTTAACGGAGGATATTTCCTTTTTCACCATTGCCCTCTATGGGCTTCCAAATATCACCTTGCCAATTCCACAAGAACAGACTTAGTGATAGGCTTCTTGAAGGGAAAGATGCAACACTGTGAGATGAATTAACAGAACACAAAGCAGTTCCTCAGAACGGTTATTTCCAGTTTTTAATGGAAGATATTTCCTCTTTCACCATAGCCCTCTATTTCCTTCCAAATATCACTTTGCCAATTCCACAAGAACAGTCTTAGCGAAATTCTTCTTGAGGGGAAAGCTGTAACTCTGTAAGATGAATTAACAGAACGCAAAGCTGTTTCTCAGAAAGCTTCTTTCCAGTATTTAACGGAAGATATTTCCTTTTTCACCATAGCCTTCTATGGGCTTCCAAATATCACTTTGCCAATTCCACAAGAACAGTCTTAGAGAAAGGGTTCTTGAGGGGAAAGCTGTAACTCTGTGAGATGAATTATCAGAACACAAAGCAGTTTCTCAGAAAGCTTCTTTCCAGTTTTTAAAGGAAGATATTTCCTTTTTCACCATAGCCCTCTATGGGCTTCCAAATATCACTTTCCAAATTCCACAAGAACAGTCTTAGAAAAAGCCTTCTTGAGGAGAAAGCTGTAATTCTGTGAGATGAATTAACAGAACACAAAGCAGTTTCTGTGAAAGCTTGTTTCCAGTTTTTAACGGAACATATTTCCTTTTTCACCATAGCCCACTAAGGGCTTCTAAATATCACTTTGCCAATTCCATAAGAACAGCCTTAGCGAAAGGCTTCTTGAAAGGAAAGATGTAACTCTGTGAGATGAATTAACAGAACACAAAGCAGTTTCTCAGAAAGTTTCTTTCCAGTTTTTAATGGAAGGTATTTTCTTTTTCACAATAGCCCTCTATGGGCTTCCAAATATCACTTTGCCAATTCCACAAGAACAGCCTTAGCGAAAGGCTTCTTGAAGGGAAAGATGTAACTCTGTGAGAGGAATTAACAGAACCGAAAGCAGATTCTCAGAAAGTTTCTTTCCAGTTTTTAACGGAAGATATTTCCTTTTTAACCATTGACCTCTACGGGCTTCCAAATATCACTTTGCCAATTCCACAAGAATAGACTTAGCTACAGGCTTATTGAAGGGTGAGATGTAACCCTACGAGACGAATTAAGAGAACACAAAGCAGTTTCTCCGAAAGCTTCTTTCCAGTTTTTAATTGAAGATATTTCCTTTTTCACCATAGCTCTCAATGGGCTTCCAAATATCACTTTGCCAATTCCAGAAGAACCGCCGTAGCGACAGGCTTCTTGAAGGGAAAGATGTAACTCTGTGAGATGAATTAACAGAACACAAAGCAGTTTCTCAGAATGGTTATTTCCAGTTTTTAATGGAAGATATTTCCTCTTTCACCATAGCCCTCTATTTGCTTCCAAACATCACTTTGCCAGTTCCACAAGAACAGTCTTAGAGAAAGGCTTCTTGAGGGAAAAGCTGTAACTCGGTGAGATGAATTAACAGAACACAAAGCAGTTTCTCAGAAAGCTTCTTTCCAGTATTTAACGGAAGATATTTCCTTTTCACCATAGCCTCTATGGGCTTCCAAATATCACTTTGCCAATTCCACAAGAACAGCATTAGCGAAAGGCTTCTTGAAGGAAAGATGTAACTCTGTGAGATGAATTAACAGAACACAAAGCAGTTTCTCAGAAAGCTTCTTTCCAGTTTTTAACGAAGATATTTCCTTTTCACCATAGCCTCTATGGGCTTCCAAATATCACTTTACCAATTCCACAAGAACAGTCTTAGAGAAAGGCTTTTGAAGGAAAGCTGTAACTCTGTGAGATGAATTATCAGAACACAAAGCAGTTTCTCAGAAAGCTTCTTTCCAGTTTTTATCGGAAGATATTTCCTTTTCACCATAGCCCTCAATGGGCTTCCAAATATCACTTTGCCAATTCCACAAGAACAGCCTTAGCGAAAGGCTTATTGAAGGAAAGATGTAACACTGTGAGATGAATTAACAGAACACAAAGCAGTTTCTGAAAGCTTCTTTCCAGTTGTTAAAGGAAGATATTTCCTTTTCACCAAAGCCCTCTATGGGCTTCCAAATATCACTTTGCCAATTCCACAAGAACAGTCTTAGAGAAAGGCTTCTTGAAGGAAAGATGTAACTCTGTGAGATGAATTAACAGAACACAAAGCAGTTTCTCAGAAAGCTTCTTTCCAGTTTTTAACGGAAGATATTTCCTTTTCACCATAGCCCTCAATGGGCTTCCAAATATCACTTTGCCAATTACACAAGAACAGTCTTAGCGAAAGGCTTCTTGAAGGAAGATGTAACTCTGTGAGATGAATTAACAGAACACAAAGCAGTTTCTGAGAAAGCTTCTTTGAAGTCTTTAACCGAAGATATTTGCTTTTTCACCATAGCCCTCTATGGGCTTCCAAATATCAGTTTGCCAATTCCGCAAGAACAGTCTTAGAGAAAGGCTTCTTGAAGTGAAAGCTGTAACACTGTGAGATGAATTAACAGAACACAAAGCAGTTTCTCAGAAAGCTCTTTCCAGTTTTTAACGGAAGATATTTCCTTTTTCACCATAGCCCTCTATGGGCTTCGAAATATCACTTTGCCAATTCCACAAGGGCAGACTTAGCGAAAGGCTTTGAATGGAAAGCTGTAACGCTGTGAGAAGAATTAACAGAACACAAAGCAGTTTCTCAGAAAGCTTCTTTCATGCATTTAAAGGAAGATATTTCCTTTTTCACCATAGCCCTCTATGGGCTTCCAAATATCACTTTGCCAGTTCCAGAAGAACAGTCTTAGAGAAAGGCTTCTTGAGGGGAAAGCTGTAACTCTGTGAGATGAATTCACAAAACACAAAGCAGTTTCTCAGAAAGCTTCTTTCCAGAATTTAACGGAAGATATTTCCTTTTTCACCAAAGCCCTCTATGGGCTTCCAAATATCACTTTGCCAATTCCACAAGAACAGCCTTAGCGAAAGGCTTATTGAAGGGAAAGATATAACTCTGTGAGTTGAATTAACAGAACACAAAGCAGTTTCTCAGAAAGCTTCTTTCCAGTATTTAACGGAAGATATTTCCTTTTCACCAAAGCCCTCTATGGGCTTCCAAATATCACTTGCCAATTCCATAAGAAGAGCATTAGCGAAAGGCTTCTTGAAGTGAAAGATGTAACACTGTGAGATGAACTAGCAGAACACAAAGCAGTTTCTCAGAAAGCTTCTTTCCAGTTTTTAACGGAAGATATTTCCTTTTTCACCATAGCCCTCTATGGGCTTCGAAATACCACTTTGCCAATTCCAGAAGGGCAGACTTAGCGAAAGGCTTTGAATGGAAAGCTGTAACGCTGTGAGAAGAATTAACAGAACACAAAGCAGTTTCTCAGAAAGCTTCTTTCCAGCATTTAAAGGAAGATATTTCTTTTCACCATAGCCCTCTATGGGCTTCCAAATATCACTTTGCCAGTTCCAGAAGAACAGTCTTAGAGAAAGGCTTCTTGAGGAAAGCTGTAACTCTGTGAGATGAATTCACAGAACACAAAGCAGTTTCTCAGAAAGCTTCTTTCCAGAATTTAACGGAAGATATTTCCTTTTCACCAAAGCCCTCTATGGGCTTCCAAATATCACTTTGCCAATTCCACAAGAACAGCCTTAGCGAAGGCTTATTGAAGGAAAGATATAACTCTGTGAGTTGAATTAACAGAACACAAAGCAGTTTCTCAGAAAGCTTCTTTCCAGTATTTAACGGAAGATATTTCCTTTTCACCAAGCCCTCTATGGGCTTCCAAATATCACTTGCCAATTCCATAAGAAGAGCATTAGCGAAAGGCTTCTTGAAGTGAAAGATGTAACACTGTGAGATGAACTAGCAGAACACAAAGCAGTTTCTCAGAAAGCTTCTTTCCAGTTTTTAACGGAAGATATTTCCTTTTTCACCATAGCCCTCTATGGGCTTCGAAATACCACTTTGCCAATTCCAGAAGGGCAGACTTAGCGAAAGGCTTTGAATGGAAAGCTGTAACGCTGTGAGAAGAATTAACAGAACACAAAGCAGTTTCTCAGAAAGCTTCTTTCCAGCATTTAAAGGAAGATATTTCCTTTTTCACCATAGCCCTCTGTAGGCTTCCAAATATCACTTTGCCAATTCCAGAAGAACAGTCTTAGAGAAAGGCTTCTTGAGGGGAAAGCTGTAACTCTGTGAGATGAATTCACAAAACACAAAGCAGTTTCTCAGAAAGCTTCTTTCCAGTATTTAACGGAAGATAATTCCTTTTTCACCAAAGCCCTCTATGGGCTTCCAAATATCACTTTGCCAATTCCACAAGAACAGCCTTAGCGAAAGGCTTATTGAAGGGAACGATATAACTCTGTGAGATGAATTAACAGAACACAAAGCAGTTTCTCAGAAAGCTTCTTTCCAGTATTTAACGGAAGATATTTACTTTTTCACCGAAGCCCTCTATGGGCTTCCAAATATCACTTTGCCAATTCCATAAGAACAGCATTAGCGAAAGGCTTCTTGAAGTGAAAGATGTAACACTGTGAGATGAACTAGCAGAACACAAAGCAGTTTCTCAGAAAGCTTCTTTCCAGTTTTTAACGGAAGATATTTCCTTTTTCACCATAGCCCTCTATGGGCTTCCAAATAACACTTTGCCAATTCCACAAGAACAGCCTTAGCGAAAGGATTTTGAAGGGAAAGATGTAACTCTGTGAGATGAATTAACAGAACACAAAGCAGTTTCTCAGAAAGCTTCTTTCCAGTTTTTAAAGGAAGATGTTTCCTTCTTCACCATAGCTCTCTATGGGCTTCCAAATATCACTTTGCCAATTCCACCAGAACAGTCTTAGAAAGGCTTCTTGAAGGAAAGCTGTAACTCTGTGAGATGAATTAACAGAACACAAAGCAGTTTCTCAGAAAGCTTCTTTCCAGTTTTTAACGGAAGATATTTTTTTTCACCATAGCCCTCAATGGGCTTCCAAATATCACTTTGCCAATTCCACAAGAACAGACTTAGAGAAAGGCTTCTTGAAGGAAAGATGTAACTCTGTGAGATGAATTAACAGAACACAAAGCAGTTTCTCAGAAAGCTTCTTTCCAGTTTTTAACGGAAGATATTTTTTCACCATAGCCCTCTATGGGCTTCCAAATATCACTTTGCCAATTCCACAAGAACAGTCTTAGAGAAAGGCTTCTTGAAGGAAAAGCTGTAACTCTGTGAGATGAATTAACAGAACACAAAGCAGTTTCTCAGAAAGCTTCTTTCCAGTTTTTAACGGAAGATATTTCCTTTTTCACCATAGCCCTCTATGGGCTTCCAAATATCACTTTGCCAATTCCACAAGAACAGACTTAGCGAAAGGCTTTTGAAGGAAAGCTGTAACGCTGTGAGAAGAATTAACAGAACACAAAGCAGTTTCTCAGAAAGCTTCTTTCCAGTTTTTAACGGAAGATATTTCCTTTTACACCATAGCCCTCTATGGGCTTCCAAATATCACTTTGCCAATTCCAGAAGAACAGTCTTAGCGAAAGGCTTCTTGAGGGGAAAGCTGTAACTCTGTGAGATGAATTAACCGAACACAAAGCAGTTTCTCAGAAACCTTCTTTCCAGTATTTAACGGAAGATATTTCCTTTTTTCCATAGCCCTCTATTTGCTTCCGA
Organism: Erythrocebus patas; assembly: GCA_023783455.1. Lineage (NCBI taxonomy): Eukaryota > Metazoa > Chordata > Mammalia > Primates > Cercopithecidae > Erythrocebus > Erythrocebus patas. The sequence goes on from JAKFHT010004514.1 coordinate 139,978, forward strand.
TTATCACTTTGCCAATTCCACAAGAACAGCCTTAGCGAAAGGCTTCTTGAAGGAAAGATGTAACTCTGTGAGATGAATTAAGAGAACACAAAGCAGTTTCTCAGAAAGCTTCTTTCCAGTTTTTAACGGAAGATATTTCCTTTTTCACCATAGCCCTCTATGGGCTTCCAAATATCACTTTGCCAATTCCACAAGAACAGCCTTAGCGAAAGGCTTCTTGAAGGGAAAGATGTAACTCTGTGAGATGAATTAACAGAACACAAAGCAGTTTCTCAGAAAGCTTCTTTCCAGTTTTTAACGGAAGATATTTTTTCACCATTGCCCTCTATGGGCTTCCAAATATCACTTTGCCAATTCCACAAGAACAGACTTAGCGACAGGCTTCTTGAAGGAAAATATGTAACTCTGTGAGATGAATTAACAGAACACAAAGCAGTTTCTCAGAAAGCTTCTTTCCAGTTTTAATGGAAGATATTTCCTTTTCACCATAGCTCTCTATGGGCTTCCAAATATCACTTTGCCAATTCCACAAGAACAGCCTTAGCGAAAGGTTTCTTGAAGGGAAAGATGTAACTCTTTGAGATGAATTATCAGAACATAAAGCAGTTTCTCAGAAAGCTTCTTTCCACTTTTTAACGGAAGATATTTCCTTTTTCACCATAGCCCTCTATGGGCTTCCAAATATCACTTTACCAATTACACAAGGACAGCATTAGCGAAAGTCTTCTTGAAGGGAAAGCTGTAACTCTGTGAGAGGAATTAACAGAACACAAAGCAGTTTCTCAGAAAGCTTCTTTCCAGTTTTTAACGGAAGATATTTCCTTTTTCACCATAGCCCTCTATGGGCTTCCAAAATCACTTTGTCAATTCCTCAAGAACAGACTTAGCGAAAGGCTTTTTGAAGGGAAAGATGTAATTCTGTGAGAGGAATTATCAGAACACAAAGCAGTGTCTCAGAAAGCTTCTTTCCAGTTTTGAAAGGAAGATATTTCCTTTTTCACCATAGCCCTCTATAGGCTTCCAAATATCACTTTGCAAATTCCACAAGAACAGTCTTAGAGAAAGGCTTCTTGAGGGAAAGCTGTAACTCTGTGAGATGAATTAACAGAACACAAAGCAGTTTCTCAGAAAGCTTCTTTCCAGTTTTTAACGGAAGATATTTCCTTTTTCACCATAGCCCTCTATGGGCTTCCAAATATCACTTTGCCAATTCCAAAAGAACAGCCTTAGCGAAAGGCTTCTTGAAAGGAAAGATGTAACTCTGTGAGATGAATTAACAGAACACAAAGCAGTTTCTCAGAAAGCTTCTTTCCAGTTTTTAATGGAAGGTATTTCCTTTTTCACCATAGCCCTCTATGGGCTTCCAAATATCACTTTGCCAATTCCAGAAGAACAGTCTTAGCGAAAGGCTTCTTGAGGGGAAAGCTGTAACTCTGTGAGATGAATTAACAGAACACAAAGCAGTTTCTCAGAAAGCTTCTTTCCAGTATTTAACGGAAGATATTTCCTTTTTCACCATAGCCCTCTATGGGCTTCCAAATATCACTTTGCCAATTCCACAAGAACAGCATTAGCGAAAGGCTTCTTGAAGTGAAAGATGTAACTCTGTGAGATGAACTAGCAGAAAACAAAGCAGTTTCTCTGAAAGCTTCTTTCCAGTTTTTAACGGAAGATATTTACTTTTCACCATAGCCCTCAATGGGCTTCCAAATATCACTTTGCCAATTCCACAAGAACAGCCTTAGCGAAAGGCTTTTGAAGGAAAGATGTAACTCTGTGAGATGAATTAACAGAACACAAAGCAGTTTCTCAGAAAGCTTCTTTCCAGTTTTTAACGGAGGATATTTCCTTTTTCACCATTGCCTCTATGGGCTTCCAAATATCACTTTGCAATTCCACAAGAACAGACTTAGCGACAGGCTTCTTGAAGGAAAGATGTAACTCTGTGAGATGAATTAACAGAACACAAAGCAGTTTCTCAGAAAGCTTCTTTCCAGTTTTAATGGAAGATATTTCCTCTTTTACCATAGCCCTCTATTTGCTTCCAAATATCACTTTCCCAATTCCACAAGAACAGTCTTAGAGAAAGGCTTATTGAAGGGAAATCTGTAACTCTGTGAGATGAATTAACAGAACACAAAGCAGTTTCTCAGAAAGCTTCTTTCCAGTATTTAACGGAAGATATTTCCTTTTTCACCATAGCCTTCTATGGGCTTCCAAATATCACTTTGCCAATTCCACAAGAACAGTCTTAGAGAAAGGCTTCTTGTGGAGAAAGCTGTAACTCTGTGAGACGAATTAACAGAACACAAAGCAGTTTCTGTGAAAGCTTCTTTCCTGTTTTTAACGGAAGATATTTCCTTTTTCACCATAGCCCTCTATGGGCTTCTAAATATCACTTTGCCAATTCCACAAAAACAGCCTTAGCGAAAGGCTTCTTGAAGGGAAAGATGTATCTCTGTGAGATGATTTAACAGAACACAAAGCAGTGTTTCAGAGAGCCTCTTTCCACTTTTTATCAGAAGATATTTCCTTTTTCACCATAGCCCTCTATTGGCTTCCAAATATCACTTTGCCAATTTCAAAGAACAGCCTTAGCGAAAGGCTTATTGAAGGGAAAGATGTAACTCTGTGAGATGAATTAACAGAACACAAAGCAGTTTCTCAGAAAGCTTCTTTCCAGTTTTTAATGGAAGGTATTTCCTTTTTCACAATAGCCCTCTATAGGCTTCCAAATATCACTTTGCCAATTCCACAAGAACAGCCTTAGCGAAAGGCTTCTTGAAGGGAAAGATGTAACTCTGTGAGAGGAATTAACAGAACCGAAAGCAGTTTCTCAGAACGTTTCTTTACAGTTTTTAACGGAAGGTATTTCCTTTTTCACCATTGCTCTCTATGGGCTTCCAAATATCACTTTGCCAATTCCACAAGAACAGACTTAGCTACAGGCTTATTGAAGGGTGAGATGTAACCCTGCGAGATGAATTAAGAGAACACAAAGCAGTTTCTCAGAAAGCTTCTTTCCAGTTTTTAATTGAAGATATTTCCTCTTTCACCATAGCCCTCAATGGGCTTCCAAATATCACTTTGCCAATTCCAGAAGAACAGCCGTAGCGACAGGCTTCTTGAAGGGAAAGATGTAACAGTGTGAGATGAATTAAACAGAACACAAAGCAGTTTCTCATAAAGCTTCTTTCCAGTTTTTAACGGAGGATATTTCCTTTTTCACCATTGCCCTCTCTGGGCTTCCAAATATCACTTTGCCAATTCCACAAGAACAGACTTAGCGACAGGCTTCTTGAAGGGAAAGATGCAACTCTGTGAAATGAATTAACAGAACACAAAGCAGTTCCTCAGAAAGCTTCTTTCCAGTTTTTAATGGAAGATATTTCCTCTTTCACCATAGCCCTCTATTTCCTTCCAAATATCACTTTGCCAATTCCACAAGAACAGTCTTAGCGAAATTCTTCTTGAGGGAAAGCTGTAACTCTGTGAGATGAATTAACAGAACACAAAGCAGTTTCTCAGAAAGCTTCTTTCCAGTATTTAACGGAAGATATTTCCTTTTTCACCATAGCCTTCTATGGGCTTCCAAATATCACTTTGCCAATTCCACAAGAACAGTCTTAGAGAAAGGCTTCTTGAGGGGAAAGCTGTAACTCTGTGAGATGAATTAACAGAACACAAAGCAGTTTCTCAGAAAGCTTCTTTCCAGTTTTAAAGGAAGATATTTCCTTTTTCACCATAGCCCTCTATGGGCTTCCAAATATCACTTTCCAATTCCACAAGAACAGTCTTAGAAAGGCTTCTTGAGGAGAAAGCTGTAACTCTGTGAGATGAATTAACAGAACACAAAGCAGTTTCTGTGAAAGCTTCTTTCCAGTTTTTAACGGAAGATATTTTTTCACCATAGCCCTCTAAGGGCTTCCAAATATCACTTTGCCAATTCCATAAGAACAGCATTAGCGAAAGGCTTCTTGAAGGAAAGATGTAACTCTGTGAGATGAATTAACAGAACACAAAGCAGTTTCTCAGAAAGTTTCTTTCCAGTTTTTAATGGAAGGTATTTCCTTTTTTCACAATAGCCCTCTATAGGCTTCCAAATATCACTTTGCCAATTCCACAAGAACAGCCTTAGCGAAAGGCTTCTTGAAGGGAAAGATGTAACTCTGTGAGAGGAATTAACAGAACCGAAAGCAGTTTCTCAGAACGTTTCTTTACAGTTTTTAACGGAAGGTATTTCCTTTTTCACCATTGCTCTCTATGGGCTTCCAAATATCACTTTGCCAATTCCACAAGAACAGACTTAGCTACAGGCTTATTGAAGGGTGAGATGTAACCCTGCGAGATGAATTAAGAGAACACAAAGCAGTTTCTCAGAAAGCTTCTTTCCAGTTTTTAATGGAAGATATTTCCTTTTTCACCATAGCTCTCTATGGGCTTCCAAATATCACTTTGCCAATTCCAGAAGAACAGTCTTAGCGAAAGGCTTCTTGAAGGAAAGATGTAACTCTGTGAGATGAATTAACAGAACACAAAGCAGTTTCTCAGAAAGCTTCTTTCCAGTTTTTAATGGAAGATATTTCCTCTTTCACCATAGCCCTCTATTTGCTTCCAAACATCACTTTGCCAATTACACAAGAACAGTCTTAGCGAAAGGCTTATTGAAGGAAAGATGTAACTCTGTGAGATGAATTATCAGAACACAAAGCAGTTTTTCAGAAAGCTTCTTTCCACTTTTTATCTGAAGATATTTCCTTTTTCACCATAGCCCTCAATGGGCTTCCAAATATCACTTTGCCAATTCCACAAGAACAGCCTTAGCGAAAGGCTTATTGAAGGGAAAGATGTAACACTGTGAGATGTATTACCAGAACACAAAGCAGTTTCTCTGAAAGCTTCTTTCCAGTTGTTAAAGGAAGTGATTTCCTTTTTCACCACAGCCCTCTATGGGCTTCCAAATATCACTTTGCAAATTCCACAAGAACAGTCTTAGAGAAAGGCTTCTTGATGTGAAAGCTGTAACTCTGTGAGATGAATTAACAGAACACAAAGCAATGTCTCAGAAAGCTTCTTTCCGGTTTTTAACGGAAGATATTTCCTTTTTCACCATAGCCCTCAATGGGCTTCCAAATATCACTTTGCCAATTACACAAGAACAAACTTAGCGGCAGGCTTCTTGAAGGGAAGATGTAACTCTGTGAGATGAATTAACAGAACACAAAGCAGTTTCTGAGAAAGCTTCTTTGAAGTTTTTAACCGAAGATATTTGCTTTTTCACCATAGCCCTCTATGGGCTTCCAAATATCAGTTTGCCAATTCCGCAAGAACAGTCTTAGAGAAAGGCTTCTTGAAGTGAAAGCTGTAACTCTGTGAGATGAATTAACAGAACACAAAGCAGTTTCTCAGAAAGCTCTTTCGAGTTTTTAACGGAAGATATTTCCTTTTTCACCATAGCCCTCTATGGGCTTCGAAATATCACTTTGCCAATTCCACAAGGGCAGACTTAGCGAAAGGCTTTGAATGGAAAGCTGTAACGCTGTGAGAAGAATTAACAGAACATAAAGCAGTTTCTCAGAAAGCTTCTTTCATGCATTTAAAGGAAGATATTTCCTTTTTCACCATAGCCCTCTATGGGCTTCCAAATATCACTTTGCCAGTTCCAGAAGAACAGTCTTAGAGAAAGGCTTCTTGAGGGGAAAGCTGTAACTCTGTGAGATGAATTCACAAAACACAAAGCAGTTTCTCAGAAAGCTTCTTTCCAGAATTTAACGGAAGATATTTCCTTTTTCACCAAAGCCCTCTATGGGCTTCCAAATATCACTTTGCCAATTCCACAAGAACAGCCTTAGCGAAAGGCTTATTGAAGGGAAAGATATAACTCTGTGAGTTGAATTAACAGAACACAAAGCAGTTTCTCAGAAAGCTTCTTTCCAGTATTTAACGGAAGATATTTCCTTTTTCACCGAAGCCCTCTATGGGCTTCCAAATATCACTTTGCCAATTCCATAAGAAGAGCATTAGCGAAAGGCTTCTTGAAGTGAAAGATGTAACACTGTGAGATGAACTAGCAGAACACAAAGCAGTTTCTCAGAAAGCTTCTTTCCAGTTTTTAACGGAAGATATTTCCTTTTTCACCATAGCCCTCTATGGGCTTCAAATATCACTTTGCCAATTCCAGAAGGGCAGACTTAGCGAAGGCTTTGAATGGAAAGCTGTAACGCTGTGAGAAGAATTAACAGAACACAAAGCAGTTTCTCAGAAAGCTTCTTTCCAGCATTTAAAGGAAGATATTTCCTTTTCACCATAGCCCTCTATGGGCTTCCAAATATCACTTTGCCAATTCCAGAAGAACAGTCTTAGAAAGGCTTCTTGAGGGAAAGCTGTAACTCTGTGAGATGAATTCACAAAACACAAAGCAGTTTCTCAGAAAGCTTCTTTCCAGTATTTAACGGAAGATATTTCCTTTTTCACCAAAGCCCTCTATGGGCTTCCAAATATCACTTTGCCAATTCCACAAGAACAGCCTTAGCGAAAGGCTTATTGAAGGAAAGATGTAACTCTGTGAGATGAATTAACAGAACACAAAGCAGTTTCTCAGAAAGCTTCTTTCCAGTATTTAACGGAAGATATTTTTTTCACCATAGCCCTCTGGGCTTCCAAATATCACTTTGCCAATTCCATAAGAACAGCATTAGCGAAAGGCTTCTTGAAGTGAAAGATGTAACACTGTGAGATGAACTAGCAGAACACAAAGCAGTTTCTCAGAAAGCTTCTTTCCAGTTTTTAACGGAAGATATTTCCTTTTTCACCATAGCCCTCTATGGGCTTCCAAATAACACTTTGCCAATTCCACAAGAACAGCCTTAGCGAAAGGATTTTGAAGGGAAAGATGTAACTCTGTGAGATGAATTAACAGAACACAAAGCAGTTTCTCAGAAAGCTTCTTTCCAGTTTTTAAAGGAAGATGTTTCCTTCTTCACCATAGCTCTCTATGGGCTTCCAAATATCACTTTGCCAATTCCACCAGAACAGTCTTAGAAAGGCTTCTTGATGTGAAAGCTGTAACTCTGTGAGATGAATTAACAGAACACAAAGCAATGTCTCAGAAAGCTTCTTTCCGGTTTTTAACGGAAGATATTTCCTTTTTCACCATAGCCCTCAATGGGCTTCCAAATATCACTTTGCCAATTACACAAGAACAAACTTAGCGGCAGGCTTCTTGAAGGGAAGATGTAACTCTGTGAGATGAATTAACAGAACACAAAGCAGTTTCTGAGAAAGCTTCTTTGAAGTTTTTAACCGAAGATATTTGCTTTTTCACCATAGCCCTCTATGGGCTTCCAAATATCAGTTTGCCAATTCCGCAAGAACAGTCTTAGAGAAAGGCTTCTTGAAGTGAAAGCTGTAACTCTGTGAGATGAATTAACAGAACACAAAGCAGTTTCTCAGAAAGCTCTTTCGAGTTTTTAACGGAAGATATTTCCTTTTTCACCATAGCCCTCTATGGGCTTCCAAATATCACTTTGCCAATTCCACAAGAACAGACTTAGCGAAAGGCTTTGAATGGAAAGCTGTAACGCTGTGAGATGAATTAACAGAACATAAAGCAGTTTCTCAGAAAGCTTCTTTCATGCATTTAAAGGAAGATATTTCCTTTTTCACCATAGCCCTCTATGGGCTTCCAAATATCACTTTGCCAGTTCCAGAAGAACAGTCTTAGAGAAAGGCTTCTTGAGGGGAAAGCTGTAACTCTGTGAGATGAATTAACAGAACACAAAGCAGTTTCTCAGAAAGCTTCTTTCCAGAATTTAACGGAAGATATTTCCTTTTCACCAAAGCCCTCTATGGGCTTCCAAATATCACTTTGCCAATTCCACAAGAACAGCCTTAGCGAAAGGCTTATTGAAGGAAAGATGTAACTCTGTGAGATGAATTAACAGAACACAAAGCAGTTTCTCAGAAAGCTTCTTTCCAGTATTTAACGGAAGATATTTCCTTTTCACCATAGCCCTCTATGGGCTTCCAAATATCACTTTGCCAATTCCACAAGAACAGACTTAGCGAAAGGCTTCTTGAAGTGAAAGCTGTAACACTGTGAGATGAATTAACAGAACACAAAGCAGTTTCTCAGAAAGCTTCTTTCCAGTTTTTAACGGAAGATATTTCCTTTTCACCATAGCCCTCTATGGGCTTCCAAATATCACTTTGCCAATTCCACAAGAACAGACTTAGCGAAAGGCTTTGAATGGAAAGCTGTAACTCTGTGAGATGAATTAACAGAACACAAAGCAGTTTCTCAGAAAGCTTCTTTCCAGTATTTAACGGAAGATATTTCTTTTTCACCATAGCCCTCTATGGGCTTCCAAATATCACTTTGCCAATTCCACAAGAACAGCCTTAGCGAAAGGCTTATTGAAGGGAAAGATATAACTCTGTGAGTTGAATTAACAGAACACAAAGCAGTTTCTCAGAAAGCTTCTTTCCAGTATTTAACGGAAGATATTTCCTTTTTCACCGAAGCCCTCTATGGGCTTCCAAATATCACTTTGCCAATTCCATAAGAAGAGCATTAGCGAAAGGCTTCTTGAAGTGAAAGATGTAACACTGTGAGATGAACTAGCAGAACACAAAGCAGTTTCTCAGAAAGCTTCTTTCCAGTTTTTAACGGAAGATATTTCCTTTTTCACCATAGCCCTCTATGGGCTTCGAAATACCACTTTGCCAATTCCAGAAGGGCAGACTTAGCGAAAGGCTTTGAATGGAAAGCTGTAACGCTGTGAGAAGAATTAACAGAACACAAAGCAGTTTCTCAGAAAGCTTCTTTCCAGTATTTAACGGAAGATAATTCCTTTTTCACCAAAGCCCTCTATGGGCTTCCAAATATCACTTTGCCAATTCCACAAGAACAGCCTTAGCGAAAGGCTTATTGAAGGGAACGATATAACTCTGTGAGATGAATTAACAGAACACAAAGCAGTTTCTCAGAAAGCTTCTTTCCAGTATTTAACGGAAGATATTTACTTTTTCACCGAAGCCCTCTATGGGCTTCCAAATATCACTTTGCCAATTCCATAAGAACAGCATTAGCGAAAGGCTTCTTGAAGTGAAAGATGTAACACTGTGAGATGAACTAGCAGAACACAAAGCAGTTTCTCAGAAAGCTTCTTTCCAGTTTTTAACGGAAGATATTTCCTTTTTCACAATAGCGCTCTATGGGCTTCCAAATATCACTTTGCAAATTCCACAAGGACAGCATAAGCGAAAGGCTTCTTGACGGGAAAGATTTAACTCTGTGAGATGAATTAACAGAACACAAAGCAGTTTCTCAGAAAGCTTCTTTCCAGTTTTTAACGGAAGATATTTCCTTTTTCACCATAGCCCTCTATGGGCTTTCAAATATCACTTTACCAATTCCACAAGAACAGTCTTAGAGAAAGGGTTCTTGAGGTGGAAGCTGTAACTCTGTGAGATGAATTATCAGAACACAAGGCAGTTTCTCAGAAAGCTTCTTTCCAGTTTTTAACGGAAGATATTTCCTTTTTCACCATAGCCCTCTATGGGCTTCCAAATATCACTTTGCAAATTCCACAAGAGCAGTCTTAGAGAAAGGCTTCTTGATGTGAAAGCTGTAACTCTGTGAGATGAATGAACACAACACAAAGCAGTTTCTCAGAAAGCTTCTTTCCAGTTTTTAACGGAAGATATTTCCTTTTTCACCATAGCCCTCTATGGGCTTCCAAATATCACTTTGCCAATTCCACAAGAACAGTCTTAGAATAAGGCTTCTTGAGGGGAACGCTGTAACTCTGTGAGATGAATTAACCGAACACAAAGCAGTTTCTCAGAAACCTTCTTTCCAGTATTTAACGGAAGATATTTCCTTTTTTCCATAGCCCTCTATTTGCTTCCGATTATCACTTTGCCAATTCCACAAGAACAGCCTTAGCGAAAGGCTTCTTGACGGGAAAGATGTAACTCTGTGAGATGAATTAAGAGAACACAAAGCAGTTTCTCAGAAAGCTTCTTTCCAGTTTTTAACGGAAGATATTTCCTTTTTCACCATAGCCCTCTATGGGCTTCCAAATATCACTTTGCCAATTCCACAAGAACAGCCTTAGCGAAAGGCTTCTTGAAGGGAAAGATGTAACTCTGTGAGATGAATTAACAGAACACAAAGCAGTTTCTCAGAAAGCTTCTTTCCAGTTTTTAACCGAAGATATTTCCTTTTTCACCATTGCCCTCTAGGGGCTTCCAAATATCACTTTGCCAATTCCACAAGAACAGACTTAGCGACAGGCGCCTTGAAGGAAAATATGTAACTCTGTGAGATGAATTAACAGAACACAAAGCAGTTTCTCAGAAAGCTTCTTTCCAGTTTTTAATGGAAGATATTTCCTTTTTCACCATAGCTCTCTATGGGCTTCCAAATATCACTTTGCCAATTCCACAAGAACAGCCTTAGCGAAAGGTTTCTTGAAGGGAAAGATGTAACTCTTTGAGATGAATTATCAGAACATAAAGCAGTTTCTCAGAAAGCTTCTTTCCACTTTTTAACGGAAGATATTTCCTTTTTCACCATAGCCCTCTATGGGCTTCCAAATATCACTTTACCAATTACACAAGGACAGCATTAGCGAAAGTCTTCTTGAAGGGAAAGCTGTAACTCTGTGAGAGGAATTAACAGAACACAAAGCAGTTTCTCAGAAAGCTTCTTTCCAGTTTTTAACGGAAGATATTTCCTTTTTCACCATAGCCCTCTATGGGCTTCCAAAATCACTTTGTCAATTCCTCAAGAACAGACTTAGCGAAAGGCTTTTTGAAGGGAAAGATGTAATTCTGTGAGAGGAATTATCAGAACACAAAGCAGTGTCTCAGAAAGCTTCTTTCCAGTTTTGAAAGGAAGATATTTCCTTTTTCACCATAGCCCTCTACAGGCTTCCAAATATCACTTTGCAAATTCCACAAGAACAGTCTTCGAGAAAGGTTTCTTGAGGAGAAAGCTGTAACTCTGTGAGATGAATTAACAGAACACAAAGGAGTTTCTCAGAAAGCTTCTTTCCAGTTTTTAACGGAAGATATTTCCTTTTTCACCATAGCCCTCTATGGGCTTCCAAATATCACTTTGCCAATTCCAAAAGAACAGCCTTAGCGAAAGGCTTCTTGAAGGAAAGATGTAACTCTGTGAGATGAATTAACAGAACACAAAGCAGTTTCTCAGAAAGCTTCTTTCCAGTTTTTAATGGAAGATATTTCCTTTTCACCATAGCCCTCTATGGGCTTCCAAATATCACTTTGCCAATTCCAGAAGAACAGTCTTAGTGAAAGGCTTTTGAAGGGAAAGATGTAATTCTGTGAGAGGAATTATCAGAACACAAAGCAGTGTCTCAGAAAGCTTCTTTCCAGTTTTGAAAGGAAGATATTTCCTTTTTCACCATAGCCCTCTACAGGCTTCCAAATATCACTTTGCAAATTCCACAAGAACAGTCTTCGAGAAAGGTTTCTTGAGGAGAAAGCTGTAACTCTGTGAGATGAATTAACAGAACACAAAGGAGTTTCTCAGAAAGCTTCTTTCCAGTTTTTAACGGAAGATATTTCCTTTTTCACCATAGCCCTCTATGGGCTTCCAAATATCACTTTGCCAATTCCAAAAGAACAGCCTTAGCGAAAGGCTTCTTGAAAGGAAAGATGTAACTCTGTGAGATGAATTAACAGAACACAAAGCAGTTTCTCAGAAAGCTTCTTTCCAGTTTTTAATGGAAGGTATTTCCTTTTTCACCATAGCCCTCTATGGGCTTCCAAATATCACTTTGCCAATTCCAGAAGAACAGTCTTAGTGAAAGGCTTCTTGAGGGGAAAGCTGTAACTCTGTGAGATGAATTCACAGAACACAAAGCAGTTTCTCAGAAAGCTTCTTTGCAGTATTTAATGGAAGATATTTCCTTTTTCACCGTAGCCCTCTATGGGCTGCCAAATATCACTTTGAAAATTCCATAAGAACAGCATTAGCGAAAGGCTTCTTGAAGTGAAAGATGTAACTCTGTGAGATGAACTAGCAGAAAACAAAGCAGTTTCTCTGAAAGCTTCTTTCCAGTTTTTAACGGAAGATATTTACTTTTTCACCATAGCCTTCAAGGGGCTTCCAAATATCACTTTGCCAATTCCACAACAACAGCCTTAGCGAAAGGCTTTTGAAGGGAAAGATGTAACTCTGTGAGATGAATTAACAGAACACAAAGCAGTTTCTCAGAAAGCTTCTTTCCAGTTTTTAACGGAGGATATTTCCTTTTTCACCATTGCCCTCAATGGGCTTCCAAATATCACTTTGCCAATTCCACAAGAACAGACTTAGCGACAGGCTTCTTGAAGGGAAACATGCAACTCTGTGAGATGAATTAACAGAACACACAGCAGTTTCTCATAACGGTTATTTCCATTTTTTAATGGAAGATATTTCCTCTTTTACCATAGCCCTCTATTTGCTTCCAAATATCACTTTCCCAATTCCACAAGAACAGTCTTAGAGAAAGGCTTATTGAAGGGAAATCTGTAACTCTGTGAGATGAATTAACAGAACACAAAGCAGTTTCTCAGAAAGCTTCTTTCCAGTATTTAACGGAAGATATTTCCTTTTTCACCATAGCCTTCTATGGGCTTCCAAATATCACTTTGCCAATTCCACAAGAACAGTCTTAGAGAAAGGCTTCTTGTGGAGAAAGCTGTAACTCTGTGAGACGAATTAACAGAACACAAAGCAGTTTCTGTGAAAGCTTCTTTCCTGTTTTTAACGGAAGATATTTCCTTTTCACCATAGCCCTCTATGGGCTTCCAAATATCACTTTGCCAATTCCACAAAAACAGCCTTAGCGAAAGGCTTCTTGAAGGGAAAGATGTATCTCTGTGAGATGATTTAACAGAACACAAAGCAGTGTTTCAGAGAGCCTCTTTCCACTTTTTATCAGAAGATATTTCCTTTTTCACCATAGCCCTCTATTGGCTTCCAAATATCACTTTGCCAATTTCAAAGAACAGCCTTAGCGAAAGGCTTATTGAAGGGAAAGATGTAACTCTGTGAGATGAATTAACAGAACACAAAGCAGTTTCTCAGAAAGCTTCTTTCCAGTTTTTAATGGAAGGTATTTCCTTTTCACCATAGCCCTCTATGGGCTTCCAAATATCACTTTGCCAATTCCACAAGAACAGCCTTAGCGAAAGGCTTCTTGAAGGGAAAGATGTAACTCTGTGAGAGGAATTAACAGAACCGAAAGCAGTTTCTCAGAACGTTTCTTTACAGTTTTTAACGGAAGGTATTTCCTTTTTCACCATTGCCTCTATGGGCTTCCAAATATCACTTTGCCAATTCCACAAGAACAGCCTTAGCGAAAGGCTTATTGAAGGAAAGATGTAACTCTGAGATGAATTAAGAGAACACAAAGCAGTTTCTCAGAAAGCTTCTTTCCAGTTTTTAATTGAAGATATTTCCTCTTTCACCATAGCCCTCAATGGGCTTCCAAATATCACTTTGCCAATTCCAGAAGAACAGCCGTAGCGACAGGCTTCTTGAAGGGAAAGATGTAACAGTGTGAGATGAATTAAACAGAACACAAAGCAGTTTCTCATAAAGCTTCTTTCCAGTTTTTAACGGAGGATATTTCCTTTTTCACCATTGCCCTCTCTGGGCTTCCAAATATCACTTTGCCAATTCCACAAGAACAGACTTAGCGACAGGCTTCTTGAAGGGAAAGATGCAACTCTGTGAAATGAATTAACAGAACACAAAGCAGTTTCTCAGAACGGTTTTTTCCAGTTTTTAATGGAAGATATTTCCTCTTTCACCATAGCCCTCTATTTGCTTCCAAACATCACTTTGCCAATTCCACAAGAACAGTCTTAGAGAAAGGCTTCTTGAGGGGAAAGCTGTAACTCTGTGAGATGAATTAACAGAACACAAAGCAGTTTCTCAGAAAGCTTCTTTCCAGTATTTAACGGAAGATATTTCCTTTTTCACCATAGCCTTCTATGGGCTTCCAAATATCACTTTGCCAATTCCACAAGAAAAGCATTAGCGAAAGGCTTCTTGAAGGGAAAGATGTAACTCTGTGAGATGAATTAAGAGAACAGAAAGCTGTTTCTCAGAAAGCTTCTTTAAGTTTTTAACCAAAGATATTTCCTTTTTCACCATAGGCCTCTATGGGCTTCCAAATACAACTTTTCCAATTCGACAAGAACAGTCTTAGAGAAAGGCTTCTTGAGGGGAAAGCTGTAACTCTGTGAGATGAATTATCAGAATACAAAGCAGTTTTTCAGAAAGCTTCTTTTAACTTTTTATCTGAAGATATTTCCTTTTTCACCATAGCCCTCAATGGGCTTCCAAATATCACTTTGCCAATTCCACAAGAACAGCCTTAGCGAAAGGCTTATTGAAGGGAAAGATGTAACACTGTGAGATGTATTACCAGAACACAAAGCAGTTTCTCTGAAAGCTTCTTTCCAGTTGTTAAAGGAAGTTATTTCCTTTTTCACCACAGCCCTCTATGGACTTCCAAATATCACTTTGCAAATTCCACAAGAACAGTCTTAGAGAAAGGCTTCTTGATGTGAAAGCTGTAACTCTGTGAGATGAATTAACAGAACACAAAGCAGTTTCTCAGAAAGCTTCTTTCCGGTTTTTAACGGAAGATATTTCCTTTTTCACCATAGCCCTCTATGGGCTTCCAAATATCACTTTGCCAATTACACAAGAACAGACTTAGCGGCAGGCTTCTTGAAGGGAAAGATGTAACTCTGTGAGATGAATTAACAGAACACAAAGCAGTTTCTCAGAAAGCTTCTTTGAAGTTTTTAACCGAAGATATTTGCTTTTTCAATATAGCCCTCTATGGGCTTCCAAATATCACTTTGCCAATTCCGCAAGAACAGTCTTACAGAAAGGCTTCTTGATGTGAAAGCTGTAACTCTGTGAGATGAATTAACAGAACACAAAGCAGTTTCTCAGAAAGCTTCTTTCCAGTTTTTAACCGAAGATATTTCCTTTTTCACCATAGCCCTCTATGGGCTTCAAATATCACTTTGCCAATTCCACAAGGGCAGACTTAGCGAAAGGCTTTGAATGGAAAGCTGTAACTCTGTGAGAGGAATTAACAGAACATAAAGCAGTTTCTCAGAAAGCTTCTTTCCAGTATTTAACGGAAGATATTTCCTTTTCACCATAGCCCTCTATGGGCTTCCAAATATCACTTTGCCAATTCCAGAAGAACAGTCTTAGAGAAAGGCTTCTTGAGGGAAAGCTGTAACTCTGTGAGATGAATTAACAGAACACAAAGCAGTTTCTCAGAAAGCTTCTTTCCAGTTTTTAACGGAAGATATTTCCTTTTTACCATAGCCCTCTATGGGCTTCCAAATATCACTTTGCCAATTCCACAAGAACAGCCTTAGCGAAAGGCTTATTGAAGGGAAAGATGTAACTCTGTGAGATGAATTAACAGAACACAAAGCAGTTTCTCAGAAAGCTTCTTTCCAGTATTTAACGGAAGGTATTTCTTTTTCACCGTAGCCCTCTATGGGCTTCCAAATATCACTTTGCCAATTCCACAAGAACAGCATTAGAGAAAGGCTTCTTGAAAGGAAAGATGTAACACTGTGAGATGAATTAACAGAACACAAAGCAGTTTCTCAGAAAGCTTCTTTCCAGTTTTTAACGGAAGATATTTTTTTCACCATAGCCCTCTATGGGCTTCCAAATATCACTTTGCCAATTCCACAAGAACAGACTTAGCGAAAGGCTTTTGAAGGAAAGCTGTAACTCTGTGAGATGAATTAACAGAACACAAAGCAGTTTCTCAGAAAGCTTCTTTCCAGTATTTAACGGAAGATATTTCCTTTTCACCAAAGCCCTCTATGGGCTTCCAAATATCACTTTGCCAATTCCACAAGAATAGCCTTAGCGAAAGGCTTATTGAAGGGAAAGATGTAACTCTGTGAGATGAATTAACAGAACACAAAGCAGTTTCTCAGAAAGCTTCTTTCCAGTATTTAACGGAAGATATTTCCTTTTTCACCATAGCCCTCTATGGGCTTCCAAATATCACTTTGCCAATTCCATAAGAACAGCATTAGCGAAAGGCTTCTTGAAGTGAAAGATGTAACACTGTGAGATGAATTAACAGAACACAAAGCAGTTTCTCAGAAAGCTTCTTTCCAGTTTTTAACGGAAGATATTTCCTTTTTCACCATAGCCCTCTATGGGCTTCCAAATATCACTTTGCCAATTCCACAAGGACAGCATTAGCGAAAGGTTTCTTGAGGAGAAAGCTGTAACTCTGTGAGATGAATTAACAGAACACAAAGCAGTTTCTCAGAAAGCTTCTTTCCAGTTTTTAACGGAAGATATTTCCTTTTTCACCATAGCCCTCTATGGGCTTTCAAATATCACTTTACCAATTCCACAAGAACAGTCTTAGAGAAAGGCTTCTTGAGGTGAAAGCTGTAACTCTGTGAGATGAATTATCAGAACACAAAGCAGTTTCTCAGAAAGCTTCTTTCCAGTTTTTAACGGAAGATATTTCCTTTTTCACCATAGCCCTCTATGGGCTTCCAAATATCACTTTCTATATTCCACAAGAACAGTCTTAGAAAGGCTTCTTGAAGGAAAGATGTAACTCTGTGAGATGAATTAACAGAACACAAAGCAGTTTCTCAGAAAGCTTCTTTCCAGTTTTTAACGGAAGATATTTCCTTTTTCACCATAGCCCTCTATGGGCTTCCAAATATCACTTTGCCAATTCCACAAGAACAGTCTTAGAAAGGCTTCTTGAGGGGAAAGCTGTAACTCTCTGAGAGGAAATGCCAGAACAAAAAGCAGTTTCCCAGAAAGCTTCCTTCCATTTTTTAACGGAAGATATTTCCTTTTTCACCATAGCCCTCTATTTGCTTCCAAATATCACTTTCCTAATTCCACAAGAACAGCCTTAGCGAAAAATTCTTGAAGGGAAAGATGTAACTCTGTGAGATGAATTAACAGAACACAAAGCAGTTTCTCAGACAGCTTTTTTCTAGTTTTTAACTGAAGATATTTCCTTTTTCACCATAGCCCTCTTTGGGCTTCCAAATATCACCTTGCCAATTCCACAAGAACAGCCTTAGCGAAAGGCTTTGAAGGAAAGATGTAACTCTGTGAGATGAATTAACAGAACACAAAGCAGTTTCTCAGAAAGCTTCTTTCCAGTTTTTAACGGAAGATATTTCCTTTTTCACCATAGCCCTCTATGGGCTTCCAAATATCACTTTGCCAATTCCACAAGAACAGACTTAGCGAAAGGCTTTGAAGGAAAGATGTAACTCTGTGAGATGAATTAACAGAACACAAAGCAGTTTCTCAGAAAGCTTCTTTCCAGTTTTTAATGGAAGATATTTTTCACCATAGCCTCTATGGGCTTCCAAATATCACTTTGCCAATTCCACAAGAACAGTCTTAGCGAAAGGTTTCTTGAAGGAAAGATGTAACTCTGTGAGATGAATTAACAGAACACAAAGCAGTTTCTCAGAAAGCTTCTTTCCAGTTTTTAACGGAAGATATTTCCTTTTTCACCATTGCCCTCTATGGGCTTCCAAATATCACTTTGCCAATTCCACAAGAACAGCCTTAGCGAAAGGCTTTTGAAGGAAAGATGTAACTCTGTGAGATGAATTAACAGAACACAAAGCAGTTTCTCAGAAAGCTTCTTTCCAGTTTTTAACGGAAGATATTTCCTTTTTCACCATTGCCCTCAATGGGCTTCCAAATATCACTTTGCCGATTCCACAAGAACAGACTTAGCGACAGGCTTCTTGAAGGGAAAGCTGTAACTCTGTGAGATGAATTAACAGAACACAAAGCAGTTTCTCAGAAAGCTTCTTTCCAGTTTTTAATGGAAGATATTTCCTTTTTCACCATAGCCCTCTATGGGCTTCCAAATATCACTTTGCCAATTCCACAAGAACAGTCTTAGAGAAAGGCTTCTTGAGAGGAAAGCTGTAACTCTGTGAGATGAATTAACAGAACACAAAGCAGTTTCTCAGAAAGCTTCTTTCCAGTATTTAACGGAAGATATTTCCTTTTTCACCATAGCCCTCTATGGGCTTCCAAATATCACTTTGCCAATTCCACAAGAACAGTCTTAGAGAAAGGCTTCTTGAGGTGAAAGCTGTAACTCTGTGAGATGAATTAACAGAACACAAAGCAGTTTCTCAGAAAGCTTCTTTCCAGTTTTTAACGGAAGATATTTCCTTTTTCACCATAGCCTCTATGGGCTTCCAAATATCACTTTGCCAATTCCACAAAACAGCCTTAGCGAAAGGCTTCTTGAAGGAAAGATGTAACTCTGTGAGATGATTTAACAGAACACAAAGCAGTTTCTCAGAGCTTCTTTCCACTTTTTATCAGAAGATATTTCCTTTTTCACCATAGCCTCTATGGGCTTCCAAATATCACTTTACCAATTCCACAAGAACAGCATTAGCGAAAGGCTTCTTGAGGTGAAAGCTGTAACTTTCTGACATGAATTAACAGAACACAAAGCAGTTTCGCAGAAAGCTTCTTTCCAGTTTCTAACGGAAGATATTTCCTTTTTCACCATAGCCTCTATGGACTTCCAAATATCACTGTGCCAATTCCACAAGAACAGCCTTAGCGAAAGGCTTCTTGTAGGGAAAGCTGTAACTCTGTGAGATGAATTAACAGAACACAAAGCAGTTTCTCAGAAAGCTTCTTTCCAGTTTTTAAC
Source organism: Erythrocebus patas (assembly GCA_023783455.1). Taxonomy (NCBI): domain Eukaryota; kingdom Metazoa; phylum Chordata; class Mammalia; order Primates; family Cercopithecidae; genus Erythrocebus; species Erythrocebus patas. Next base: position 158,739 of record JAKFHT010004514.1, read on the forward strand.
GGAAGATATTTCCTTTTTCACCATTGCCCTCTATGGGCTTCCAAATATCACTTTGCCAATTCCACAAGAACAGACTTAGCTACAGGCTTCTTGAAGGAAAGATGTAACTCTGTGAGATGAATTAACAGAACACAAAGCAGTTTCTCAGAAAGCTTCTTTCCAGTTTTTAATGGAAGATATTTCCTTTTTCACCATAGCCCTATGGGCTTCCAAATATCACTTTGCCAATTCCACAAGAACAGCCTTAGCGAAAGGTTTCTTGAAGGAAAGATGTAACTCTGTGAGATGAATTAACAGAACACAAAGCAGTTTCTCAGAAAGCTTCTTTCCAGTTTTTAACGGAAGATATTTCCTTTTTCACCAGAGCCCCCTATGGGCTTCCAAATATCACTTTACCAATTCCACAAGAACAGCATTAGCGAAAGGCTTCTTAAGGGAAAGCTGCAACTCTGTGAGATGACTTAACAGAACACAAAGCAGTTTCTCAGAAAGCTTCTTTCCAGTTTTTAACGGAAGATATTTCCTTTTTCACCATAGCCTCTATGGGCTTCCAAATATCACTTTGCCAATTCCACAAGAACAGACTTAGCGAAAGGCTTTTGAAGGAAAGATGTAACTCTGTGAGATGAATTAACAGAACACAAAGCAGTTTCTCAGAAAGCTTCTTTCCAGTTTTAAAGGAAGATATTTCCTTTTTCACCATAGCCCTCTATGGCTTCCAAATATCACTTTGCAAATTCCACAAGAACAGTCTTAGAGAAAGGCTTTTGAAGGAAAGCTGTAACTCTGTGAGATGAATTAACAGAACACAAAGCAGTTTCTCAGAAAGCTTCTTTCCAGTTTTTAATGGAAGGTATTTCCTTTTTCACCATAGCCTCTATGGGCTTCCAAATATCACTTTGCCAATTCCACAAGAACAGCCTTAGCGAAAGGCTTTTGAAGGAAAGATGTAACTCTGTGAGATGAATTAACAGAACACAAAGCAGTTTCTCAGAAAGCTTCTTTCCAGTTTTTAACGGAAGATATTTCCTTTTTCACCATTGCCCTCTATGGGCTTCCAAATATCACTTTGCCAATTCCACAAGAACAGACTTAGCGGCAGGCTTCTTGAAGGAAAGATGTAACTCTGTGAGATGAATTAACAGAACACAAAGCAGTTTCTCAGAAAGCTTCTTTCCAGTTTTTAACGGAAGATATTTCCTTTTTCACCATAGCCCTCAATGGGCTTCCAAATATCACTTTGCCAATTCCACAAGAACAGACTTAGCGACAGGCTTCTTGAAGGGAAAGATGTAACACTGTGAGATGAATTAACAGAACACAAAGCAGTTTCTCAGAAAGCTTCTTTCCAGTTTTTAACGGAAGATATTTCCTTTTCACCATTGCCCTCTATGGGCTTCCAAATATCACTTTGCCAATTCCACAAGAACAGACTTAGCGACAGGCTTCTTGAAGGGAAAGATGCAACTCTGTGAGATGAATTAACAGAACACAAAGCAGTTTCTCAGAAAGCTTCTTTCCAGTTTTTAATGGAAGATATTTCCTTTTTCACCATAGCCCTCTATGGGCTTCCAAATATCACTTTGCCAATTCCACAAGAACAGTCTTAGAGAAAGGCTTCTTGAGGGGAAAGCTGTAACTCTGTGAGATGAATTAACAGAACACAAAGCAGTTTCTCAGAAAGCTTCTTTCCAGTATTTAACGGAAGATATTTCCTTTTCCACCATAGCCTCTATGGGCTTCCAAATATCACTTTGCCAATTCCACAAGAACAGCATTAGCGAAAGGCTTCTTGAAGGGAAAGATGTAACTCTGTGAGATGAATTAAGAGAACACAAAGCAGTTTCTCAGAAAGCTTCTTTCCAGTTTTTAACCAAAGATATTTCCTTTTTCACCATAGCCCTCTATGGGCTTCCAAATATCACTTTGCCAATTCCACAAGAACAGACTTAGCGACAGGCTTCTTGAAGGAAAGATGTAACCTGTGAGATGAATTAACAGAACACAAAGCAGTTTCTCAGAAAGCTTTTTCCAGTTTTAATGGAAGATATTTCCTTTTCACCATAGCCCTCTATGGGCTTCCAAATATCACTTTGCCAATTCCACAAGAACAGTCTTAGAGAAAGGCTTCTTGAAGGAAAGCTGTAACTCTGTGAGATGAATTAACAGAACACAAAGCAGTTTCTCAGAAAGCTTCTTTCCAGTATTTAACGAAGATATTTCCTTTTTCACCATAGCCCTCTATGGGCTTCCAAATATCACTTTGCCAATTCCACAAGAACAGCATTAGCGAAAGGCTTCTTGAAGGAAAGATGTAACTCTGTGAGATGAATTAACAGAACACAAAGCAGTTTCTCAGAAAGCTTTTTCCAGTTTTTAACGGAAGATATTTCCTTTTTCACCATAGCCTCTATGGGCTTCCAAATATCACTTTGCCAATTCCACAAGAACAGTCTTAGAGAAAGGCTTGAGGGGAAAGATGTAACTCTGTGAGATGAATTAACAGAACACAAAGCAGTTTCTCAGAAAGCTTCTTTCCAGTTTTTAACGGAAGATATTTCCTTTTTCACCATAGCCTCTATGGGCTTCCAAATATCACTTTGCCAATTCCACAAGAACAGCCTTAGCGAAAGGCTTATTGAAGGAAAGATGTAACTCTGTGAGATGAATTAACAGAACACAAAGCAGTTTCTCAGAAAGCTTCTTTCAGTTTTAACGGAAGATATTTCCTTTTCACCATAGCCCTCTATGGGCTTCCAAATATCACTTTGCCAATTCCACAAGAACAGTCTTAGAGAAAGGCTTCTTGAGGGAAAGCTGTAACTCTGTGAGATGAATTAACAGAACACAAAGCAGTTTCTCAGAAAGCTTCTTTCCAGTTTTTAACGGAAGATATTTCCTTTTTCACCATAGCCCTCTATGGGCTTCCAAATATCACTTTGCCAATTCCACAAGAACAGCTTAGCGAAAGGCTTCTTGAAGGAAAGATGTAACTCTGTGAGATGAATTAACAGAACACAAAGCAGTTTCTCAGAAAGCTTCTTTCAGTTTTAACGGAAGATATTTCCTTTTCACCATAGCCCTCTATGGGCTTCCAAATATCACTTTGCCAATTCCACAAGAACAGTCTTAGAGAAAGGCTTCTTGAGGGAAAGCTGTAACTCTGTGAGATGAATTAACAGAACACAAAGCAGTTTCTCAGAAAGCTTCTTTCCAGTTTTTAACGGAAGATATTTCCTTTTTCACCATAGCCCTCTATGGGCTTCCAAATATCACTTTGCCAATTCCACAAGAACAGCTTAGCGAAAGGCTTCTTGAAGGGAAAGATGTAACTCTGTGAGATGAATTAACAGAACACAAAGCAGTTTCTCAGAAAGCTTCTTTCCAGTTTTTAACCGAAGATATTTCCTTTTTCACCATAGCCCTCTATGGGCTTCCAAATATCACTTTGCCAATTCCACAAGAACAGTCTTAGAGAAAGGCTTCTTGATGTGAAAGCTGTAACTCTGTGAGATGAATTAACAGAACACAAAGCAGTTTCTCAGAAAGCTTCTTTCCAGTTTTAACCGAAGATATTTCCTTTTTCACCATTGCCCTCTATGGGCTTCCAAATATCACCCTGCCAATTCCAGAAGAACAGACTTAGCGACAGGCTTCTTGAAGGGAAAGATGTAACTCTGTGAGATGAATTAACAGATCACAAAGCAGTTTCTCAGAAAGCGTCTTTCCAGGTTTTAACCGAAGATAATTCCTGTTTCACCATAGTCCTCTATGGGCTTCCAAATATCACATTGCAAATTCCACAACAACAGCATTAGTGAAAGGCTTCTTGAAGGGAAAGTTGTAACTCTGTGAGATGAATTAACAGAACACAAAGCAGTTTCTCAGAAAGCTTCTTTCCAGTTTTTAACCGAAGATATTTCCTTTTTCACCATTGCCCTCTATGGGCTTCCAAATATCACTTTGCCAATTCCACAAGAAGAGCCTTAGTGAAAGGCTTATAGAAGGGAAAGATGTAACACTGTGAGATGTATTATCAGAACACAAAGCACTTTCTCTGAAAGCTTCTTTCCAGTTGTTAAAGGAAGTTATTTCCTTTATCACCACAGCCCTCAATGGGCTTCCAAATATCACTTTGCAAATTCCACAAGAACAGTCTTAGAGAAAGGCTTCTTGAGGTGAAAGCTGTAACTCTGTGAGATGAATTAACAGAACACAAAGCAGTTTCTCAGAAAGCTGCTTTTCAGTTTTTAACGGAAGATATTTCCTTTTTCACCATTGCCCTCTATGGGCTTCCAAGTATCACTTTGCCAATTCCACAAGAACAGACTTAGCGGCAGGCTTCTTGAAGGGAAAGATGTAACTCTGTGAGATGAATTAACAGAACACAAAGCAGTTTCTCAGAAAGCTTCTTTCCAGTTTTTAAATAAAGATATTTCCTTTTTCACCATAGCCCTCTATGGGATTCCAAATAGTACTTTGCAAATTCCACAAGAACAGTCTTAGAGAAAGGCTTCTTGAGGGGAAAGCTGTAACTCTGTGAGATGAATTATCGGAACAAAAAGCAGTTTCTCAGAAAGCTTCTTTCCAGTTTTTAGCGGGAGATATTTCCTTTTCCACCATTGAGCTCTATGGGCTTCCAAATATCACTTTGCCAATTCCACAAGAACAGACTTAGCGTCAGGCTTCTTGAACGGAGAGATGCAATCCTGTGAGATGAATTAACAGAACACAAAGCAGTTTCTCAGAAAGCTTCTTTCCAGTTTTTAATGGAAGATATTTCCTTTTTGACCTTTGCCCTCTATGGGAACACAAAGCAGTTTCTTAGAAAGGTTATTTCCAGTTTTTAACGGAAGATATTTTCTCTTTCACCATAGCCCTCTATGGGCTTTCAAATAACACTTTGCCAATTCCACAAGAACTGCCTTAGAGAAAGGCTTCTTTAGGGGAAAGCTGTAACACTGTGAGATGAATTAACAGAACACAAAGCAGTTTCTCAGAAAGCATCTTTCCAGTATTTAACGGAAGATATTTTCTTTTTTACCGTAGCCCTCTATGGGCTTCCAAATATCACTTTGCCAATTCCACAAGGACAGCATTAGCGAAAGGCTTCTTGACGGGAAAGATGCAACTCTGTGAGATGAATTAGCAGAACACAAAGCAGTTTCTCAGAATGCTTCTTTCTAGTTTTTAACGGAAGATATTTCCTTTTTCACCATAGTCCTCTATTGGCTTGCAAATATCACTTTGCCAATTCCACAAGAACAGCCTTAGCGAAAGGCTTCTTGAAGGGAAAGCTGTAACTCTATGAGATTAATTAACAGAACACAAAGCAGTTTCTCAGAAAGCTTCTTTCCAGTTTTTAATGGAAGATATTTCCTTTTTCACCATTGCCCTCTATGGGCTTCCAAATATCACTTTGCCAATTACACAAGAACAGACTTAGCGGCAGGCTTTTTGAAGGGAAAGATGTAACTCTGAGAGATGAATTAACAGAACACAAAGCAATTTCTCAGAAAGCTTCTTTCCAGTTTTTAAAGGAAGATATTTCCTTTTTCACCATAGCCGTCTATGGGTTTCCAAATATCACTTTGCAAATTCCACAAGAACAGACTTAGCGACAGGCTTCTGGAACGGAAAGATGTAATCCCATGGGATGAATTAACAGAACACAAAGCAGTTTCTCAGAAAGCTTCTTTCCAGTTTTTAATGGAAGATATTTCCTTTTTCCCATAGCCCTCTCTGGGCTTCCAATTATCACTTTGCAAATTCCACAAGAACAGTCTTAGAGAAAGGCTTCTTGAGGACAAAGCTGTAACTCTGTGAGATGAATTAACAGAACACAAAGCAGTTTCTGAGAAAGGTTCTTTCCAGTTTTTAACGGAAGATATTTCCTTTTTCACCATAGCCCTCTAAGGGCTTACAAATATCACTTTGCCAATTCCACAAGAACAGACTTAGCGAAAGGCTTCTGGAAGGGAAAAATGTAACTCTGTGAGATGAATTAACAGAACACATAGCAGTTTCTCAGAAAGCTTCTTTCCACTTTTTATCTGAAGATATTTCCTTTTTCACCAAAGCCCTCTATAGGCTTCCAAATATCACTTTGCCAATTCCACAAGAACAGCCTTAGTGAAAGGCTTATTGAAGGGAAAGATGTAACACTGTGAGATGAATTACCAGAACACAAAGCAGTTTTTGAGAAAGCTTCTTTCTAGTTTTTAATGGAAGGTATTTCCTTTTTCACCATAGCCCTCTATCGGCTTCCAAATATTACTTTGCAAATTCCACAAGAACAGTCTTAGAGAAAGGCTTCTTGAGGTGAAAGCTCTAACTCTGTGAGATGAATTAACAGAACACAAAGCAGTTTCTCAGAAAGCTTCTTTCCAGTTTTTAACGGAAGATATTTCCTTTTTCACCATAGTCCTCTAATGGCTTCGAAATATCACTTTGCCAATTCCACAAGAACAGCCTTAGCGAAAGGCTTCTTGAAGGGAAAGCTGTAACTCTGTGAGATGAATTAACAGAACACAAAGCAGTTTCTCAGAAAGCTTCTTTCCAGTTTTTAACGGAAGATATTTCCTTTTTCACCATTGCCCTCTATGGGCTTCCAAATATCACTTTGCCAATTCCACAAGAACAGACTTAGCGACAGGCTTCTTGAAGGGAAAGATGTAACACTGTGAGATGAATTACCAGAACACAAAGCAGTTTCTGAGAAAGGTTCTTTCCAGTTTTAATGGAAGGTATTTCCTTTTCACCATAGCCCTCTATCGGCTTCCAAATATTACTTTGCAAATTCCACAAGAACAGTCTTAGAGAAAGGCTTCTTGAGGTGAAAGCTCTAACTCTGTGAGATGAATTAACAGAACACAAAGCAGTTTCTCAGAAAGCTTCTTTCCAGTTTTTAACGGAAGATATTTCCTTTTTCACCATAGTCCTCTAAAGGCTTCGAAATATCACTTTGCCAATTCCACAAGAACAACCTTAGCGAAAAGCTTCTTGAAGGGAAAGCTGTAACTCTGTGAGATGAATTAACAGAACACAAAGCAGTTTCTCAGAAAGCTTCTTTCCAGTTTTTAACGGAAGATATTTCCTTTTTCACCATTGCCCTCTATGGGCTTCCAAATATGACTTTGCCAATTCCACAAGAACAGACTTAGTGACAGGATTCTTGAAGGGAAAGATGTAACTCTGTGAGATGAATTAACAGAACACAAAGCAGTTTCCCAGAAAGCTTCTTTCCAGTTTTTAATGGAAGATATTTCCTTTTTCACCATTGCCCTCTATGGGCTTCCAAATATTACTTTGCAAATTCCACAAGAACAGTCTTAGAGAAAGGCTTCTTGAGGTGAAAGCTCTAACTCTGTGAGATGAATTAATAGAACACAAAGCATTTTCTCCGAAAGCTTCTTTCCAGTTTTTAAAGGAAGATATTTCCGTTTTCACCATAGCCCTCAAAGGGCTTCCAAATATCACTTTGCAAATTCCACAAGAACAGTCTTAGAGAAAGGCTTCTTGAGGGGAAAGCTGTAACTCTGTGAGATGAATTATCGGAACAAAAAGCAGTTTCTCAGAAAGCTTCTTTCCATTTTTTAAAGGAAGATATTTCCTTTTTCACCATAGCCCTCTAATTTCTTCCAAATATCACTTTGCCAATACGATAAGAACAGTCTTAGAGAAAGGCTTCTTGAAGGGAAAGCTGTAACTCTGTGAAATGAATTAACAGAACACAAAGCTGTTTCTCAGAAAGCTTCTTTCCATTTTTTAAAGGAAGATATTTCCTTTTTCACCATAGCCCTCTAATTTCTTCCAAATATCACTTTGCCAATACGATAAGAACAGTCTTAGAGAAAGGCTTCTTGAAGGGAAAGCTGTAACTCTGTGAAATGAATTAACAGAACACAAAGCTGTTTCTCAGAAAGCTTCTTTCCAGTTTTTAATGGAAGGTATTTCCTTTTTCACCATAGTCCTCTACGGGCTTCCAAATATCACTTTGCCAATTCCACAGGAACAGCCTTAGCGAAAGCCTTCTGGAAGGGAAAAATGTAACTCTGTGAGATGAATTAACAGAACACATAGCAGTTTCTCAGAAAGCTTCTTTCCAGTTTAGAACGGAAGATATTTCCTTTTTCACCATTGCCCTCTATGGGCTTCCAAATATCACTTTGCCAATTCCACAAGAACAGACTTAGTGACAGGCTTCTTGAAGGGAAAGATGTAACTCTGTGAGATGAATTAACAGAACACAAAGCAGTTTCCCAGAAAGCTTCTTTCCAGTTTTTAATGGAAGATATTTCCTTTTTCACCATTGCCCTCTATGGGCTTCCAAATATCACTTTGCCAATTACACAAGAACAGACTTAGCGGCAGGCTTCTTGAAGGGAAAGATGTAACTCTGAGAGATGAATTAATAGAACACAAAGCAATTTCTCAGAAAGCTTCTTTCCAGTTTTTAAAGGAAGATATTTCCTTTTTCACCATAGCCCTCAAAGGGCTTCCAAATATCACTTTGGAAATTCCACAAGAACAGTCTTAGAGAAAGGCTTCTTGAGGGGAAAGCTGTAACTCTGTGAGATGAATTATCGGAACACAAAGCAGTTTCTCAGAAAGCTTCTTTCCATTTTTAAAGGAAGATATTTTTTTCACCATAGCCCTCTATTGGCTTCCAAATATCACTTTGTCAATTCCACAAGAACAGTCTTAGAGAAAGGCTTCTTGAAGGAAAGATGTAACTCTGTGAGATGAATTAACAGAACACAAAGCAGTTTCTCAGAAAGCTTCTTTCCAGTTTTTAACGGAAGATATTTCCTTTTCACCATTGCCCTCTAAGGGCTTCCAAATATCACTTTACCAATTCCACAAGAACAGACTTAGCGAAAGGCTTCTTGAAGGAAAGATGTAACTCTGTGAGATGAATTAACAGAACACAAAGCAGTTTCTCAGAAAGCTTCTTTCCAGTTTTAATGGAAGATATTTTTTTCACCATAGCCCTCTATGGGCTTCCAAATATCACTTTGCCAATTCCAGAAGAACAGCCTTAGCGAAAGGCTTCTTGAAGGAAAGATGTAACACTGTGAGATGAATTATCAGAACACAAAGCAGTTTCAGAAAGCTTCTTTCCAGTTTTTAACGGAAGATATTTCCTTTTCACCATAGCCCTCTATGGGCTTCCAAATATCACTTTGCCAATTCCACAAGAACAGTCTTAGAGAAAGGCTTCTTGATGTGAAAGCTGTAACTCTGTGAGATGAATTAACAGAACACAAAGCAGTTTCTCAGAAAGCTTCTTTCCAGTTTTTAACGGAAGATATTTCCTTTTTCACCATAGCCCTCTATGGGCTTCCAAATATCACTTTGCCAATTCCACAAGAACAGACTTAGCGAAAGGCTTCTTGAAGGAAAGCTGTAACTCTGTGAGATGAATTAACAGAACACAAAGCAGTTTCTCAGAAAGCTTCTTTCCAGTTTTTAACGGAAGATATTTCCTTTTTCACCATTGCCCTCTATGGGCTTCCAAATATCACTTTGCCAATTCCACAAGAACAGCCTTAGAGAAAGGCTTCTTGAAGGGAAAGATGTAACACTGTGAGATGAATTATCAGAACACAAAGCAGTTTCTCAGAAAGCTTCTTTCCAGTTTTTAACCGAAGATATTTCCTTTTTCACCATAGCCCTCTATGGGCTTCCAAATATCACTTTGCCAATTCCACAAGAACAGTCTTAGAGAAAGGCTTCTTGAAGGAAAGCTGTAACTCTGTGAGATGAATTAACAGAACACAAAGCAGTTTCTCAGAAAGCTTCTTTCCAGTTTTTAACGGAAGATATTTCCTTTTTCACCATAGCCCTCTATGGGCTTCCAAATATCACTTTGCCAATTCCACAAGAACAGACTTAGCGAAAGGCTTCTTGAAGGGAAAGCTGTAACTCTGTGAGATGAATTAACAGAACACAAAGCAGTTTCTCAGAAAGCTTCTTTCCAGTTTTTAACGGAAGATATTTCCTTTTTCACCATTGCCTCTATGGGCTTCCAAATATCACTTTGCCAATTCCACAAGAACAGCCTTAGCGAAAGGCTTATTGAAGGAAAGATGTAACTGTGTGAGATGAATTAACAGAACACAAAGCAGTTTCTCAGAAAGCTTCTTTCCAGTTTTCAATGAAGATATTTCCTTTTTCACTATAGCCCTCTATGGGCTTCCAAATATCACTTTACCAATTCCACAAGAACAGACTTAGCGAAAGGCTTCTTTAAGGGAAAGATGTAACTCTGTGAGATGAATTAACAGAACACAAAGCAGTTTCTCAGAAAGCTTCTTTCCCGATTTTAATGGAAGATATTTCCTTTTTCCCATAGCCCTCTACGGGCTTCCAAATATCACTTTGCCAATTCCACAAGAACAGCCTTAGCGAAAGGTTTTTTGAAGGAAAGATGTAACACTGTGAGATGAATTATCAGAACACAAAGCAGTTTCTCAGAAAGCTTCTTTCCAGTTTTTAACGGAAGATATTTCCTTTTTCACCATAGCCTCTATGGGCTTCCAAATATCACTTTGCCAATTCACAAGAACAGTCTTAGAGAAAGGCTTCTTGAGGAAAGCTGTAACTCTGTGAGATGAATTAACAGAACACAAAGCAGTTTCTCAGAAAGCTTCTTTCCAGTTTTTAACGGAAGATATTTCCTTTTTCACCATAGCCTCTATGGGCTTCCAAATATCAATTTGCCAATTCCACAAGAACAGACTTAGTGAAAGGCTTCTTGAAGGAAAGCTGTAAATCTGTGAGATGAATTAACAGAACACAAAGCAGTTTCTCAGAAAGCTTCTTTCCAGTTTTTAACGGAAGATATTTCCTTTTTCACCATTGCCTTTTATGGGCTTCCAAATGTCACTTTGCCAATTCCACAAGAAAAGCCTTAGCGAAAGGCTTATTGAAGGGAAAGATGTAGCACTGTGAGACGAATTATCAGAACACAAAGCAGTTTCTCAGAAAGCTTCTTTCGTGTTTTTATAGGAAGTTATTTCCTTTTTCACCACAGCCCTCTATGGGCTTCCAAATATCACTTTGCCAATTCCACAAGAACAGTCTTAGAGAAAGGCTTCTTGAGTTGAAAGCTGTAACTCTGTGAGATGAATTAACAGAACACAAAGCAGTTTCTCAGAAAGCTTCTTTCCAGTTTTTAACGGAAGATATTTCCTTTTTCACCATAGTCCTCTATTGGCTTCCAAATATCACTTTGCCAATTCCACAAGAACAGCATTAGCGAAAGGCTTCTTGAAGGAAAAGCTGTAACTCTATGAGATGAATTAACAGAACACAAAGCATTTTCTCAGAAAGCTTCTTTCCAGTTTTTAATGGAAGATATTTCCTTTTTCACCATTGGCCTCTATGGGCTTCCAAATATCACTTTGCCAATTCCACAAGAACAGCCTTAGCGAAAGGCTTCTTGAAGGGAAAGCTGTAACTCTGTGAGACGAATTAACAGAACACAAAGCAGTTTCTCAGAAATCTTCTTTCCAGTTTTTAACGGAAGTTATTTCTTTTTTCACCATTGCCTTCTAAGGGCTTCCAAATATCACTTTGCAATTCTACAAGAACAGACTTAGCGACAGGCTTCTTGAGAGGAAAGCTGTAACTCTGTGAGACGAATTAACAGAACACAAAGCAGTTTCTCAGAAAGCTTCTTTCCAGTTTTTAACCGAAGATATTTCCTTTTTCACCATAGCCCTCTATGGGCTTCCAAATATCACTTTGCAAATTCCACAAGAACAGTCTTAGAGAAAGGCTTCTTGAAGGGAAAGATGTAACTCTGTGAGATGAATTAACAGAACACAAAGCAGTTTCTGAGAAAGCTTCTTTCCAGTTTTTAACGGAAGATATTTCCTTTTTCACCATAGCCCTCTATGGGCTTCCAAATATCACTTTGCCAATTCCACAAGAACAGCCTTAGCGAAAGGCTTCTTGAAGGGAAAGATGTAACTCTGTGAGATGAATTAACAGAACACAAAGCAGTTTCTGAGAAAGTTTCTTTCCAGTTTTTAACCGACTATATTTCCTGTTTCACCATAGCCCTCTATGGGCTTCCAAATATCACTTTGCCAATTCCACAAGAACACTCTTACAGAAAGGCTTCTTGAGGGGAAAGGTGTAACTCTGTGAGATGAATTAACCGAACACAAAGCACTTTCTCAGAAAGCTTCTTTCCAGTTTTTAACGGAAGATATTTATTTTTCACCATAGTCCTCTGTGGGCTTCCAAATATCACTTTTTCAATTCCACAAGAATAGTCTTAGCGAAAGACTTCTTGAAGGGAAAGCTGTAACTCTGTGAGATGAATTAACACAACACAAAGCAGTTTTTCAGAAAGCTACGTTCCAGTTTTTAACGGAAGATATTTCCTTTTTTACCATTGCGCTCTAGGGGCTTCCAAATATCACTTTGCCAATTCCACAAGAAAAGACTTAGCGACAGGCTTCTTGAAGGGAAAGATGTAGCTCTGTGAGATGAATTAACAGAAAACAAAGCAGTTTCTCAGAAAGCTTCTTTCCCGTTTTTAATGGAAGATATTTCCTTTTTCACCTTAGCCCTCTATGGGCTTCCGAATATCACATTGGCAATTCCACAAGAGCAGCCTTAGCGAAAGGCTTCTTGAAGGGAAATATGTAACTCTTTGAGATGAATTAACAGAACACAAAGCAGTTTCTCAGAAAGCTTCTTTCCAGTATTTAACGGAAGATATTTCCTTTTTCACCATAGCCCTCTATGGGCTTCCAAATATCACTTTGCCCATTCCACAAGAACAGTCTTAGTGACAGGCTTCTTGAAGGTAAAGATGTAACTCTGTGAGAGGAATTAACAGAACACAAAGCAATTTCTCAGAAAGCTTCTTTCCAGTTTTTAAAGGAAGATATTTCCTTTTTCACCATAGCCGTCTAGGGGCTTCCAAATATCACTTTGCAAATTCCACAAGAACAGTCTTACAGAAAGGCTTCTTGAGGGGAAAGCTCTAACTCTGTGAGATGAATTATCGGAACAAAAAGCAGTTTCTAAGAGAGCTTCTTTCCAGTTTTTAATGGAAGATATTTCCTTTTTCACCATAGCCCTCTATGGGCTTCCAAATATCACTTTGCCAATTCCACAAGAACAGCCTTAGCGACCGGCTTCTTGAAGGGAAGGATGTAACTCTGTGAGATGAATTAACAGAACACAAATCAGTTTCTCAGAAAGCTTCTTTCCAGTTTTTAATGGAAAATATTTCCTTTTTCACCTTTCCCCTCTAAGGGCTTCCAAATATCACTTTGCCAATGCCACAAGAACAGCCTTAGCGAAAGGCTTCTTGAAGGGAAAGATGTAACTCTGTGAGAGGAATTAACAGAACACTAAGCAGTTTCTCAGAAAGCTTCTTTCCAGTTTTCAACGAAAGATATATCCTTTTTCACCATTGCCCTCTATGGGCTTCCAAATATCACTTTGCCAATTCCACAAGTACAGACTTAGCGACAGGCTTCTTGAAGGGTGAGATGTAACCCTGTGAGATGAATTAACAGAACACCAAATAGTTTCTCAGAAAGCTTCTTTTTAGTTTCTAACGGAAGATATTTCATTTTTCACCATTGCCCTCTATGGGCTTCCAAATATCACTTTGCCTATTCCACAAGTACAGACTTAGCGACAGGCTTCCTGAAGGGTGAGATGTAACCCTGTGAGATGAATTAACAGAACACCAAATAGTTTCTCAGAAAGCTTCTTTCCAGTTTTTAATGGAAGATATTTTCTTTTTCACCATAGCCCTCTATGGGCTTCCAAATATCACTTTGCCTATTCCAGAATAACAGCCTTAACGACAAGCTTCTTGAAGGAAAAGATATAACTCTGTGAGATGAATTAACAGAACAGAAATCAGTTTCTCAGAAAGCTTCTTTCCAGTTTTTAACGGAAGATATTTTCTTTTTCACCATAGCCCTCTAGTGGCTTCCAAATATCACTTTGCCAATTCCACAAGAACAGCATTAGCGAAAGGCTTCTTGAAGGCAAAGATGTAACACTGTGAGATGAATTAAGAGAACACAAATTAGTTTCTCAGAAAGCTTCTTTCCAGTTTTTAAAGGAAGATATTTCCTTTTTCACCATAGCCCTCTAGGGGCTTCCAAATATTACTTTGCCATTCCACAAGAACATACTTAGCGAAAGGCTTCTTGAAGGGAAAGATGTAACTGTGTGAGATGAATTAACAGAACACAAAGCAGTTTCTGAGAAAGTTTCTTTCCAGTTTTTAACCGAAGATATTTCCTTTTTCAGAATAGCCGTCTATGGGCTTCCAAATATCACTTTGCCAATTCCACAAGAACAGTCTTAGAGAAAGGCTTCTTGAGGGGAAAGCTGTAACTCTGTGAGTTGAATTAACAGAACACAAAGCAGTTTCTAAGGAAGCTTCTTTCCAGAATTTAACAGAAGATATTTCCTTTTTCACCATAGCCCTCTATGGGCTTCCAAATATCACTTTGCCATTTCCACAAGAACAGCATTAGCGAAAGGCTTCTTGAAGGGAAAGATGTAACTCTTTGAGATGAATTAACAGAACACAAAGCACTTTCTCAGAAAGCTTCTTACCATTTTTTAAAGGAAGATATTTCCTTTTTCACCATAGCCCTCTATGGGCTTCCAAATATCCCCTTGCCAATTCCACAAGAACAGTCTTAGAGAAAGGCTTCTTGATGTGAAAGCTGTAACTCTATGAGATGAATTAACAGAACACAAAGCAGTTTCTCAGAAAGCTTCTTTCCAGTTTTTAACGGACGATATTTCCTTTTTCACCAATACCCTCTATGGGTTTCCAAATATCACTTTGCCAATTCCACAAAAACAGACTTAGCGACAGGCTTCTTGAAGGGAAAGATGTAACTCTGTGAGATGAATTATCAGAACACAAAGCAGTTTCTCAGAAAGCTTCTTTTTAGTTTCTAACGGAAGATATTTCATTTTTCACCATTGCCCTCTATGGGCTTCCAAATATCACTTTGCCAATTACATAAGAACAGCCTTAACGAAAGGCTTCTTGAGGGGAAAGATGTAACACTGTGAGATGAATTAACAGAACACAAAGCAGTTTCTCAGAAAGCTTCCTTCCAGTTTTTAATGGAAGGTATTTTCTTTTTCACAATAGCCCTCTATGGGCTTCCAAATATCACTTTGCCAATTCCACAAGAACAGTCTTAGAGAAAGGCTTCTTGAGGTGAAAGCTGTAACGCTGTGGGATGAATTAACAGAACACAAAGTAGTTTCTCAGAAAGCTTCTTTCCAGTTTTTAACCGAAGATATTTCCTTTTTCAGAATAGCCCTATAGGGGCTTCCAAATATCAGTTTGCCAATTCCACAAGAACAGTCTTAGAGAAAGGCTTTGAGGGGAAAGCTGTAACTCTGTGAGTTGAAATAACAGAACACAAAGCAGTTTCTCAGGAAGCTTCTTTCCGGAATTTAACGGAATTTATTTCCTTTTTCACCATAGCCCTCTATGGGCTTCCAAATATCACTTTGCCAATTCCACAAGAACAGCATTAGCGAAAGGCTTCTTGAAGTGAAAGATGTAACTCTGTGAGTGAATTAACAGAACACAAAGCAGTTTCTCAGAAAGCTTCTTTCCAGTATTTAACGGAAGATATTTCCTTTTTCACCATAGCCCTCTATGGGCTTCCAAATATCACTTTGCCAATTCCACAAGGAGAGCATTAGCGAAAGGCTTCTTGAAGGGAAAGATGTTACTCTATGAGAGGAATTAACAGAACACAAAGCAGTTTCTCGGAAAGCTTCTTACCAGTTTTTAACGGAAGATATTTCCTTTTTCACCATAGCCCTCTATTGGCTTCCAAATATTACTTTGAAAATTCCACAACAACAGACTTAGCGAAAGGCTTCTTGAAGGGAAAGATGTAACTCTGTGAGATGAATTATCAGAACACAAAGCAGTTTCTCAGAAAGCTTCTTTCCAGTTTTTAAAGGAAGATATTTCCTTTTTCACCATAGCCCTCTATGGGCTTCCAAATATCACTTTGCCAATTCCACAAGAACAGTCTTAGCGAAAGGCTTCTTGAAGGGAAAGCTGTAACGCTGTGGGATGAATTAACAGAACACAAAGCAGTTTCTCAGAAAGCCTCTTTCCAGTTTTTAACGGAAGATATTTACTTTTCACCATTGCCCTCTATGGGCTTCCAAATATCACTTTGCCAATTCCAAAAGAACAGACTTAGCGACAGGCTTCTTGAAGGGATAGATTTAACACTGCGAGATGAATTAACAGAACACAAAGCAGTTTCTCAGAAAGCTTCTTTCCAGTTTTTAAAGGAAGATATTTCCTTCTTCACCGTAGCCTTCTATGGGCTTTCAAATATCACTTTGCCAATTCCACAAGAACAGGATTAGCGAAAGGCTTCTTGAAGGGAATGATGTAACTCTGTGAGATGAATTAACAGAACACAAAAGAGTTTCTCAGAAAGCTTCTTTCCAGTTTTTAATCGAAGATATTTCCTTTTCACCATAGATATCTACGGGATTCCAAATATCACTTTGCCAATTCCACAAGAACAGCCTTAGCGAAAGGCTTCTTGAAGGGAAAGATGTAACTCTGTGAGAGGAATTAACAGAACAAAAAGCAGTTTCTCAGAAAGTTTCTTTCTAGTTTTTAACCGAAGGTATTTCCTTTTTCACCATAGTCCTCTATGGGCTTCCAAATATCACTTTGCCAATTCCACAACAACAGCCTTAGCGAAAGCCTTCTTGAAGGGAAAGATGTAACTCTCTGAGATGAATTAACAGAACACAAAGCAGTTTCTGAGAAAGCTTCTTTCCAGTTTTTAACCGAAGATATTTCCTTATTCAGAATAGCCCTCTATGGGCTTCCAAATATCACTTTGCCAATTCCACAAGAACAGCCTTAGCGAAAGGCTTCTTGAGGGGAATGCTGTAACTCTGTGAGATGAATTAAGAGAACACAAAGCAGTTTCTCAGAAAGCTTCTTTCCAGTATTTAACGGAAGATATCTCCTTTTTCACCATAGCCCTCAAAGGGGTTCCTAATATCACATTGCCAATTCCACAAGAACAGCATTAGCGAAAGGCTTCTTGAAGTGAAAGATGTAACTCTGTGAGTGAAATAACAGAACACAAAGCAGTTTCTCAGAGAGCTTCTTTCCAGTATTTAACGGAAGATATTTCCTTTTTCACCATAGCCCTCTATGGGCTTCCAAATATCACTTTGCCAATTCCACAAGGACAGCATTAGCGAAAGGCTTCTTGAAGGGAAAGATGTTACTCAATGAGAGGAATTAACAGAACACAAAGCAGTTTCTCGGAAAGCTTCTTTCCAGTTTTTAACGGAAGATATTTCCTTTTTCACCATAGCCCTCTATTGGCTTCCAAATATTACTTTGAAAATTCCACAAGAAGAGACTTAGCGAAAGGCTTCTTGAAGGGAAAGATGTAACTCTGTGAGATGAATTATCAGAACACAAAGCAGTTTCTCAGAAAGCTTCTTTCCAGTTTTTAAAGGAAGATATTTTCTTTTTCACCATAGCCCTCTATGGGCTTCCAAATATCACTTTGCCAATTCCACAAGAACAGTCTTAGCGAAAGGCTTCTTGAAGGGAAAGCTGTAACGCTGTGAGATGAATTAACAGAACACAAAGCAGTTTCTGAGAAAGCTTCTTTCCAGTTTTTAACGGAAGATATTTCCTTTTTCACCATAGCCCTCTCTGGGCTTCCAAATATCACTTTGCCAATTCCACAAGAACAGCCTTAGCGAAAGGCTTCTTGAAGGGAAATATGTAACTCTGTGAGATGAATTATCAGAACACAACGCAGTTTCTCAGAAAGCTTCTTTCCAGTTTTTAACGGAAGATATTGCCTTTTTCACCATAGCCCTCTATGGGCTTCCAAATATCACTTTGCAAATTCCACAAGAACAGTCTTAGAGAAAGGCTTCTTGAGGAGGAAGCTGTAACTCTGTGAGATGAATTAACAGAACACAAAGCAGTTTCCGAGAAAGCTTCTTTCCAGTTATTAACGGATGATATTTCCTTTTTCACCATAGCCCTCTATGGGCTTCCAAATATCAATTTGCCAATTCCACAAGAACAGCCTTAGCGAAAGGCTTCTTGAAGGGAAATATGTAACTCTGTGAGATGAATTATCAGAACACAACGCAGTTTCACAGAAAGCTTCTTTTCAGTTTTTAAAGGAAGATATTTCCTTTTTCACCATAGCCCTCTAGCGGCTTTCAAATATCACTTTGCAAATTCCACAAGACCAGCCTTAGCGAAAGTCTTCTTGAAGGGAAAGATGTAACTCTGTGAGATGAATTAACAGAACACAAAGCAGTTTCTGAGAAAGTTTCTTTCCAGTTTTTAACCGAAGATATTTTCTTTTTCAGAACAGCCCTCTATGGGCTTCCAAATATCACTTTGCCAATTCCACAAGAACAGTCTTAGAGAAAGGCTTCTTGAGGGGATAGCTGTAACTCTGTGAGTTGAATTAACAGAACACAAAGCAGTTTCTCAGGAAGCTTCTTTCCAGAATTTAACGGAAGATATTTCCTATTTTACCATAGCCCTCTATGGGCTTCTAAATATCACTTTGCCATTTCCACAAGAACAGCATTAGCGAAAGGCTTCTTGAAGGGAAAGATGTAACTCTGTGAGATGAATTAACAGAACACAAAGCAGTTTCTCAGAAAGCTTCTTTCCAGTTTTTAACCGAAGATATTTCCTTTATTACCATAGCCCTCTATGGGCTTCCAAATATCACTTTGCCAATTCCACAAGGACAGCATTAGCGAAAGACTTCTTGAAGGGAAAGATATAACTCTGTGAGAGGAATTAACAGAACACAAAGCAGTTTCTCAGAAAGCTTCCTTCCAGTTTTTAACGGAAGATAGTTCCTTTTTCACCATAGCCCTCTATGGGCTTCCAAATATTACTTTGCCAATTCCAAAAGAACAGCCTTAGCGAAAGGCTTCTTGAAGGGAAAGATGTAACTCTGTGAGATGAATTATCAGAACACAAAGCAGTTTCTCAGAAAGCTTCTTTCCAGTTTTTAAAGGAAGATATTTCCTTTTTCACCACAGCCCTCTATGGGCTTCCAAATATCACTTTGCCAATTCCACCAGAACAGCCTTAGAGAAAGGCTTCTTGAGGTGAAAGCTGTAACTCTGTGAGATGAAATAACAGAACACAAAGCAGTTTCTCAGAAAGCTTCTTTCCAATTTTTAACGGAAGATATTTCCTTTTTCACCATAGCCCTCTATAGGCTTCCAAATATCACTTTGCCAATTCCACAAGAACAGTCTTAGAGAAAGGCTTCTTGAGGGGAAGCTGTAACTCTGAGGTGAATTATCAAAACACAAAGCAGTTTCTCAGAAAGCTTGTTTTCAGTTTTTAACGGATGATATTTCCTTTTTCACCATAGCCCTCTATGGGCTTCCAAATATCACTTTGCAAATTCCAAAGAACAGCCTTAGCGAAAGGCTTCTTCAAGGGAAAGCTGTAACTCTGTGAGATGAATTAACAGAACACAAAGCAGTTTCTCAGAAAGCTTCTTTCCAGTTTTTAACGGAAGATATTTCCTTTTTCACCATAGCCCTCTATGGGCTTCCAAATATCATTTTGCCAATTCCACAAGAACAGACTTAGCGACAGGCTTCTTCAAGGGAAAGATGTAACTCTGTGAGATGAATTAACAGAACACAAAGCAGTTTCTCAGAAAGCTTCTTTCCAGTTTTTAATGGAAGATACTTCCTTTTTCCCCATAGCCGTCTATGGTCTTCCAAATATCACTTTGCCAATTCCACAAGAACAGCCTTATCGAAAGGGTTCTTGAAGGGAAAGATGTAACTCAGTGAGATGAATTAACAGAACACAAAGCAGTTTCTCAGAAAGCTTCTTTCCAGTTTTTAACCGAAGATTTTTCCTTTTACACCATTGCCCTCTTAGGGCTTCGAAATATCACTTGCCAATTCCACAAGAACAGTCTTAGAGAAAGGCTTCTTGAGGGGAAAGCTGTAACTCTGTGAGATGAATTAACAGAACACAAAGCAGTTTCTCAGAAAGCTTCTTTCCAGTATTTAATGGAAGATATTTCCTTTTTCACCATAGCCCTCTATGGGCTTCTAAATATCACTTTGCCAATTCCACAAGAACAGCCTTAGCGAAAGGCTTATTGAAGGGAAAGATGTAACTCTGTGAGATGAATTAACAGAACACAGAGCAGTTTCTCAGAAAACTTCTTTCCAGTTTTTAAAGGAAGATATTTCCTTTTTCACCATAGCCCTCTAAGGGCTTCCAAATATCACTTTGCAAATTCCACAAGAACAGTCTTAGAGAAAGGCTTCTTGATGTGAAAGCTGTAACTCAGTGAGATGAATTAACAGAACACAAAGCAGTTTCTCACGAAGCTTCTTTCCAGTTTATAACGGAAGATATTTCCTTTTTCACCATAGCCCTCTATGGGCTTCCAAATATCACTTTACCAATTCCAAAAGAACAGACTTAGCGAAAGGCTTCTTGAAGGGAAAGCTGTAACTGTGTGAGATGAATTAACAGAACACAAAGCAGTTTCTCAGAAAGCTTCTTTTCAGTTTTTAAAGGAAGATATTTCCTTATTAACCATAGCCGACTATGGGCTTCCAAATATCACTTTGCCAATTCCAAAAGAACAGCCTTAGTGAAAGGCTTCTTGAAGGGAAAGATGTAACTCTCTGAGATGAATTAACAGAACACAAAGCAGTTTCTCAGAAAGCTTCTTTCCAGTTTTTAACCGAAGGTATTTCCTTTTTCACCATAGCCCTCTATGGGCTTCCAAATATCACTTTGCAAATTCCACAAGAACAGCCTTTGCGAAAGGCTTATTGAAGGGAAAGATGTAACACTGTGAGATGAATTACCAGAAAACAAAGCAGTTTCTCAGAAAGCTTCTTTCCAGTTTTTAAAGGAAGATATTTCCTTTTTCACCATAGCCCTCTATGTGCTTCCAAATATCACTTTGCCAATTTTACAAGAACAGCCTTAGAGAAAGGCTTCTTGAGTTGAAAGCTGTAACTCTGTGAGATGAATTAACAGAACACAAAGCAGTTCCTCAGAAAGCTTCTTTCCAGTTTTTAACGGAAGATATTTCCTTTTTCACCATAGCCTTCTAGGGGCTTCCAAATATCACTTTGCCAATTCCACAAGAACAGTCTTAGAGAAAGGCTTCTTGAGGGGAAGCTGTAACACTGAGATGAATTATCAGAACACAAAGCAGTTTCTCAGAAAGCTTCTTTTCAGTTTTTAACGGAAGAAATTTCCTTTTTCACCATAGCTCTCTATGGGCTTCCAAATATCCCTTTGTCAATTCCACAAGAACAGACTTAGCGACAGGCTTCTTCAAGGGAAAGATGTAACTCTGTGAGATGAATTAACAGAACACAAAGCAGTTTCTCAGAAAGCTTCTTTCCAGTTTTTAATGGAAGATATTTCCTTTTTCACCGTTGCCCTCTATGGTCTTCCAAATATCACTTTGCCAATTCCACAAGAACATCCTTAGTGAAAGGCTTCTTGAAGGGAAAGATGTAACTCTGTGAGATGAATAAACAGAACACAAAGCAGTTTCTCAGAAAGCTTCTTTCCAGTTTTTAAAGGAAGATATTTCCTTTTTCACCATAGCCCTATCTGGCTTCCAAACATCACTTTGCCAATTCCACAAGAACAGTCTTAGAGAAAGGCTTCTTGAGAAAAAAGCTGTAACTCTGTGAGACGAATTAACAGAACACAAAGCAGTTTCCGAGAAAGCTTCTTTCCAGTTTTTAACGGAAGATATTTCCTTTTTCACCATAGCCCTCTATGGGCTTCCAAATATCACATTGCCAATTCCACAGAATAGCCTTAGCGAAAGGCTTCTTGAAGTGAAAGATGTAACTCTGTGAGATGAATTAACAGAACACAAAGCAGTTTCTCAGAAAGCTTCTTTCCAGTTTTTAAAGGAAGATATTTCCTTTTCACCATAGCCTCTATGGGCTTCCAAATATCACTTTGCCAATTCCACAAGAACAGTCTTAGAGAAAGGCTTCTTGAAGGAAAGATGTAACTCTGTGAGATGAATTAACAGAACACAAGCAGTTTCTCAGAAAGCTTCTTTCCAGTTTTTAACGGAAGATATTTCCTTTTTCACCATAGCCCTCTGGGCTTCCAAATATCACTTTGCCAATTCCACAAGAACAGCCTTAGCGAAAGGCTTTTGAAGGGAAATATGTAACTCTGTGAGATGAATTATCAGAACACAAAGCAGTTTCTCAGAAAGCTTCTTTCCAGTTTTTAAAGGAAGATATTTCCTTTTCACCATTGCCTCTATGGGCTTCCAAATATCACTTTGCAATTCCACAAGAACAGTCTTAGAGAAAGGCTTCTTGAGGAGAAAGCTGTAACTCTGTGAGATGAATTAACAGAACACAAGCAGTTTCTCAGAAAGCTTCTTTCCAGTTTTTAACGGAAGATATTTCCTTTTCACCATAGCCCTCTATGGGCTTCCAAATATCAATTTGCCAATTCCACAAGAACAGCCTTAGCGAAAGGCTTTTGAAGGAAAGATGTAACTCTGTGAGATGAATTAACAGAACACAAAGCAGTTTTCAGAAAGCTTCTTTCCAGTTTTTAAAGGAAGATATTTCCTTTTTCACCATAGCCCTCTATGGGCTTCAAATATCACTTTGCCAATTCCACAAGACCAGCCTTAGCGAAAGTCTTCTTGAAGGAAAGATGTAACTCTGTGAGATGAATTAACAGAACACAAAGCAGTTTCTCAGAAAGTTTCTTTCCAGTTTTTAAGGAAGATATTTTTTTCACCATAGCCCTCTATGGGCTTCAAATATCACTTTGCCAATTCCACAAGAACAGTCTTAGAAAGGCTTCTTGAAGGAAAGATGTAACTCTGTGAGTTGAATTAACAGAACACAAAGCAGTTTCTCAGAAAGCTTCTTTCCAGTTTTTAACGGAAGATATTTCCTTTTCACCATAGCCCTCTATGGGCTTCCAAATATCACTTTGCCAATTCCACAAGAACAGCATTAGCGAAAGGCTTCTTGAAGGAAAGATGTAACTCTGTGAGATGAATTAACAGAACACAAAGCAGTTTCTCAGAAAGTTTCTTTCCAGTTTTTAACGAAGATATTTCCTTTATTACCATAGCCTCTATGGGCTTCCAAATATCACTTTGCCAATTCCACAAGAACAGCCTTAGCGAAAGGCTTCTTGAAGGAAAGATGTAACTCTGTGAGATGAATTAACAGAACACAAAGCAGTTTCTCAGAAAGCTTCTTCCAGTTTTAACGGAAGATATTTCCTTTTTCACCATAGCCCTCTATGGGCTTCCAAATATCACTTTGCCAATTCCACAAGAACAGCCTTAGCGAAGGCTTCTTGAAGGAAAGATGTAACTCTGTGAGATGAATTATCAGAACACAAAGCAGTTTCTCAGAAAGCTTCTTTCCAGTTTTTAAAGGAAGATATTTCTTTCACCATAGCCCTCTATGGGCTTCCAAATATCACTTTGCAATTCCACAAGAACAGCCTTAGAGAAAGGCTTCTTGAGGAGAAAGCTGTAACTCTGTGAGATGAATTAACAGAACACAAAGCAGTTTCTCAGAAAGCTTCTTTCAGTTTTTAACGGAAGATATTTCCTTTTTCACCATAGCCCTCTATGGCTTCCAAATATCACTTTGCCAATTCCACAAGAACAGCCTTAGCGAAAGGCTTCTTGAAGGAAAGATGTAACTCTGTGAGATGAATTATCAGAACACAAAGCAGTTTCTCAGAAAGCTTCTTTCAGTTTTTAACGGAAGATATTTCCTTTTTCACCATAGCCCTCTATGGGCTTCCAAATATCACTTTGCCAATTCCACAAGAACAGTCTTAGCGAAAGGCTTCTTGAAGGAAAGCTGTAACTCTGTGAGATGAATTAACAGAACACAAAGCAGTTTCTCAGAAAGCTTCTTTCCAGTTTTAACGGAAGATATTTCCTTTTTCACCATAGCCCTCTATGGGCTTCCAAATATCACTTTGCCAATTCCACAAGAACAGCCTTAGCGAAAGGCTTCTTGAAGGAAAGATGTAACTCTGTGAGATGAATTAACAGAACACAAAGCAGTTTCTCAGAAAGCTTCTTTCCAGTTTTTAAAGGAAGATATTTCCTTTTTCACCATAGCCTCTATGGGCTTCCAAATATCACTTTGCAATTCCACAAGAACAGTCTTAGAGAAAGGCTTCTTGAAGGAAAGATGTAACTCTGTGAGATGAATTAACAGAACACAAAGCAGTTTCTCAGAAAGCTTCTTTCCAGTTTTTAACGGAAGATATTTCCTTTTCACCATAGCCCTCTAGGGCTTCCAAATATCACTTTGCCAATTCCACAAGAACAGCCTTAGCGAAAGGCTTCTTGAAGGAAAGATGTAACTCTGTGAGATGAATTAACAGAACACAAGCAGTTTCTCAGAAAGCTTCTTTCCAGTTTTTAAGGAAGATATTTCCTTTTTCACCATAGCCCTCTATGGGCTTCCAAATATCACTTTGCCAATTCCACAAGAACACACTTAGCGAAAGGCTTCTTGAAGGAAAGATGTAACTCTGTGAGATGAATTAACAGAACACAAAGCAGTTTTCAGAAAGCTTCTTTCCAGTTTTTAAGGAAGATATTTCCTTTTTCACCATAGCCCTCTATGGGCTTCCAAATATCACTTTGCCAATTCCACAAGAACAGCCTTAGCGAAAGGCTTCTTGAAGGAAAGATGTAACTCTGTGAGATGAATTAACAGAACACAAAGCAGTTTCTCAGAAAGCTTCTTTCCAGTTTTTAAGGAAGATATTTCCTTTTCACCATAGCCCTCTATGGGCTTCCAAATATCACTTTGCCAATTCCACAAGAACAGTCTTAGCGAAAGGCTTCTTGAAGGAAAGCTGTAACTCTGTGAGATGAATTAACAGAACACAAAGCAGTTTCTCAGAAAGCTTCTTTCCAGTATTTAACGGAAGATATTTCCTTTTTCACCATAGCCTCTATGGGCTTCCAAATATCACTTGCCAATTCCACAAGAACAGCCTTAGAGAAAGGCTTCTTGAAGGAAAGATGTAACTCTGTGAGATGAATTAACAGAACACAAAGCAGTTTCTCAGAAAGCTTCTTTCCAGTTTTTAATGGAAGATATTTGCTTTTTCACCATAGCCCTCTATGGGCTTCCAAATATCACTTTGCCAATTCCACAAGAACAGTCTTAGAGAAAGGCTTCTTGAAGGAAAGCTGTAACTCTGTGAGATGAATTATCAGAACACAAAGCAGTTTCTCAAGCTTCTTTCCAGTTTTTAACGGAAGATATTTCCTTTTTCACCATAGCCTCTATGGGCTTCAAATATCACTTTGCCAATTCCACAAGAACAGTCTTAGAGAAAGGCTTCTTGAAGGGAAAGATGTAACTCTGTGAGATGAATTAACAGAACACAAAGCAGTTTCTCAGAAAGCTTCTTTCCAGTTTTTAACGGAAGATATTTCCTTTTTCACCATAGCCCTCTATGGGCTTCCAAATATCACTTTGCCAATTCCACAAGAACAGCCTTAGTGAAAGGCTTCTTGAAGGAAAGATGTAACTCTGTGAGATGAATTAACAGAACACAAAGCAGTTTCTCAGAAAGCTTCTTCCAGTTTTTAAAGGAAGATATTTCCTTTTTCACCATAGCCTCTATGGGCTTCCAAATATCACTTTGCCAATTCCACAAGAACAGCCTTAGAGAAAGGCTTCTTGAAGGGAAAGATGTAACTCTGTGAGATGAATTAACAGAACACAAAGCAGTTTCTCAGAAAGCTTCTTTCCAGTTTTTAACGGAAGATATTTCCTTTTCACCATAGCCTCTATGGGCTTCCAAATATCACTTTGCCAATTTCACAAGAACAGCCTTAGAAAGGCTTCTTGAGGTGAAAGCTGTAACTCTGTGAGATGAATTAACAGAACACAAGGCAGTTTCTCAGAAAGCTTCTTTCCAGTTTTTAACGGAAGATATTTCCTTTTCACCATAGCCTCTATGGGCTTCCAAATATCACTTTGCCAATTCCACAAGAACAGTCTTAGAAAGGCTTCTTGAGGGGAAAGCTGTAACTCTGAGATGAATTATCAGAACACAAAGCAGTTTCTCAGAAAGCTTCTTTCCAGTTTTTAACGGAAGATATTTCCTTTTCACCATAGCTCTCTATGGGCTTCCAAATATCACTTTGCCAATTCCACAAGAACAGACTTAGCGACAGGCTTCTTGAAGGGAAAGATGTAACTCTGTGAGATGAATTAACAGAACACAAAGCAGTTTCTCAGAAAGCTTCTTTCCAGTTTTTAATGGAAGATATTTCCTTTTCACCATTGCCCTCTATGGGCTTCCAAATATCACTTTACCAATTCCACAAGAACATCCTTAGTGAAAGGCTTCTTGAAGGGAAAGATGTAACTCTGTGAGATGAATTAACAGAACACAAAGCAGTTTCTCAGAAAGCTTCTTTCCAGTTTTTAACGGAAGATATTTCCTTTTCACCATAGCCCTCTATGGGCTTCCAAATATCACTTTGCCAATTCCACAAGAACAGCCTTAGAGAAAGGCTTCTTGAAGTGAAAGATGTAACTCTGTGAGATGAATTAACAGAACACAAAGCAGTTCTCAGAAAGCTTCTTTCAGTTTTAACGGAAGATATTTCCTTTTCACCATAGCCCTCTATGGGCTTCCAAATATCACTTTGCCAATTCCACAAGATCAGCCTTAACGAAAGGCTTCTTGAAGGAAAGATGTAACTCTGTGAGATGAATTAACAGAACACAAAGCAGTTTCTCAGAAAGCTTCTTTCCAGTTTTTAACGGAAGATATTTCCTTTTCACCATAGCCCTCTATGGGCTTCCAAATATCACTTTGCCAATTCCACAAGGACAGCATTAGCGAAAGGCTTATTGAAGGAAAGATGTAACTCTGTGAGATGAATTAACAGAACACAAAGCAGTTTCTCAGAAAGCTTTTTCCAGTTTTTAAGGAAGATATTTCCTTTTCACCATAGCCTCTATGGGCTTCCAAATATCACTTTGCCAATTCCACAAGAACAGTCTTAGAGAAAGGCTTCTTGAGGAAAGCTGTAACTCTGAGATGAATTAACAGAACACAAAGCAGTTTCTCAGAAAGCTTCTTTCCAGTTTTTAAAGGAAGATATTTCCTTTTCACCATAGCCCTCTAGGGCTTCCAAATATCACTTTGCAATTCCACAAGAACAGCCTTAGCGAAAGGCTTCTTGAAGGGAAAGATGTAACTCTGTGAGATGAATTAACAGAACACAAAGCAGTTTCTCAGAAAGCTTCTTTCCACTTTTTATAGGAAGATATTTCCTTTTTCACCATAGCCCTCTATGGGCTTCCAAATATCACTTTGCCAATTTCACAAGAACAGTCTTAGAGAAAGGCTTCTTGAGGTGAAAACTGTAACTCTCTGAGATGAATAAACAGAACACAAAGCAGTTCCTCAGAAAGCTTCTTTCCAGTTTTTAAAGGAAGATATTTCCTTTTCTACCATAGCCCTCTAGGGGCTTCCAAATATCACTTTGCCAATTCCACAAGATCAGCCTTAACGAAAGGCTTCTTGAAGGGAAAGATGTAACTCTGTGAGATGAATTAACAGAACACAAAGCAGTTTCTGAGAAAGTTTCTTTCCAGTTTTTAACCGAAGATATTTCCTTTTTCAGATTAGCCCTCTATGGGCTTCCAAATATCACTTTGCCAATTCCACAAGAACAGTCTTAGAGAAAGGCTTCTTGAGGGGAAAGCTGTAACTCTGTGGGTTGAATTAACAGAACACAAGGCAGTTTCTCAGGAAGCTTCTTTCCAGAATTTAACGGAAGATATTTCCTTTTTCACCATAGCCCTCTATGGGCTTCCAAATATCACTTTTCCAATTCCACAAGAACAGTCTTAGAGAAAGGCTTCTTGAGGGGAAAGCTGTAAATCTGTGAGATGAATTAACAAAACACAAAGCAGTTATTCAGAAAGCTTCTTTCCAGTATTTAACGGAAGATATTTCCTTTTTCACCATTGCCCTCTATGGGCTTCCAAATATCACTTTGCCAATTCCACAAGAACAGACTTAGCGACAGGCTTCTTGAAGGGAAAGATGTAACTCTGTGAGATGAATTAACAGAACACAAAGCAGTTTCTCAGAAAGTTTCTTTCCAGTTTTTAAAGGAAGATATTTCCTTTTTCACCTTTGCCCTCTATGGGCTTCCAAATATCACTTTGCCAATTCCACAAGAACAGGATTAGCGAAAGGCTTCTTGAAGGGAATGATGTAACTCTGTGAGATGAATTAACAGAACACAAAGCAGTTTCTCAGAAAGCTTCTTTCCAGTTTTTAATCGAAGATATTTCCTTTTCACCATAGATTTCTATGGGATTCCAAATATCACTTTGTCAATTCCACAAGAACAGCCTTAGCGAAAGGCTTCTTGAAGGGAAAGATGTAACTCGGTGAGAGGAATTAACAGAACACAAAGCAGTTTCTCAGAAAGTTTCTTTCTAGTTTTTAACCGAAGGTATTTCCTTTTTCACCATAGTCCTCTAGGGGCTTCCAAATATCACTTTGCCAATTCCACAAAAACAGCCTTAGCGAAAGGATTCTTGAAGGGAAAGATGTAACTCTGTGAGATGAATTAAGAGAACACAAAGCAGTTTCTGAGAAAGCTTCTTTCCAGTTTTTCACCGAAGATATTTCCTTTTTCAGAATAGCCCTCTATGGGCTTCCAAATATCACTTTGCCAATTCCACAAGAACACACTTAGCGAAAGGCTTCTTGAAGGGAAAGATGTAACTCTGTGAGATGAATTAGCAGAACACAAAGCAGTTTCTCAGAAAGGTTCTTTCCAGTTTTTAAAGGAAGATATTTCCTTTTTCACCATAGCCCTCTATGGGCTTCCAAATATCACTTTGCAAATTCCACAAGAACAGTCTTAAAGGCTTCCTGATGTGAAAGCTGTTACTCAGTGACATTAATTAACAGAACACAAAGCAGTTTCTCAGAAAGCTTCTTTTCAGTTTTTAAAGGAAGATATTTCCTTTTTCACCATAGCCCTTTATGGGCTTCCAAATATCACTTTGCCAAATCCACAAGAACAGACTTAGCGACAGGCTTCTTCAAGGGAAAGATGTAACTCTGTGAGATGAATTAACGGAACACAAAGCAGTTTCTCAGAAAGCTTTCCAGTTTTTAACAGAAGATATTTCCTTTTTCACCATAGCCATCTATGGGATTCCAAATATCACTTTGCCAATTCCACAAGAACAGACTTAGCGAAAGGATTCTTGAGTGGAAAGCTGTAACTCTGTGAGATGAATTAAGAGAACACAAAGCAGTTTCTCAGAAAGCTTCTTTCCAGTATTTAACGGAAGATATTTCCTTTTTCACCATAGCCCTCAAAGGGGTTCCTAATATCACTTTGCCAATTCCACAAGAACAGCATTAGCGAAAGGCTTCTTGAAGTGAAAGATGTAACTCTGTGAGATGAATTAACAGAACACAAAGCAGTTTCTCAGAAAGCTTCTTTCCAGTATTTAACGGAAGATATTTCCTTTTTCACCATAGCCCTCTATGGGCTTCGAAATATCACTTTGCCAATTCCACAAGGACAGCATTAGCGAAAGGCTTCTTGAAGGAAAAGATGTAACTCTGTGAGAGGAATTAACAGAACACAAAGCAGTTTCTCGGAAAGCTTCTTTCCAGTTTTTAACGGAAGATATTTCCTTTTTCACCATAGCCCTCTCTGGGCTTCCAAATATCACTTTGCCAATTCCACAAGAACAGCCTTAGCGAAAGGCTTCTTGAAGGGAAATATGTAACTCTGTGAGATGAATTATCAGAACACAACGCAGTTTCTCAGAAAGCTTCTTTCCAGTTTTTAAAGGAAGATATTGCCTTTTTCACCATAGCAATCTATGGGCTTCCAAATATCACTTTGCAAATTCCACAAGAACAGTCTCAGAGAAAGGCTTCTTGAGGAGAAAGCTGTAACTCTGTGAGATGAATTAACAGAACACAAAGCAGTTTCCGAGAAAGCTTCTTTCCAGTTTTTAACGGATGATATTTCCTTTTTCACCATAGCCCTCTAAGGGCTTCCAAATATCACTTTGCCAATTCCACAAGAACAGCCTTAGCGAAAGGCTTCTTGAAGGGTAAGATGTAACTCTGTGAGATGAATTAACAGAACACAAAGCAGTTTCTCAGAAAGCTTGTTTCCACTTTTTATCGGAAGATATTTCCTTTTCACCATAGCCCTCTATGGGCTTCGAAATACCACTTTGCCAATTCCACAAGAACAGTCTTAGAGAAAGGCTTCTTGAGGTGAAAACTGTAACTCTGTTAGGTGAATTAACAGAACACAAAGCAGTTTCTCAGAAAGCTTCTTTCCAGTTTTTAACGGATGATATTTCCTTTTTCACCATAGCCCTCTAAGGGCTTCCAAATATCACTTTGCCAATTCCACAAGAACAGCCTTAGCGAAAGGCTTCTTGAAGGGTAAGATGTAACTCTGTGAGATGAATTAACAGAACACAAAGCAGTTTCTCAGAAAGCTTGTTTCCACTTTTTATCGGAAGATATTTCCTTTTTCACCATAGCCCTCTATGGGCTTCGAAATACCACTTTGCCAATTCCACAAGAACAGTCTTAGAGAAAGGCTTCTTGAGGTGAAAACTGTAACTCTGTTAGATGAATTAACAGAACACAAAGCAGTTCCTCAGAAAGCTTCTTTCCAGTTTTTAAAGGAAGATATTTCCTTTTTCACCATAGCCCTCTAGCGGCTTTCAAATATCACTTTGTCAATTCCACAAGACCAGCCTTAGCGAAAGTCTTCTTGAAGGGAAAGATGTAACTCTATGAGATGAATTAACAGAACACAAAGCAGTTTCTGAGAAAGTTTCTTTCCAGTTTTTAACGAAGATATTTTCTTTTTCAGAATAGCCCTCTATGGGCTTCGAAATACCACTTTGCCAATTCCACAAGAACAGTCTTAGAGAAAGGCTTCTTGAGGTGAAAACTGTAACTCTGTTAGATGAATTAACAGAACACAAAGCAGTTCCTCAGAAAGCTTCTTTCCAGTTTTTAAAGGAAGATATTTCCTTTTTCACCATAGCCCTCTAGCGGCTTTCAAATATCACTTTGTCAATTCCACAAGACCAGCCTTAGCGAAAGTCTTCTTGAAGGGAAAGATGTAACTCTATGAGATGAATTAACAGAACACAAAGCAGTTTCTGAGAAAGTTTCTTTCCAGTTTTTAACCGAAGATATTTTCTTTTTCAGAATAGCCCTCTATGGGCTTCCAAATATCACTTTGCCAATTCCACAAGAACAGTCTTAGAGAAAGGCTTCTTGAGGGGAAAGCTGTAACTCTGTGAGTTGAATTAACAGAACACAAAGCAGTTTCTCAGGAAGCTTCTTTCCAGAATTTAACGGAAGATATTTCCTATTTTACCATAGTCCTCTATGGGCTTCCAAATATCACTTTGCCATTTCCACAAGAACAGCATTAGCGAAAGGCTTCTTGAAGGTAAAGATGTAACTCTGTGAGATGAATTAACAGAACACAAAGCAGTTTCTCAGAAAGCTTCTTTCCAGTTTTTAACCGAAGATATTTCCTTTATCACCATAGCCCTCTATGGGCTTCCAAATATCACTTTGCCAATTCCACAAGGACAGCATTAGCGAAAGACTTCTTGAAGGGAAAGATATAACTCTGTGAGAGGAATTAACAGAACACAAAGCAGTTTCTCAGAAAGCTTCCTTCCAGTTTTTAACGGAAGATATTTCCTTTTTCACCATAGCCCTCTATGGGCTTCCAAATATTACTTTGCCAATTCCAAAAGAACAGCCTTAGCGAAAGGCTTCTTGAAGGGAAAGATGTAACTCTGTGAGATGAATTATCAGAACACAAAGCCGTTTCTCAGAAAGCTTCTTTCCAGTTTTTAAAGGAAGATACTTCCTTTTTCACCACAGCCCTCTATGGGCTTCCAAATATCACTTTGCCAATTCCACCAGAACAGCCTTAGAGAAAGGCTTCTTGAGGTGAAAGCTGTAACTCTGTGAGATGAAATAACAGAACACAAAGCAGTTTCTCAGAAAGCTTCTTTCCAATTTTTAACGGAAGATATTTCCTTTTTCACCCTAGCCCTCTATGGGCTTCCAAATATCACTTTGCCAATTCCACAAGAGCAGTCTTAGAGAAAGGCTTCTTGAGGGGAAGCTGTAACTCTGAGATGAATTATCAAAACACAAAGCAGTTTCTCAGAAAGCTTGTTTTCAGTTTTTAACGGATGATATTTCCTTTTTCACCATAGCCCTCTATGGGCTTCCAAATATCACTTTGCCAATTCCACAAGAACAGCCTTAGCGAAAGGCTTCTTCAAGGGAAAGCTGTAACTCTGTGAGATGAATTAACAGAACACAAAGCAGTTTCTCAGAAAGCTTCTTTCCAGTTTTTAACGGAAGATATTTCCTTTTTCACCATAGATCTCTATGTGCTTCCAAATATCATTTTGCCAATTCCACAAGAACAGACTTAGCGACAGGCTTCTTCAAGGGAAAGATGTAACTCTGTGAGATGAATTAACATAACACAAAGCAGTTTCTCAGAAAGCTTCTTTCCAGTTTTTAATGGAAGATATTTCCTTTTTCCCCGTAGCCGTCTATGGTCTTCCAAATATCACTTTGCCAATTCCCCAAGAACAGCCTTATCGAAAGGGTTCTTGAAGGGAAAGATGTAACTCAGTGAGATGAATTAACAGAACACAAAGCAGTTTCTCAGAAAGCTTCTTTCCAGTTTTTAACTGAAGATTTTTCTTTTACACCATTGCCCTCTTAGGGCTTCCAAATATCACTTGCCAATTCCACAAGAACAGTCTTAGAGAAAGTCTTCTTGAGGGGAAAGCTGTAACTCTGTGAGATGAATTAACAGAACACAAAGCAGTTTCTCAGAAAGCTTCTTTCCAGTATTTAACGGAAGATATTTCCTTTTTCACCATAGCCCTCTATGGGCTTCTAAATATCACTTTGCCAATTCCACAAGAACAGCCTTAGCGAAAGGCTTATTGAAGGGAAAGATGTAACTCTGTGAGATGAATTAACAGAACACAGAGAAGTTTCTCAGAAAACTTCTTTCCAGTTTTTAAAGAAAGATATTTCCTTTTTCACCATAGACCTCTATGGCCTTCCAAATATCACTTTGCAAATTCCACAAGAACAGTCTTAGAGAAAGGCTTCCTGGTGTGAAAGCTGTAACTCAGTGAGATGAATTAACAGAACACAAAGCAGTTTCTCACAAAGCTTCTTTCCAGTTTATAACGGAAGATATTTCCTTTTTCACCATAGCCCTCTATGGGCTTCCAAATATCACTTTACCAATTCCAAAAGAACAGACTTAGCGAAAGGCTTCTTGAAGGGAAAGCTGTAACTCTGTGAGATGAATTAACAGAACACAAGGCAGTTTCTCAGAAAGCTACTTTTCAATTTTTAAAGGAAGATATTTCCTTATTAACCATAGCCCACTATGGGCTTCCAAATATCACTTTGCCAATTCCAAAAGAACAGCCTTAGCGAAAGGCTTCTTGAAGGCAAAGATGTAACTCTCTGAGATGAATTAACAAAACACAAAGCAGTTTCTCAGAAAGCGTCTTTCCAGTTTTTAACCGAAGGTATTTCCTTTTTCACCATAGCCCTCTATGGGCTTCCAAATATCACTTTGCAAATTCCACAAGAACAGCCTTTGCGAAAGGCTTATTGAAGGGAAAGATGTAACACTGTGAGATGAATTATCAGAAAACAAAGCAGTTTCTCAGAAACCTTCTTTCCAGTTTTTAACGGAAGATATTTCCTTTTTCACCATAGCCCTCTATGTGCTTCCAAATATCACTTTACCAATTTTACAAGAACAGCCTTAGAGAAAGGCTTCTTGAGTTGAAAGCTGTAACTCTGTGAGATGAATTAACAGAACACAAAGCAGTTTCTCAGAAAGCTTCTTTCCAGTTTTTAATGGAAGATATTTCCTTTTTCACCATAGCCCTCTAGGGGCTTCCAAATATCACTTTGCCAATTCCACAAGAACAGTCTTAGAGAAAGGCTTCTTGAGGGGAAGCTGTAGCACTGAGATGAATTATCAGAACACAAAGCAGTTTCTCAGAAATCTTCTTTTCTGTTTTTAACGGAAGATATTTCCTTTTTCACCATAGCTCTCTATGGGCTTCCAAATATCCCTTTGCCAATTCCACAAGAACAGACGTAGCGACAGGCTTCTTCAAGGGAAAGATGTAACTCTGTGAGATGAATTAACAGAACACAAAGCAGTTTCTCAGAAAGCTTCTTTCCAGTTTTTAACGGAAGATATTTCCTTTTTCACCGTTGCCCTCTATGGTCTTCCAAATATCACTTTGCCAATTCCACAAGAACATCCTTAGTGAAAGGCTTCTTGAAGGGAAAGATGTAACTCTGTGAGATGAATTAACAGAACACAAAGCAGTTTCTCAGAAAGCTTCTTTCCAGTTTTTAAAGGAAGATATTTCCTTTTTCACCATAGCCCTATCTGGGCTTCCAAACATCACTTTGCCAATTCCACAAGAACAGTCTTAGAGAAAGGCTTCTTGAGAAAAAAGCTGTAACTCTGTGAGACGAATTAACAGAACACAAAGCAGTTTCCGAGAAAGCTTCTTTCCAGTTTTTAACGGAAGATATTTCCTTTTTCACTATAGCCCTCTATGAGCTTCCAAATATCACTTTGCCAATTCCACAAGAACAGCCTTAGCGAAAGGCTTCTTGAAGTGAAAGATGTAACTCTGTGAGATGAATTAACAGAACACAAAGCAGATTCTCAGAAAGCTTCTTTCCAGTATTTAACGGAAGATATTTCCTTTTTCACCATAGCCCTCTACGGGCTTCCAAATATCACTTTGCCAATTCCACAAGGACAGCATTAGCGAAAGGCTTCTTGAAGGGAAAGATGTAACTCTGTGAGAGGACTTAACAGAACACAAAGCAGTTTCTCAGAAAGCTTCTTTCCAGTTTTTAACGGAAGATATTTCCTTTTTCACCGTAGCCCTCTATGGGCTTCCAAATATCACTTTGCCAATTCCACAAGAACAGCCTTAGCGAAAGACTTCTTGAAGGGAAACATGTAACTCTGTGAGATGAATTATAAGAACACAACGCAGGTTCTCAGAAAGCTTCTTGCAGGTTTTAAAGGAAGATATTGCCTTTTTCACCATAGCCCTCTCTGGGCTTCCAAACATCACGTTGCAAATTCCACAAGAACAGTCTTAGAGAAAGGCTTCTTGAGGAGAAAGCTGTAACTCTTTGAGATGAATTAACAGAACACAAAGCAGTTTCTCAGAAAGCTTCTTTCCACTTTTTATCGGAAGATATTTCCTTTTTCACCATAGCCCTCTATGGGCTTCCTTATATCACTTTGCCAATTCCACAAGAACAGTCTCAGAGAAAGGTTTCTTGAGGTGAAAACTGTAACTCTCTGAGATGAATTAACAGAACACAAAGCAGTTCCTCAGAAAGCTTCTTTCCAGTTTTTAACGGAAGATATTTCCTTTTTCACCATAGCCCTCTAGGGGCTTCCAAATATCCCTTAGCCAATTCCATAAGAACAGGCTTAACGAAAGGCTTCTTGAAGGGAAACATGTAACTCTGTGAGATGAATTAACAGAACACAAAGCAGTTTCTGAGAAAGTTTCTTTCAAGTTTTTAACCGAAGATATTTCCTTTTTCAGAATAGCCTTCTATGGGTTTCCAAATATCACTTTGCCAATTCCACAAGAACAGACTTAGCGACAGGCTTCTTCAAGGGAAAGATGTAACTCTGTGAGATGAATTAACAGAACACTAAGCAGTTTCTCAGAAAGCTTCTTTCCAGTTTTTAATGGAAGATATTTCCTTTTTCACCATAGCCCTCTATGGTCTTCCAAATATCACTTTGCCAATTCCACAAGTACAGCCTTAGCGAAAGACTTCTTGAAGGAAAAGATGTAACTCAGTGAGATGAATTAACAGAACACAAAGCAGTTTCTCAGAAAGCTTCTTTCCAGTTTTTAACCGAAGATATTTCCTTTTACACCATTGCCCTCTAAGGGCTTCCAAATATCACTTTGCC
Source organism: Erythrocebus patas (assembly GCA_023783455.1). Classification (NCBI taxonomy): domain Eukaryota; kingdom Metazoa; phylum Chordata; class Mammalia; order Primates; family Cercopithecidae; genus Erythrocebus; species Erythrocebus patas. Next base: position 194,951 of record JAKFHT010004514.1, read on the forward strand.
AATTCCACAAAACAGTCTTAGAGAAAGGCTTCTTGAGGTGAAAGCTGTAACTCAGTGAGATGAATTAACAGAAAACAAAGCAGTTTCTCAGAAAGCTTCTTTCCAGTTTTTAAAGGAAGATATTTCCTTTTTAACCATAGCCCTCTATGGGCTTCCAAATATCACTTTGCCAATTCCACAAGAACAGCCTTAGCGAAAGGCTTCTTGAAGGGAAAGATGTAACTCTGTGAGATGAATTAACAGAACACAAAGCAGTTTCTCAGAAAGCTTCTCTCCAGTATTTATCGGAAGATGTTTTCTTTTTCACCATAGCCCTCTATGGGCTTCCAAATATCACTTTGCCAATTCCACAAAATCAGTCTTAGAGAAAGGCTTCTTGAGGGGAAAGCTGTAACTCTGTGAGATGAATTAACAGAACACAAAGCAGTTTCTCAGAAAGCTTCTTTCCAGTTTTTAAAGGAAGATATTTCCTTTTTCACCATAGCCCTCCATGGGCTTCCAAATGTCACTTTGCTAATTTCACAAGAACCGCCTTAGCGAAAGGCCTCTTGAAGGGAAAGCTATAACTCTGTGAGATGAATTAACAGAACACAAAGCAGTTTCTCAGAAAGCTTCTTTCCAGTTTTTAACGGAAGATATTTCCTTTTTCACCTTTGCCCTCTAGGGGCTTCCAAATATCACTTTGCCAATTCCACAAGAACAGACTTAGCGACAGGCTTCTTGAAGGGAAAGATGTAACTCTGTGAGATGAATTAAAAGAACACAAAGCAGTTTCTCAGAAAGCTTCTTTCCAGTTTTTAATCAAAATATTTCCTTTTTCGCCCTTGCCCTCTACGGGCTTCCAAATATCCCTTTGCCAATTACACAAGAACAGACATAGCGACAGGCTTCTTGAAGGGAAAGGTGTAACGCTGTGGGATGAATTAAGAGAACACAAAGCAGTTTCTCAGAAAGCTTCTTTCCAGTTTTTAACGGAAGATATTTCCTTTTTCAACATAGCCCTCTATGGGCTTCCAAATATCACTTTGCCAATTCCACAAGAACAGCCTTAGCGAAAAGCTTCTTGAAGGGAAAGATGTAACTCTGTGAGATGAATTATAAGAACACAACGCAGTTTCTCAGAAAGCTTCTTTCCAGTTTTTAAAGGAAGATATTGCCTTTTTCACCATAGCCCTCTATGGGCTTCCAAATATCACTTTGCAAATTCCACAAGAACAGTCTTAGAGAAAGGCTTCTTGAGGAGAAAGCTGTAACTCTTTGAGATGAATTCACAGAACACAAAGCAGTTTCCGAGAAAGCATCTTTCCAGTTTTTAACGGAAGATATTTCCTTTTTCACCATAGCCCTCTATGGGCTTCCAAATATCACTTTGCCAATTCCACAAGAACAGCCTTAGCGAAAGGCTTCTTGAAGGTAAAGATGTAACTCTGTGAGATGAATTAACAGAACACAAAGCAGTTTCTCAGAAAGCTTCTTTCCAGTTTTTAACCGAAGGTATTTCCTTTTTCACCATAGCCCTCTATGGGCTTCCAAATATCCCTTTGCCAAGTCGACAAGAACAGTCTTAGAGAAAGGCTTCTTGAGGGGAAAGCTGTAACTCTGTGAGATGAATTAACAGAACACAAAGCAGTTTCTCAGAAAGCTTGTTTCCAGTATTTAACGGAAGATAATTCCTTTTTCACCACAGACCTCTATGGGCTTCCAAATATCACTTTGCCAATTCCACAAGGACAGCATTAGCGAAAGGCTTCTTGAGGGGAAAGCTGTAGCTCTGTGAGATGAATTAATAGAACACACAGCAGTTTCTCAGAAAGCTTCTTTCGAGTTTTTAAAGGAAGATATTTCCTTTTTCACCATTGCCCTCTATGGGCTTCCAAATATCACTTTGCCAATTCCACAGAAACAGCCTTAGCAAAAGGCTTCTTGAAGGGAAAGATGTAACTCTGTGAGATGAATTAACAGAACACAAAGCAGTTTCTCAGAAAGCTTCTTTCCAGTTTTTAATTTAAGATATTTCCTTTTTCACCCTTGCCCTCTATGGGCTTCCGAATATCACTTTGCCAATTACACAAGAACAGACTTAGCGACAGGCTTCTTGAAGTGAAAGCTGTGACACTCTGAGATGTATTAACAGAACACGAAGCAGTTTCTCAGAAAGCTTCTTTCCAGTTTTTAAAGGAAGATATTTCCTTTTTCACCATAGCCCTCTATGGGCTTCCAAATATCACTTTGCAAATTCCACAAGAACAGTGTTAGAGAAAGGCTTCTTGAGGTGAAAGCTGTAACTCTGTGAGATGAATTAACAGAACACAAAGCAGTTTCTCAGAAAGCTCTTTACAGTTCTTAACGGAAGGTGTTTCCTTTTTCACCCTAGCCCTCTATGGGCTTCCAAATATCACTTTGCCAATTCCACAAGAACAGTCTTAGAGAAAGGCTTCTTGAGGTGAAAGCTGTAACTCAGTGAGATGAATTAACAGAACACAAAGCCGTTTCTCAGAAAGCTTCTTTCCAGTATTTAACGGAAGATATTTCCTTTTCACCATAGCATTCTATGGGCTTCCAAATATCACTTTGCCAATTCCACAAGAACAGTCTTAGAGCAAGGCTTCTTCAAGGGAAAGATGTAACTCTGTGAGATGAATTAACAGAACACAAAGCAGTTTCTCAGAAAGCTTCTTTCCAGTTTTTAACGGAAGATATTTCCTTTTCACCATAGCCCTCTATGGGCTTCCAAATATCCTTTGCCAATTCCACAAGAACAGTCTTAGCGACAGGCTTCTTGAAGGAAAGCTGTAACTCTGTGAGATGAATTAACAGAACACAAAGCAGTTTCTCAGAAACCTTGTTTCCAGTTTTTAACGGAAGATATTTCCTTTTCACCATTGCCCTCTACGGGCTTCCAAATATCACTTGCCAATTCCACAAGAACAGCCTTAGCGAAGGCTTCTTGAAGGAAAGATGTAACTCTGTGAGATGAATTAACAGAACACAAAGCAGTTTCTCAGAAAGCTTCTTTCCAGTTTTTAACGGAAGATATTTCCTTTTTCACCATAGCCCACTAAGGGCTTCCAAATATCGCTTTGCCTATTACACAAGAACAGCCTTAGCGAAAGGCTTCTTGAAGGGAAAGCTGTAACTCTGTGAGATGAATTAACAGAACACAAAGCAGTTTCTCAGAAACCTTCTTTCCAGTTTTTAACGGAAGATATTTCCTTTTTCACCATAGCCCTCTATGGGCTTCCAAATATCACTTTGCCAATTCCACAAGAACAGCCTTAGCGAAAGGCTTCTTGAAGGGAAAGATGTAACTCTGTGAGATGAATTAACAGAACACAAAGCAGTTTCTCAGAAACCTTCTTTCCAGTTTTTAACGGAAGATATTTCCTTTTTCACCATTGCCCTCTACGGGCTTCCAAATATCGCTTTGCCTATTACACAAGAACAGCCTTAGCGAAAGGCTTCTTGAAGGAAAGCTGTAACTCTGTGAGATGAATTAACAGAACACAAAGCAGTTTCTCAGAAAGCTTCTTTCCAGTTTTTAACGGAAGATATTTCCTTTTCACCATAGCCCACTAAGGGCTTCCAAATATCACTTTGCCAATTCACAAGAACAGCCTTAGCGAAGGCTTCTTGAAGGAAAGCTGTAACTCTGTGAGATGAATTATCAGAACACAAAGCAGTTTCTCAGAAAGCTTCTTTCCAGTTTTTAACGGAAGATATTTCCTTTTCACCACAGCCTCTATGGGCTTCCAAATATCACTTTGCAAATTCCACAAGAACAGGCTTAGAGAAAGGCTTCTTGAGGAAAGCTGTAACTCTGTGAGATGAATTAACAGAACACAAAGCAGTTTCTCAGAAAGCATCTTTCCCGTTTTTAACGGAAGATATTTCCTTTATAACCATAGACTTCTATGGGCTTCCAAATATCACTTTGCAAATTCCACAAGAACAGCCTTAGCGAAGGGCTTCTTGAAGGAAAGCTGTAACTCTGTGAGATGAATTAACAGAACACAAAGCAGTTTCTCAGAAAGCTTCTTTCCAGTTTTTAACGGAAGATATTTCCTTTTCACCATAGCCCTCTGGGCTTCCAAATATCACTTTGCCAATTCCACAAGGACAGCATTAGCGAAAGGCTTCTTGAAGGAAAGATGTAACTCTGTGAGATGAATTAACAGAACACAAAGCAGTTTCTCAGAAACCTTCTTTCCAGTTTTTAACGGAAGATATTTCCTTTTCACCATTGCCCTCTATGGGCTTCCAAATATCACTTTGCCAATTCCACAAGAACAGCCTTAGCGAAAGGCTTCTTGAAGGAAAGCTGTAACTCTGTGAGATGAATTAACAGAACACAAAGCAGTTTCTCAGAAAGCTTCTTTCCAGTTTTTAAGGAAGATATTTCCTTTTTCACCATAGCCCTCTAGGGCTTCCAAATATCACTTTGCAAATTCCACAAGAACAGTATTAGCGAAAGGTTTCTTGAAGGAAAGCTGTAACTCTGTGAGATGAATTAACAGAACACAAAGCAGTTTCTCAGAAAGCTTCTTTCCAGTTTTGAACGGAAGATATTTCCTTTTTCACCTTAGCCCTCTATGGTCTTCCAAATATCACTTTCCCAATTCCACAAGAACCGCCTTAGCGAAAGGCTTTTTGAAGGGAAAGATGTAACTCTGTGAGATGAATTAACAGAACACAAAGCAGTTTCTCAGAAAGCTTCTTTCCAGTTTTTAACGGAAGATATTTCCTTTTTCACTGCAGCCCTCTATGGGCTTCCAAATATCACTTTGCAAATTCCACAAGAACAGACTTAGAGAAAGGCTTCTTGAGGAAAGATGTAACTCTGTGAGATGAATTAACAGAACACAAAGCAGTTTCAGAAAGCTTCTTTCCAGTTTTAATGGAAGATATTTCCTTTTTCACCATGACCCTCTATGGGCTTCCAAATATCACTTTGCAAATTCCACAAGAACAGTCTTAGCGAAAGGCTTCTTGAGGGAAAGCTGTAACCTGTGAGATGAATTAACAGAACACAAAGCAGTTTCTCAGAAAGCTTCTTTCCAGTTTTTAACGGAAGATATTTCCTTTTTCACCATAGCCCTCTATGGGCTTCCAAATATCACTTTGCAAATTCCACAAGAACAGTCTTAGCAAAAGGCTTCTTGAGGGGAAAGCTGTAACTCTGTGAGATGAATTAACAGAACACAAAGCAGTTTCTCAGAAAGCTTCTTTCCAGTTTTTATCAGAAGATATTTCCTTTTTCACCATAGCCCTCTATGGGCTTCCAAATATCACTTTGGAAATTCCACAAGAACAGCCTTATCGAAAGGCTTCTTGAATGGAAAAAGTTAACTCTGTGAGATGAATTAACAGAACACAAAGCAGTTGCTCAGAAAGCTTCTTTCCAGTTTTTAACGGAAGATATTTCTTTTTTCACCCCAGCCCTCTATGGGCTTCCAAATATCACTTTGCCAACTCCACAAGAACAGACTTAGCGACAGGCTTCTTGAAGGAAAGCTGTAACTCTGTGAGATGAATTAACAGAACACAAAACAGTTTCTCAGAAAGCTTCTTCCAGTTTTTAAGGAAGATATTTTTCACCATAGCCCTCTAAGGGCTTCCAAATATCACTTTGCCAACTCCACAAGAACAGTCTTAGAAAGGCTTCTTGAGGGAAAGCTGTAACTCTGTGAGATGAATTAACAGAACACAAAGCAGTTTCTGAGAAAGCTTCTTTCCAGTTTTTATCAGAAGATATTTCCTTTTCACTGCAGCCCTCTATGGGCTTCCAAATATCACTTTGCCAACTCCACAAGAACAGTCTTAGCAAAAGGCTTCTTGAAGGGAAAGATGTAACTCAGTGAGATGAATTAACAGAACACAAAGCAGTTTCTGAGAAAGCTTCTTTCCAGTTTTTATCAGAAGATATTTCCTTTTTCACCATGACCCTCTATGGGCTTCCAAATATCACTTGCCAATTCCACAAGAACAGCATTAGCGAAAGGCTTCTTGAGGGAAAGCTGTAACTCTGTGAGAGGAATTAACAGAACACAAAGCAGTTTCTCAGGAAGCTTCTTTCCAGTTTTGAACGGAAGATATTTCCTTTTTCACCATTGCCCTCTATGGGCTTCCAAATATCACTTTGCCAATTCCACAAGAACAGACTTAGCGAAAGGCTTCTTCAATGGAAAGATGTAACTCAGTGAGATGAATTAACAGAACACAAAACAGTTTCTCAGAAAGCTTCTTTCCAGTTTTTAACGAAGATATTTCCTTTTTCACCATTGCCCTCTATGGGCTTCCAAATATCACTTTGCAAATTGCACAAGAACAGTCTTAGCGAAAGGCTTTTGAAGGAAAGCTGTAACTCTGTGAGAGGAATTAACAGAACACAAAGCAGTTTCTCAGGAAGCTTCTTTCCAGTTTTTAATGGAAGATATTTCCTTTTTCACCTTAGCCCTCTATGGGCTTCCAAATATCACTTGCCAATTCCACAAGAACAGCCTTAGCGAAGGCTTCTTGAATGGAAAGATGTAACTCTGTGAGAGGAATTAACAGAACACAAAGCAGTTTCTCAGGAAGCTTCTTTCCAGTTTTGAACGGAAGATATTTCCTTTTTCACCATAGCCTCTATGGGCTTCCAAATATCACTTGCCAATTCCACAAGAACAGCCTTAGCGAAGGCTTCTTGAAGGAAAGCTGTAACTCTGTGAGATGAATTATCAGAACACAAAGCAGTTTCTGAGAAAGCTTCTTTCCAGTTTTATCAGAAGATATT